>OU343220.1:267734228-267834607 GCA_910596185.1 Chrysanthemum makinoi
CTTTCCGTCGGTAGTAGCGGTGAAGAATATCCTCCACCGGAGGTAACTAGAAAGGCCTATTCGCTTTGTCAGTGACGAGATGCATATACCTTTGGCTTACGGTAGGGCTTGGTTTACTCCGCTCTCACATGCTGATTTAGGAACAAATGGAGAATACTAGCAACATTAGTCCATGTGGGTCTAAAAGCAGAGGTAGCCATGGAAACACCGTCCTTTTTCTCATGATAATCCGCAGTCTTTAATAAGATGGGAGTTTACTACCACACCGCAGAACAAGATTTCTTCTTAAAAAGACTTATTCTTAACACAACTTTGTTTTTACATATAAACTTATGGAAAGCAGAACTAGGAAAAATTGTGTTTAATAGAATAAGTAAGCGGCTTTGTTTGGGCTTATCATGACTACTTTGGACTTGGGTGTGGTCTTGGGTGTGTGCCTAGGTGAGTCGGACTTTTCACTTGAATCACATGAGGCATAGTCAGTGGACTTTAGGTCTGACGACTTGTCACTTTTAGAACAAGAGACGGAGTCATTAATTTTGCTATTAAGGTCTAGCAAGTCACTTGACTTTTTGCCATATAAATGGTGTGATCCATCAAAGTCAATTGTAATTGAAAGGTCAATGGGCATGTGTTCACCTCTAATAGGTCCGTAAGCATGTAAATCACCTTCTTTACAAAATTAGCTAATCGTCTTTGGTGTAGATTTAACATGTCATCCTAGCTTCTATCCCTACATACTTCTTAAAGCCTAAACCTATTAGGATTGGGTTTTGACTAGCATAGATGTGACTAGCTAACTTGTTTCCATTCAATAACCATTCTTTATGCCTAGCTATTTCCTCATCTAGTTTCTCTTTTAGCACTTTGTTTTCAGAAACTACATCAGCTTTTTCTTTCTCATTGCGTTTTAAATCAATTTTAATACATTCTAGATCACTCTCTAACACCCTTATCTTTTCATCATAAGCCAATTGATTCTTTTGAAACCAAATTTTTTGTCTTTCTAATGTTTTTAAGGCCTGTTTATAAGCCTCAACATCGACATAACATGCATTATATTTAGGATTAAATTGATCATAGGCTTCCTTAAGTTCATTATATTTTTCACTACAACCAAACACACAATTATGTACACGAGATGCCCATTAAGGAAAATTGTGGACTGGCAAATTCTTCATCACCTTTAGTATAAGCTTCCTTGCTCATCTCCTTGAACTCAGCCTTTCCACCATACCTTGTTTTGAGTGCATTCCATATATGACTTGCATCATCCATATAACGAAATCGCTACATGATGTGAGGGAATAGATTTAAGCAAGGTAGTTCGGGCCTTTAAATCTCTTTGTACAACAATTTGTTCATCTGATCGTTGGAGGAAGAATAATGATTTTTCCATCGTGATCGCTTCCAATCCTTTTCAAGCTGTTGCCATTTTGGATCACCTTCGGATATTCATATCATTATTCATGATCCAGTGTTCCATCTTCTTAGCCCAGACCTCGTACTCATCATTCATCAAATAAGGAAACATAACATCATCCCTCTTATTATCAAATTCTGCCATTTTAAAGGTGTGGAGAGAAGTAAAGTTATGTGATAGCAACAATAATATGAGACCAAATGCAAGTGGAGACCAGCAGTAACGAGATGTCAGTAGGAACCAATAAATAAATGCGCACTAACTGCTCACGTCTTCGTTTGACCAAATAAATGAATGCCTCAATATGAACCGAGTAAATCACGTGATATTTCCAAACAAGCCGACACAAAGGTTGGTATTATGTGTATGATCAGACTACAAATAAAAGAATTAATTGATCAATCAAAAGTCAAGACTAGGGTAGGGACCACCAGTTACCAATACTCCATCAGCAGGAACAAGTTGCTTCACGTGAGACAACAACTAGCCAATCAAATGTATCCCCACATCATTAAGTTAAGTCAAGATACAAGCCTGAGTTGGGACCGAAATCAATTATTAAAAAAAATACCAATCCGCGTGACCAATCAAAGGAGATCTTTAATAATTCAATTCATGAGATGAAAAACAATATGATGATTTATGTCACCGACCAATCTATAGCAACATGTTTCCACGTTTTCAACACTCCATACGTGGCCAAAAATTAATGAGGTATAATCAATCGAATACTGTATCACATAATAACTTCAACGAATACGAGAGCCTTTTTACCTGCTGCCTCTTTTAACGACTGCTGCAGTAAACCCCAAATCAATTAGGGTAAAACCTTAATTAGAGGAAAACCTTATTAACCCTGGATCGAGAGCCACGAGGCTCTGATACCAATTGTAGAAACCAAGATCCGGACTCAACTAGGATATATAATAACAAAGATTGAATATGCACAGCGGAATAATAATTGACACAATCAAAGTTACCAACAAGATTTTTCTCATAAAACAATGATCCTCTATGGATCTTTATCACTCTCTCTAAAGATGTTTTTCTGGAATGTTTTTCCAAGAGTCCTCTAATACAAAAGCCATATGTTCCTTTTATACACAAGGAACCCTAAATAAACAATAAAATATAAAATAAAGGCATATCACTACCTAAAATAGCTCATGCAAATCCTAACAAACTAATACTGATTAACTATATCAGTAGAAATACAATATCAGCAGGAACCATGTCATCAGCAGAAACCATCATAGCTTCAGTAGGAACCTTGCACTTCAGCATAATCCTTCGGCAGTAACATCAGCAGAATTCTTACTTTGTAGAATTCCCAACATTAAAGTTGTTATGTTTATGAATGTTACGAGTCCAAAGTCACATATTGTCCAATAGTCCAAAGTTGACGTGATAAGTTACGTGAGTATGTTAATTTTGAGTGTTAAAGTCCAAAGTTTACTTAATCACACAACGTTTTAACTTTTGTAGCTTATTAGGGATATTTTGGTTTTGTGACATTATGAGTAACTTATTACAAGTTTGTACGCGTAACATTTCAAAAGTTTAGTTACAATTTGGCTTAAGCATAAGTTAGTAAGCTTATCGTAAAAAGCGGTAACCATAAGCGTAGGAATAAGGTTATGCGTAGGAGTCACCCTTAGGCGTAAGGAGGCTGCGGCGTAGGAGTGAACTCTTAGCATAAGGCTTCGCGTATGCTTAGGTTAAGGACTTGGCAAGGTTTACTCGTAAGAGTATCCCTTAGGCGTAGAAGTCCAAGTTTACGCATATCCTTCACAGGATACGAATAGTCCATTGTAGATCCTTACGCGTAAGTGTTATGCGTAACATCTACGCATAAGGTGATCTTTAAGCGTAGAGTCCAATTAACCTTGATTCTGAAACTGGTAAGCGTAGAAGCCTAAAATAGATCAATCATAACACTCATTTTAACAAGTTATTCAATTACTTTCAACATCACATGGGATCACAAGTTGAGCAGTTCTCAGCGTAAAGATAGGTTTTGGTGTAGAATTAAACCTAAAATTTAAAATCCCATTGAAGGCGATTTAACCATGGGAAATCAACCAAACAATTTAAGGATATCTTATAAGCTAAATGAGTTGTTTCCAACAAGTTTTAACATCAATTGCACCCAAAATCAAAAGTACCCAATTATCGCAGCATGCTTAAACCCTAAAGCTTGATTTTTCAAATTTGTTGTTTCTAGGCATGAATCAGAGGTGCATTTAGTCAATTAAGCATGTAACAAACATATCCTAAGCATCGAATTAACCTCAAACACTCAAAAATAAAAATACCCAAATCCTTATATGAACCCTAAAATTCGAATGTGTTTAAAAACGTTTTCTGGGTTGAAATTTTTGATTAAAATGTTTATAAGACTTGATTTTAACCATGTTAACACTAACCATTTCATCATAAACACACAATAGTGATTTCTTGTTCATACGCGTATACGTAGAACACTAAATCACCCATAGTTTGAAATCTAACCATTGGTTTTTAGTAAGATTCAAAATCTATGTTTTTAATTGATAACGCTACACGCGTCGTTCGGGGTCAAAGGAACTTCCTTTTCGTCGAGCAAGTTTTTCAACACCCTAGGCAGTGAACCTAATCGTTGTAGTGTAGTATTAGTGTTGGATCGATATACTTTAATCAAACTAACTTAACTAGCTTGTTAAGGTTTAATAACCTCGGATAAATCCTAAGTTATTAACAAAGAAACACTGAGCTATCTTTATTAAGTACGGAGATTTACTTAACAAAGCTAAGAAGAAAAACTTTATTAACAAACTCTAAATCTGCTTATTATCAGGATACTTTATACAACTCTAAGATAATCGAACTTTTCTCTAAACTCTAATTAGTAAACTCTAAAACTCTTTTTCTGAAATCGTAAGTCATATGTCTAATGCCAATCTAGGAGTCCTTTTATAGGCTCAAGGATATCCTAGTCGGTTTACAATTGATAACCTTGTACGACAAGTAATCTACAATACTTTCCATAAACGAATATAACAGTTTATTTGTTCTAGCCGTACTTTGACTTCCTCTTAGGTACTTTGACTCTGTCATTTAGCGATACTTTGACTATTTGACTTCTTCGGTTCTTTTAACTACAGTACTTTCATATCTTGATTACTTTGATATCTTCACACTTTCATATCCCAACAATCCTCCCCTAACTTGAATTCTACTTGCTTGACTTCAAATTCCTTTGTGAATATATCTTTATGACTTCATCTTTAAAGCGGTTGTTCTTCAGTCTTTAGATTATATCTCTGTAGAATGTGCTTTGTCAAAGTATGTTTTTAGAATTGTTTTCTTCTGTGACATCCGGCAATCTCCATCTTTTCGGCAACACAGCAACATATGACAATTTGTACATTGATTCAGTTTAAGTTGCATACTATTCTCATCACTTTCAAAGTGAATCATTGAAAATTCAATGGATTTAGAACTCTTTACCAAAGCCATTATCTTTGGAGTAGCCAAATGTTTTGGTGTGTAAGACCATGGTACATTGATAACCATATGATTTTTAGCAAATCACCAGCTATCAACAGATTCAATTTGTCTTTACCAAAAGCGTACCCTTACGGACTAGTTAGTTCTTTTATCTAATGGTGAACTAATTACCAATAATGGTTTTTCCCTTTGCCTTTACCACAAGCCATTTCTTGTGGGCTAGCCAACTCTTCACATTTACTGATATGGTGAGTTAATAACCATTCAACTTATTAGCAAGTTGACAACTAAAGCGGATTTGATATATCTTTACCAGGGCCGTTTGCTCATGGATTAGTCAATCCTTTTGTAACCATGGTGGATTGATAACCTATTGATGTTATCATCACAAAAACCATTTATTCAACCTTTATTTCAAAAATATTTATTATTAAGCAAAAAGGTTTCTTCTAAAAATCATTTAACTGTTTAGATCATCAAACAGTACTTTGATGAAATGCTGTTGTGCGTCAGTGATACTTTGAATAAAAGTACTGATATATCAAAAACATTTATTCAAATAAAATTCATACCGTTAAAGATCATTCTCGACAATAGTAGTCCAGTTTATAAACAGATTGATCACCATGCAAGCAGTTTCATCATCCTCTTCTACTTCCAAACCATGTTCAAGCATTCTTCTCATTAGATCAGCTGTAAGAGGATATCTTCTTTCTGCAAACATGTGAATCATTGTTCCATTTTCTAGCTCCAGGACATGAACTCCAGATTCTTCAAAGAATCTCCGCAAACTATTTCCATTTTCTTGATTATTCCAAATATCATCAGTACTTTCTTCATCAGTTTCCCACATAGTTACAAGATCCCCATGTAAAACCAATCCAATACCTTCTAATGGATGATCTTCAAAATACGCCTTTATAACTTGATATAAGTAGAATAGATCTACTCTATCAATAACATGCAACAAATCCCATAACCTTTTGAAAACCTTAAAACTTTTATCTTCCTTATGAAAAACCATGTACTCTTCATTCTTGGTTTTCACAACTTTAAAAGTACTGATCTTTGATCTATTCATCTTTAAATCATCATCTTCCTTGGTATAATCAAAATCTATCACTCTGAGATAATTCTTCAGTTCATCACTAGTCTCGGATCTTAATTCAACCTTCTCTTTCTTTGAAAATTTAACATCTGTAACATCAGTCGTTCTTTTCCTCTTTAAGCTTTTCTTTCTTTCAGCTTCAGTCCAATAGGTTTCTTCTCTAAAGTCTTTAATGCCTGCAACATCTTTCTTATAAGCCTCTCTCTCAGAATCATATAATCTCTTCATATCCACATAATTTAGCTTTTGCAATCCTTTAAATCCTCTGCCTTTTAAATATGCCATCATTGCATTCCTTTCTTTAGCTAAATTAGGTCTTCTTGACATGAATCTAACAGGTGTTGGAGACTGTAAAGGTTCAGTAGTTTCAGCATCTAACTCATCTTGCACCTTTTGAGCTTCTTCTCTGTCTTTAGCTTCTTTAGCTTGCTGTTCTTCTCTGTCTTTAGCATCTAATTCTTCTTGAATTTTTCTAGCAGCAGCTTCATTCCTAGCCACTTCAAATGCTCTAATTTCTGCCAAAGTGAGCTTCTTTTTCTTAGTCTCAACAGAACACCTTTTCCCTTGTCTTTTGGATCAATTGCAGGTTGATCAGTTCTTGGTTGTTCTTCTTCTTGTGCTTCTCTAATAGTAACTCCTCCTCTTGGTTGTGACAGATCAAGAATTGTAGCAATTAATTCATCATCACTGGCTGAATGAATAGGTATGTAAGTAGCTTCCTCCTCTTCTTTTCTAACAAATGTAGAAGGACCAGCTTCTTCATCAAAATTTAATACCTTAGGAGTTATTGGTGTTATTACTTCTTCCCTTAATGTATCATGAAAATCAGTACTTTGATGTTCAAGCCTTGAACACCAGTACTTTTAACACCCGATACTTTGAACTTGTACTTCTTCTTGTTCCTCAGAATCTGAACCAAGTTCTTTCCTCTTTGTAATATTTTCTTCAGACTCTTTCTTCTTCATAACATCTTCTTTCAAATTTTCCTTTTCTAATTTCCTCCCCAAGTTGTGAGAAGATGGTGAGGAACCTCTTTCTTTTAATTCCTTTTGAAGAGCTTTACGACGTTTATTTTCCTCCTTAACCCATAAGTTGAAACCTTGAATATATGGTTTAACAAAATTTCTCAACCAGAAATAGTTACGCTTCAACTTCCTAATTGTTTTAGCTTGACGTTCAACAGTCTTGTTTAACCTAGCTAGCTCCCTTGTCAAGGCATAGTTATCTAACGTCAAATCTTCACGAGGTATAGAATGAGCATCACCTTGAGATTGTGAATGCCCCTCTGAAACAGAATAGAACTTTGAGGAGATGGAGTAGGCGTTTTCTCAATGTCTACTTGAAGCGGGACTGAAGAAACATCACCTTGTAGCGAAAGAGTACCTTCCGAGAAGCGAGTACTTGCAGATGCGAGTACTTTGTGAAGCAGTACTACTTGGAATGCAACTTGTGAAGCAGTACCTTGTTCATTATTAGTACCTTCGTTTCTTCATCCTCTTGGTGCAGCTGACGGCTTGTACAACTTCCATCATGGATGGTGTTAAAGGAATATCTCCACCTCTGAACAAGTTACTTCTTTTAGCCATGAATGTATAGATTTTGGCTTGTTGCACAATGACAGGTAATGCTAGCAGTAGGTTTTGGAACATCAGCCAATTGCTTGTTCAAGAAAACCTGTATAAACCTTGGATACATCAACCAAGTTGCCCCAGATGATATATGAGAGAGCATTCCATCCAAAATAAGTCGTGAAAAATTAAACACTCTGTCTGTAGCTAAGCCAACCACTGCAGACGCAATATTTGACCCAAACTGCTCCCAAGAAGTGCTTTTAGAACTTATGCAATGGAGCAAAACATGAATCAAAAACTTCCATTGAGGACAGAATAATGCCTTCTTAAAAGTTTGTTCAGTCAAAGAACCTTCATAGCCCAAATTACGAAAAGTATCCCAAATCAGTTGCTTGGCAAATCTAATAGCCCCGTCTTCATCTCCAAATAATAAATCATCACGAATGGAGACCTCTGTAATCTTGATAGTCTTTCCCGCAACTGAGGATCTAATATAATATTCATCCTCCTCCATATTTTCTCTAGCATTAGCCCAAAATTCTTGAATCCATGGTTCAATAACATCTGGCTCAACTAAAAGAGCATAACTAATAGGCGACCCAACTAGATAATCAATGATATCATAGAAAGCCACATTCGCCTCGGTTTTGTCCAAATTAGCCACCATATTGTGCTTTGAAACAGTTAAACGATTCGCCATTGTAGAATAAGTGAGCACAAGAATGAATTGATCGAAGAATAAAGAGATTATGAGTAGGAGATAAGTATGGAAAAGATGTAAGGTAATAATATGAGAGGGAAAATCGGAAAGTTGTTATTTATAGGTAGGACTTTAAAAAATCACTGCCCAAAATAAAATAACCGTTGGCTTTAATTACCCTTCAATATTACCGTTGGAACACGTACTTTATACGACAAACGATTACTTTCCACATAAGCGGTACTTTCCCAAGCGGTACTTTCCAAGCAAGCGGTACTTTCAGAAATACAGTACTTTTCCAAAAACCTTCATATAAACTAAGCAATACACAAACATCCTCCCCTCAAGCAATACACCGGACTATACCTAACACCTTATAGTCCTCCCCTTAAACATAGCTTAGTAGTTAATCATTCCAATGCTCACGACCAAGTGATTGAATCGTGACACATCAAAACCTTTAGTGAGTAAATCAGCTACATTGGCATCTGTGTGAACTTTAACCACATTAATAAGCCTATGCTCATAGCAATCTCTGATAAAGTGATGCCTAATTTGAATATGCTTTGTCTTGGAATGATACACAGGATTCTTCACAATACAAATAGTACTCTCATTATCAATATTGATAGGAGTATTCTTAAAATTGAACCCATAATCCAAGAGTTGATTCTGCATCCATAAAACTTGACCACAACAACTTGCAGCATCTACATATTCAGCTTCTGCTGATTGTTCTTGCGCGTGCTCTTACTTGCCGATTGCCTTATGATAACAGACTATGTATCGCAATTAGTATTGGCATGCCCACGGACTATAAAGCTTCTCATCTTCCATATGGCACCGCAGTCCACCCCATTGGAAATGTGCTGCTCAAAGATAAGTGAACTAACATGATATCCTTCTTGGTGACTGCTAAGAATTAGATACCAGCTCTACCCCAAGCTTAACCACCTAGGTTTGAAAAGGTTTCAAATATGAGGATCAAGAAAGATTCTAATTGCTTCAACTTGATTCTATAACCCTGAGCAACATGTTGAGAGAGATCTTCTTCCTGCATAGCTTGAGACTTCTTTCTTGCACATGTTTATACACAAAGCTAAGTAAAGCAAATCGCAGATGTAGAAGGACTTGATCAGCTGGATGAGTCTTATATCGTAAGATTGGTGACTGGAACATATGATCCAAGTTAGTATAATCAGCGCCTTCAAGATGCACATAAGCATAAGATCGATCAGATGCGTATAACTTGACTTCAAATCAGGTGTCCATCTTCATCTTTTCCCCATGATTGGATGATTTACTGCATAGGTTAATATGGTGCTGCCTTCATTGAAGGAGATATCATCAAAATTGATTGTCATCAAAACTTAAGACTCTTCTAAAGTATAGTGCAATATCCCAATAAATAACCTTCTTCAGACTTGCCATCAAACTTCCCCAGATTATCAATGGTATTCAAAATAGTAAGAGGACATCCAAAAGGCTTCATAAAACGAATGTTGGGTTTATTGCCCATCAGCAATTCATAGGGTGTCTTCATTTGTGGTTTGGTGACAGAAACCCTGTTGAGTACATAGCATGCTACGTACTTACAGCTTCTGCCCAAAATTGAATAGGGAGATTGGAATCTGCTAACATAGTCCTTACAGCTTCAATCAAGGTCCTATTCTTCCTCTCTGCAACACCATTTTGCTGTGGTGTTCTAGCAAGACTAAACTCCCTCTTGATACCTTTATTACACAAAGTCATCCATAAGCTTGTTCTTGAATTCAGTCCCATTGTCACATCTAATACCTCTAACCTTGAGTCTTAATTGGTTTTCAAGTGCTATTATGAGAGTCTGAATAGCATCAAAGGTATCATCTTTAAAGCCCCAAAAGAAAACCCAAAGAAATGAATCTACTACAATCATCAGTAACAACCAAACGGTACTTCTTCTTATTTAAACTTGCCACAGAGACAGGTCCAAATAAATCCATGTGTAATAGCTCCAATGGTTCCCTAATATTTCTTTCATCAAGCTTCTTGCAGGAAGCTTTGTGTTGTTTACCCTTCTTGCATGCCAAACATGATTGATCATTCTTGTAAGTCTTTGAAGGTAAACCTCTAATTAAATTGCCTTTGACCGTTTGTTAATGTTCTTGAAATTCACATGGCCCAATCTTCTATGCCATTGATGTGCCTCTTCAGATGTTGCTTTAGCCACCAAACATGTGACTCTTCCATAGGAATTTAGACTCTTCATGTCTAAACTATACACATCATTTGTCCTTGGTACTCTAAGCACTACCAAGTCATCATCAACAGGTTTGAAGTCAAATGAAAGAATAAGACATTCAGTGTGTCGAGTGAATAGCACAGGATGCTTTTATCCATGATTTGAGAAACTGACAACAAGTTAAACTTTAGCTCCTTTACATATCTGACATTCTCAAAGTCAATTCTTCCGGCTTTAATTGTTCCTTTCCCAGTAATCCTTCCTCCATTGGGATCATTCCCAAATGCAACTTTTCCTCCACTAATACTTCTAAAATCAGACAGGATCTCTTTATCACTGTCATACTTCCAGAGCAACCACTATCCACAATAAGATGATCTTTAAGCTCCTCTTACGGGTTGCCCTGCACACAAAGAAAAGAGTTAGAAACTCTTAGGAACCCAAGCCATTACTGACTTGTGTTCCCCTTGTGGAGTTACAAACTCAAATTCCTTGAGTATGTAATTTCCACTATCTTTTAAATGATGATCCAAAATTATCTTTTGCGTTTTAGCATGTGGATTTTCAAAACTTTCTGGTTTTTCAACATAAATCTCTTTCACCAGATTGTTAGCATTTTCTTTTGTCACAAAAACATCTGATTCACTTTTTGTTGAACGTACTGTATATCTCTCAGCAGTACTTCCCCTTTTTACCCATTCAGTTTTAACAGGTGGTTCCTGTGATCTAGATCCCCTATAGGAATTGTAAGACATTCTAGGGTGATAGTGAGATCTCCTAGGATTCCTATTCCAAGCAGTGTTATCAGTACCTTGTCTGGCGGTACTTTGGAAAGTCTTGTGAGATCTTGAAGGTCTTCTCGATGTGGGTATCTATGATGCGGTGTGAAGTTTCGTGATTAACCCTATTTGAATGAGTCCACACTGGTTTGTGCTCTCTAGGTCTATGATTGTTAGACTTATTCCTTGAAAACTTGCTTAGATATTCTGAGTGTTTGTCACAATCTTTGATTAAGTGAGTAGGACTATAACACACAAAAACAGTTTTGACCCATATGACCAAAGTGATTTCTTCTATGTCTATGCCCAAAATTGTTTTGCCTTCTTGATGACTGATAAAATTTGTTTTGAGCAAAATTATCCCAAGAAGGTTTAGCGATGCTTGTTTGAAAAGGTTTTGCAGAAGTACTGCTTGTTGAGCAGTACTTTGTTTTAAAGGTACTGCTTGGATTTTGAACATTGTTTCAACAGTTTCTTTGGGTGTCTCGACTAGATTGAGCAACAAGCTTCTTTCTAAACTCTAGACTATCTACTCCATAATGAGAAACATCAGGCCTAGAGGGATGATGACTAATGGGATGAGGAACAACATGATAACCATTGTCTTTCTTATATTCAGGAGGTGGTTCACTTACTGAGCCATCATTACTAGATGAATCTACATAGTTAATGAGCTCATCATCACTAGTGGTTATGTCCTCAAAATCACCATCATCCTGATTACTAGGTTGGTTTCATCTACACTTAAAGTCCATTCCAAATCCTAAGCCTGTTCTGTTGTAAGCTCTTCTCTGTTTTTCAACAAAAGTAACTTGGGACAAACCAGACTCTTTCCAAGCAGCAAACTTAGCTAACAAATCATCTCTTTCCTTAGTCAATTTCTCAATTTCAACAATTTTACAGTTTAGTTTCCGTTCACTAAGTTTTAAGTGGTAATCCTGTTGTTCATACTTTTCAGCCCAAGCCATTTCATTATTTTCATGTGTTATGATTTTAGCTTCTATAGACTCTAAAGTGATTTGGTAACACTACCTCGGACCTAGCCCTAATACAATTATCTCTTTCAATCACATAGCTGTTAAGCAATTTTTGATAAAACTCATAACAGTTTGAGCATACCTCAGAGATAGGAGACTGAGTTGGTGAAGTAGCCACCATAGCAAGAAGAAGCGAGGATCATCTTCACTTTCTCTGCTCCAATCAAATCTTCCAAAGCCATCACCGATTCCAAAGCGGCATGTTCGAATTTTCATCAAAAGCGAGTGCTCATCAATGCTTCCACTGTGTCTTTACTTGCATCGTCCCTTTGCTAGCATACCAGTAAGTCCTGGTTCATCATCGAACTCTTCACTCCAGTCCACGCCGGATAACTTTTCTTGAGCTACCAAGGCCTTTGTCTCAGTTATTGGTATTTTTTTGAGCTCAAGTTTTTGGCTTCTCGAGATGTTGTTTGCTTGATACTTAGCAAATCTGCATTCCCTTGCAAAGTGACCAGTCTTTTGACAATTGAAGCATTCAATTTGAGATTTGTCAAAAGTTATTCCTTGTTTGGGTTTGAAATCAATAGCTTTTCCTGTCTTTTTCATGTACTTTTTGATCCTTGCATTAATCATAGCAACTTGCCACCTGATATCAATTTCTTCAAGTGCATCTTCTTCAATTTGTGCTAGATCCTCTTCATAAGTGTGGTAAGCTTGCTTGTTGTGCAAAGAAAGAGCACACAACTTCATCTGAGTTCAAAGTGGTAGATGGTGGGGCTTGCTGAGTATATGATGGGGATTGTAAACAAGCAGTACTTTGAGAAAGCATTACTTTGAGAAACAGTACTTTGAGGAGAAGCAGTACTTTTGGAAGTACTGCTCTCTTCTTTCAGATGATAGAAAAGCAATCTTTGTGAGATTTGGAATTTGGTTGACCACTCATCTCATGTTCATACACCTTCCGTTGATGATAAAGATCATCAAAGTCCATAACATCCAACCCTGTTGTCCTCTCGATCATAGTAGCAATCACATGCCATTTAGATGGCAAACTCCTTAAAAACTTCAAATTAGCATCCTCAATGATACTTACGCCTTGTACAATTCCAACATGTTAAGAAGATTCTAGGAACCTATCATATCTTGCAACATCAAGACTCTCTCTTTCTCCAATGAAAGTTTCAAACATTGTTTTTGAAGTTTCAAAGTTTCTGCATCTTCTTAGAGGCTTCATTCCCTCCAAATCTGGTCTTGAGAGCAGCCCAAAGCTGTTTAGCATCTTTAGCATCATGAAATTGAAGAAGATGACCATCGGAATGGCGGACAAAGAGAATGTTAAGAGCCTTCTCTTGATTCCTTAGAGTTGTTCTGCTGGTAAAACGCCTTTGGTGCTAGAGGTTGTCCAGCAACTTGAATGGGCTCTGGAGGAACTTCATTCCCATTCACAATTACATTCCACGAGCATGGTGCAGTAATGGCAATATCTGCCTCATCTTCATGCACCAGAGATCATATTCTCCTTTTTGATAATGGAATTGAGTGAGGTGATTGAGGGTTGTGGAACGGCTTGATGCGACATCTTGGATATTGTAGGGTTTCTTCCTAGTCAGAGTTTCCACACAAGCTCGATACCACTTGTTGGATCGATATACTTTAATCAAACTAACTTAACTAGCTTGTTAAGGTTTAATAACCTCGGATAAATCCTAAGTTATTAACAAAGAAACACTGAGCACTCTTTATTAAGTACGCGGAATTTACTTAACAAAGCTAAGAAGAAAAACTTTATTAACAAACTCTAAATCTGCTTATTATGCAGATACTTTAATACAACTCTAAGATAATCGAACTTTTCTCTAAACTCTAATTAGTAAACTCTAAAACTCTTTTTCTGAAATCGTAAGTCATATGTCTAATGCCAATCTAGGAGTCCTTTTATAGGCTCAAGGATATCCTAGTCGGTTTACAATTGATAACCTTGTACGACAAGTAATCTACAATACTTTCCATAAACGAATATAACAGTTTATTTGGTCTAGCAGTACTTTGAGTTTATTTGACTCTGTCATTCTAGCGAGTACTTTACTTTGACTTCTTCCAGTTTTCTTTCAGCTACAGTACTTTCATATCTTCAGTCTTTGATATCTTCAGCACTTTCATATCCCAACATTCTCACATCTGTTCGTATAAGCTTTGTAATGTTTTGGAACCGAAATCACAGGATTCTGTAGAAACGGATTACGTCATTTTAAACTGACGCTCTCGTGTACCTTCATGACTTAGCACTTGAGGACGAACTTCTTTTTAGAGGGGAAGAGTTGTAAAACTAAAATAAAACACATTGAAAAGACTATTTTACCCCCTCAAAGTTAATGCGCTTATAAAATCGAAATTATGCAGTTCATTTTAACCTAACTCGTAAATGATAAATTGTACAAGATAATAAAAAAAAAACGACGCACTTATAACCAAAAGGTTTCATGGACCTTAATTTTCTATGACATTGTAAGCCCATTATATTTTGAATTGAAAAAGCTTAATTGGGCTTATCCTCCATATTCGGGCTTCATCCTATTCAATATATATTTTCTAGGTTGTTAACCTACATCTACACCTTTCAAAATATCATAAAAACTTCAGCACAAAATGAAAGTGACGGCTACCATTTTATTTGGCCTTTCATACAAGGATCCCGTGAACAAGGTGTTGTGATTAGGTTGGTGATCTCAAGGTGCGGTGTTTGGTCGGGGTATACTAGGGTCGAAGTGGTGATTGATTTCATCTTTTGTTCTTTGTTTCCTTCCACACGTTCACACTACAAGGTAATGTATCTCTTTATCTCCTTGGTTCCATTCTTTTCGATCGGTTATGGTATGTATTTATATATATTGATGATAGATTCTCTAGGGAATAGGAATGCTAGTGAGAAGTTACTACATCTCTAAGGTTGGGGTTAGAGAAGATTATTTTTTTATCTTTTATGTTTTAGGAAATGGAAGGTGCAAGGTAGGGGTTTGGATTTGGGGGTTGGTATTTCTACCGATTACTCTACTTATCTAATTATCAAATCTAGTGGTGTATGTAGTCTATGTCGTTAATTATGTTATTGCTTCGATGATGGTTTAAAGATGTGTTTACTTAGGTTTTATTACTCCTTAATTATCTCTAATTGAAGGTCTTGCATGAATTGTCCGTCCTTATTCTTAATCAGCGTTGTGTGTCTAAAGATTAAGTAGGGTATGTGTTATCCTAACTCTTTGAAACTACCAAAGGGTTGTAGCCTACAAAATCTATAGGATTTATAAACTTTAACTCTAAGGTACTCTTCGGATGGTTTAGCCTACAACAACTCTAGGTAGTATATAAACTAAGGTTCACAAAGATTAATCAAGCATTAACTACACAACGGATGACCTATCACATTACTAAATCATTAACAATTAAGATAAAGACAACCAATCAATATTCAATAATTAAGTTTCATATTCCCTAAGCAAACACAAGTAAAATAATGGGACATGGGGAACATGCAAGAATACACACAAGTAATTGAAGACATAATTAAATTAATGAAGTAAAACACTTATCATGATGTAAGATAGGGTTTGAGAACCTATAAATGTATGATCATACAAGACGACCTTGGTTCAGTTTAGGTTTTTACTCCAAAAGACTACTACAGAATGAAAACTAAAAAATTCGATTCTATATATAAGATTACATATGCGACGGGCTTCACCCTTTGATTTGTGACGCCCGTGGGTTCGCCGTCATTAGGGTTTCGTCTTGGCCACGTTAGTCTTTTGCGGCGGGCGTCACCTTATCTTGTGGTCGTCCCCTTTAGTCTCTAACGTCATATGGGTCAAATCTAGGCCGTGCATGGGGAGTTGCAGACGACCTACTCTAGTGTGTTATTAAAACCACAATCGTCACCTTGTAAATAAGCAATTTGGCTACTTGAGCGTCACAAAAGTGATGCGGCCACATGACTTTGGCCGTCCACTTTCAGTTCAAAACGTGAGTGTCTTGATTCTTGACTTTGGCAATTTTCTTACGATATGATATATTCGCGCCTTTTTAGTCCGAATAAGTGTCATTCAGCATTTTGCCTTCAAGATAGCTAAAAGTGAAAAGGAACGATATTAAGTAATACGGATCCGAGGTCACGGAATGTACAAGTGATCAAATAAGGGCTTAAATGACCCTCTTACATTTTAAAACCTTATCAAATATCCCTACACTTGGTATTTGCTTGTCCTCAAGCAAATTGCTTTTGACTCCAATTAATTTATAAGTTAGGGGTCATGAAGCATTGGTTTAAAACAATCCACACACACATAAAGCCCTTATGTTTAAGTCATATCAAGCACGGAAATTACATACTAGCACCTCACATAGGGTGTTTGGATACTCACATATCTCGGGTGTATATGAAATATAACAAGTTGGAAATGGAAGATAAACACTCATTGACCGGTCATAGTACATAGATTACCATAGGCTTGAGACTAGATCAAACCTCCATCGCTTTGGCGTAAGCAACTAGGAAAGACTATCAAAGAGGTCTTTTAAAGGGTTGTAATGTTAGGCTTACGGTAGGGAAACAAAGGGTTTGGTGGGATAGGCTATTTAGTGGTGGCAAGTCAAAAATCTTTGTGTTACAAGCATGCGAAGAATGGTGTTGCTAAGCCAAGACTCGACATTGTAAACTCTAGATAACTGAAATAAACATACATAAATTAAAGATAGATGTAGGATGGTAGCCCGTTTTTTTTTTATTTATTTTTTTTATTTTTTTTTAAACGCTTTTTTATTTTTTTTATTTTATTATTTTTTTAATACATTTTTACTCTACCATCCTCTATGATAACATAAAAATGATAGAGATTTATAGGCACATCCCTACACTTGAGTTTTTATTACTCTAACACTAATTTGACCCGAATTGAAAAGATCAAAACACTTGGAGTACATTATTACGCAAATAAAGGGAATTTGAATTTAACGTTCCCTTCTCGTCATTTCATAAACTTTAAATTTTCCCATGAGTCCCAATCGTCCTAAAACTGTATACAAAGGATATGACTCAACTTAGCAACTTATGCAAGCAACTAGATAACTGAACTAAGATTTTTTTTTTCTTTTTCTTTTTTTTTAGGGCGATAACAATAATGCACTAAAAGTGAGTGCATACAAGGTAGGCTAAGGTGATTTGGGTGTACATTTGGGGGTGGGGGGTAAACAATGCTCTTCATTGATATTCCGGAAAACCGAAACATCACGAGAACCGCGAAAAGGATAGGCTAAGAGGGGTTAACTAGGGGTCGTGTATTGGATGAGTACAACGTAAGGTGTGGGGAATCACTCAAGATGTGGAAGAAGTAATTATAATACGGGTATCAAACAAAGGTTATCCTAATGCCTCTTATCATTTAATTATTCCTAACTACACAAGTGTAGTCTTACTAGCGATCTCGGGATGCATCACAAAACAAGTTCTAGAATCTATTATACTACCGGTTCACACACTAAGCATTAAAGATGAATGCTTTAATTCCTACTAATCTAAGGGCGATCCTCACATTTTGGGTGGAATTTAAGTGGTAAAGGGTTTTTGTGCTAGTCATATAACTTCCTATCCATGAGACGCTTTATTAAGACTAACCGACATTACCCTAACCGACATTTCCTCATGGTTTATTACACAGATGCAATTGGATAAAGCAAATAATCAAAGGTAAGCATAGTTTCAAAGTTCCCATTTTATTTTCCCTCCCTACACTTAAACTGAACATTGTCCCCAATGTTCCCGAAAATATCAAAGTTATGATAATGGAAGGTAATTAAAAATGAAAGAAACTAGTACTCCTGATTGGCTTCGGTAGGATCCGTGTAAAGTGGTGGTTACATCTTTCCAAGAAAGAACGTTTGCGTGAAAAAGCTCTTCTCATCTTATGTATCTTCTTCTTGATAAATTAGACACCGCGTTTGAAGAAAACAAACGAAACAACCGTAAAATGGCGGTAATAATATATATATGACTCTACTAAACTAGGATATAATGCTTGTAGAATGGATGTTTATAATTTTGAAAAATTAAGACCTGGAAAATTCTAAAAATTATAAGTAGATCATGACCGAAAATGAGAAATAATGTCGGATTGTTTTGCTCCTTCTGATGTAGTATGAGTTGCGATCTGGCCTGACATACGTCAGGATTATCGACGACAAAGCGGTGCGATTTTATGGAAAAATTACGACATCTTGGGAAAATTTACATCTTTAGAATATGAAAAATTTCCTACAAAACATCCATTATGACTACTCGATGTTACAAGCATTTACGAACAAACACACATGTATATCTTTTTAATTAATTGAAATTCTCATGTTTACGTTTCTTTTGAAAGCGTTATGTAATCCTCTCTTCACTTATCCTTTATGTAAAATACCATTATATGTAATTAAGGCGAGGTTAAAAACAAATACGTAAATAAAGCATTTTTACAAATTTAAACATGAGAATAGGCAATCAATAAAAGTTATATGACACAAACAAGCAAACAATTAAGCATGGGTTGCCTCCCACGAAGCGCTTTCTTTATTTATGAGTCTTGTAGCTAGACTCGTAGTCATGCCCCTACGTGGTCTCGTTTTGCATTCTAAATGAGAATTCTATCATGTTGACAAAATTTTCATCGACTCTATACCTAGGCCATAGGGTCAAGCAATCCTTATAATAAAGCCTCATCCACATGAATTTATGAACCTTTTCAAACGTCCTTGCTTTTTGTCTCAAAAGCTCTACGTGTCTCGTTCAAAAAGGGATAGATGGCCATATTCATTTGTCTTCAAGGCATCCTATCAAGTGATCTCATCATTTCCTTCCTTAAACCTAACCGTTCCATCATACTTGTTATGGCACATTTTAGATGTTTCAAAGCGAAATTCCCTAGCACTACTTGGGATAAGCTATAGTCAATGGCGATCCTACATCTTCTAGGACCCTGAAATCAACTAGGTAGGTGAAATTTCCTATAAAGACATGTACATCCTTGACTCTTCCCACAAAGTTGCAAACTACACCTGGATACTTAGGGTCTCTCTAATCTAATAAGTCGCTCATTCATATGTCATTATGTATAAGATGACATCACTTTAATGGGTGATTCGACATCTATGTAAGCATGTTCGACATTCCTATATCTGATCATACAAGGAATTTTGAGGTTCCAAGGATTTCCTCTCATATTTGGACAGGTTATCTAATGATGGGTGATGGGGATTATAGATTATGTATAGATGATAGGCAACCTCATGAGTCTCCTTAGTGGGGTAAAGATTAAAATAAGCACTATCCTCCTCATTCACAGTTTTATTTACTAAGCCATCTTTTTGAATTACTTTGTTGATCATGGAGCCAACTACTGAAGCTGACCACTTTCTCAAAAGCTTCCCTTGATTGTGCTATCGAATAGCTCACTTCAAATCTTGAAGGTGGGGTATTTCTACTCACATAACAACCGATGAATTTGTTGTGTGTGTTGGTAATTGGTTTGGGTTTTGGGTGAAAGTGGTTTATTTGGTGGTGGGTTGTTGAGTGGTGGTTGATTATCACCTTCCATGATTAAAAGTGATGGGGTTACGAACAAAGGTCACGAAGAAGGGGGATAGACTATGAGGAAACTAAAAATGAGAAAAAAGCTTACTTGATAGGAATCAAGAAAGGGAACCTAAAAGCAATTGGACTCCTAACTAGCTATTCTATTCCACTGGCAGCCGCTAAAAACTTGATAAGCTTACATAGGCGTCGATGGAGTCAAAGGAACTTCCTTTTCATCGAGCAAGTTTTTCACACCACCTAGGCGATGAACCTAATTGTTGTAGTGTGGTATTAGGGTGGCCACGGAATTGATATCATTCTCTAGGGGAATAGAAATGCTAGTGAGAAGTTACTATGCTAAGGTTGGGGTTGAGGAAGATTATTTTTTTTATCTTTTTATGTTTTTTTAGGAAATGGAAAGGTACGAATATCGGGGTTTGGATTTGGGGGTTGGTATTTTGTAAGATATAACTTTTCACATACACATCATAACATTAACACAAGGTAGCATATAGATGGAATTCTAGAGAGAGAAAGTTAGAGGTTTAGGGAACTTAGTGAGAGAAAGTGAAAGATATTATTATGAGCTCCAACTCTCTACCTTGGGAGGTAGAGAGTATTAATAGTCTTACATAAAAGCACACATCGGTCGTGGATCAGGCATACAGTGGGTAAAGACCCGTCCGTCCTCCACGGTGTTACTTAACTAAATACTACTTAACTTAAAATAACTACGACTATGAGCTTTCTAACGATTACATATACTTGAGGTGACCGACTCTTTAATACCTGGAATTTCTAATTCCTAACAATCTCCCCCTAAGGGAGGTCACCTCAATCATGCACTAAAATTACATTGAATACAAACAGATATGACATTAACAATTGTTCTTGCATTCTTGATGTAGTCCTTTGTTCCTAAGCTCGTAGTCATTGATTCTTCACATTGCATGTTTGGTTACATCAAGTGGAGGTCTTTCTTGATCCATGTGATAATAATTTTGAGCCATCATTTGAGATTATCGGCCATAAAAAATCTCGTGACATCCTTTGTGGTGTTGGTATTATGTGATGTTGTGACTTTAGGACCGACATGCTCACATTCCGGATCATGATATCTTCTCATCAGAGTAGCGGAAGCATTTGTTGAATCATGATATTGGCGGCGTAGAAGCATGGAGTGAAAATATCCGAGTCATTGATGCACTAATCATGATTTCTTTTGAGATGAATGTGTTAAGTGAGCATACGGCTATGGATTGACGCTTCATTGATCAATTTAAAGCGTCGGGCGTACTGCATACAGCGATTAGCAATAAATGCACGAAAGTGTCTTTGATCACTTTCGTTGAATTGAGGTACACGGCCCACGGTTCCCGTTGATCGATACATATGCGCTTTGTGATCGGTATAATTCGAAGAATTTCCTTGACAGGGTTTCGCAGCTGCTCTAGCTGTTCTCAAACCGAAATTTCTCAAAGAAGACAACTTCGTGAGTGAACGCGAATTTTAAGTCCAGCGATTGATGAAAATAGATTTGAAAAACAATCGTGTATTGCTCAATAGAAATTGTTTTTGCAATACAACGAAGGTTTTATTGAAAATCAATTATCAATCATAAAACACCTTTTGATTTGAAAAATACGTACACGGTCGATGTGCTAAAGAAAGTTTTTAAGCACAAAGCGGTTTTCAAAGGTATCCGTCAATCCTAACCTGAACCGGGATTGATTCAAAGATTGATAAGCCCCATTGTTTGTTCATTGTCACATGGTTGATCCATATAATAGATCTCACATGCCACCTACCAGGAGCTTGTTTGATGTTGGCTCCAGAAGGCTTTCCATCTTCATTGTGAATATGTAAACACATCACTCGGATGTTACGGCAATACCACAAGGATAATGCGTAGGACTCAAATATAATCTCTCTTTCCACATTGTGTGAAACAGAGAGTCTTCATTGAAAGTGTCCTAATGAGATTTATTGATGATCTCGTGGCTCTAGACTCAATTTGTGCATATTTGGATCCTGTGCCGGAGACTAGGAGAGGGTCTCCTTCTTCAATATCAACAATCTCTAAGAGAAAGTCGATAGATAATGTCGGTTCCCGTGAGAATGAAACAAGTCCTTTTAAGAGGAACTTGAGTGGTTTGGGAAGTTGAAGTGCGGTGCGTCCTTTGGGTCCATGACGTCTTGTCTTCAATACCGATGTTACCATCAGTTAGCATATGAATTGAACCCGGTTTCTGCCCTAAGGTTGAATAAATGGAGGGCTATTTGTTTTCACCCTTTTCTCATTCAATTCTTTTTTTTTCTTCAACCCCTTCACTTACGAGACTTCATAGCTAGAACCTTGTTGGGTTTATTCCATTACTAGCTCGATCTTAGTCCGCACTCTTCCCATATCTCATTTTTCTCCTTTTTTCATCATACCTAAGGACTCTACACTAACTAGTGGATTGTCCCTGGGTAGATCCCTCCGGTTCTGGCGGATCATGGGAGAAAATACCTAACCTTATCATCCTTATATCACCATACATAAAGTAAAGTTGGTCGGTCTATTTGGTATTGTTCATCTGCCATTGGAACCAATTGAAAACCATTTGAAAATCAATCCAGATACTTGTGATATATTATCAAAGCATTTTGTACCTGAATTGTTGTTGATATTTTTAGAATTAAGTGAACTCCCCTCAACATGTGCATCAAATGTTTGAAATTGTTTTGCACACGAGGCAAAGAGGAAGAAATTAACTTCTTTGATTACCATTTTCTAAAAATATCACCATCACTTCCTTGATCAAATCAAGTAGATAAAGCATTTTGGGAAGGATGAGGTTTTCATGAATTTGCTCCCCCTCAATATGTGCCTCGAGGTTTGAAAAGAGTTTTACACATACTAGAGGGAAACTGCACATTGAGATAAATGATCACGTTTCAAATCATAGGTTTAAGATAGATGCTCCCCTCAACATGTGCATGGAAAATTTGAAATCGTTTGTCACATGTGGGAAGGATAGCATGTACATCATTATAAAACCATTTACCTAATTATCAGTTTAAATCCAATTTAAATCACACATTCTCCCCGATCACAATTATCAAATCATTTGAGATTTGTGATCTCTTATAGATTTAAATTGATTTTGAAAGCTTTTAAGGAGAATTGTGACTTGATTATGAAAGCGTTTTAACTGATAAGGATCGGATTTTAAGACTTTAAACTCCATTGATAGAACATGCATGTATATCTTTTGAAAACAATTTAATGCCAAATAACTTTTTAATTTAATTGAAATCATTCTCCCCTCAATCAATGACATAGGTTGTTGATTGAGAGATAGATATTTTGACAAATAAGTCCCGATGATTATCAAAAATAGAGACCGAGTTATTTTTCAAAGCATTTAGTTTTCAGCAGATAAATGTTTATAGAATCAGAGCATGGAATTTGAAAACATGGTAAAACATGGCTCTGTTCTTTCTTTTAAAACCGGGTTATTGCCTGAAAATGACAATAAACCATTTTCTCTTTCTCCCAAAAATATTTTTTTTTTTTTTTTTTTTTTTTAATAAACATTCGAACAATATCTAAAGTCCCGTGTCATTCTTTGAATGACAGCACAAAGACCGTAGATATTATCGAATCGAGAAAAACATGACAAAATGACAATATTTTTTGAAGATTTTTCGAATTTTCAAATTTTTATGGATTTTGAAAGTTTTATATTTTTGTATTTTGCTTTTTGAATAAATATTTACAAGAGATAGATGAAGATAGACCTTTACTCCTCGTCTTCCTTCTGAAGACGTTTGAGAGATTTCGGTTGAAGGCTTTTCAAAGCCAAGGCGTGGAAGAATAAACTCAAAACGTTTTCTTGGAAGAGCTTTGGTGAAGATGTCCGCTAAGCGATATTGAGACCTCACAAAATATAGTTCCACCACACCTTTTCTACTTGTTCCCGATGAAATGATGTGAATGTCGATATGCTTTGCTCTTGAGTGTTGAACGTTGTTGCATGAGAGAGCAATGTCACTTTTATTATCACAGATCTGAGAGGGATTTTGTTGAATTCAAAGCCATAGTCCGATAATTGAGATCTCATCCATAAGATTTGAGCACAACAAGATGACATGGCTATGTATTCAACCTCTGTAGAGGAAATAGAAGTACTCATTTGCTTCTTTGAAGACCAGCTCACAAGCTTATCACCCAAAAACGAGCACCTCCAGATGTACTTCGGCGTGTATCTTGACATCCTGCATGATCAGCATCTGCATAGGCTGTTAGTGACATACGGTGTCCTTCGGGTACCATAGTCCCATATTGATGGTTCCTTGGAGATACCGAAAGACCCGTTTAAGCGCTTCAAGGTGCTTTTTAGTAGGCTTAGCCTGGTATCTAGCACACATGCAATCAGCGAACAAGATGTGCGGTCTACTAGGCGTGAGGTACATCGAGGATCCAATCATACTACGATATTTCGTTTGGTCAATCATGATCCCTGAGTGGTCCTCATCTAGTTTGGTTCGATCAATCATGGGGGTGTCAACAGGGTCACCTGAATCAAATCCAAATTTCTTTAAAATCTCATTTGCATATTTAGATTGATTTATGAAAATGCCTCGGGACTTTGTGAAATTTGTAATCCCAAGAAAAATGACATTTGTCCCATCATTGACATTTGAAACTTTGAACTCATTTCATTAGAAAAACGATCACATTCCATTGGGTCGGTCGAGGCAAAAATAATATCATCAACATAAATTTGAACATGAGTTAAATGTTTGCGACTTCTGGTGAACAATGTAGGATCAATGCTCCTTTCTTGAATCCGGTTGATAGAAGAAACTTTGTGACAGTATCATACCATGCCCTTGGAGCTTGCTTTAAACCGTAAAGAGCCTTCTTGCGATAAGCGTGAGTAGGATGCTCTTGATTCACAAATCCTTCAGTGTTGGCGTAGGCGACTTCTTTAAGATCTCCGTTCAGAAATGCCGTCTTCACATCCATCGATAAACTACCATGTTCTTACTAGCGGCCGAAAGATTCGATTGCCTCGATTCGAGAACAGCGAGCAAAAGATTCTTCAAAGTCTATACCCTCCTCTTGACGATATCCTTTAGCAACTAATCGAGCCTTGTTCTTCAACACATCACCATGCTCATCAAGTTTTACTTTGAAGATCCATTTGAGTGCTATAATCATAGCACGATCGGAGCGGTACTAACTCCCATACATCAAGTCGATCAAACTCATGAATTTCATCTTGCATGGCATTGAACCGGCTATCTTCATTCATGGCGGTTTTAACATCTTTTGGTTCGATCTTAGAAAGTACGGAGTTGAAGAAACACCATAAGGCATCGGTTGCAAGTTGTTTTCGGGTTGATACAGACGAGAGGGATTTCCAATGATGTTGTCTAATGGATGATCGTGAGTCCATTTTCTAAGGTGTTCATGGCAGTTGTTGAGGCTGAGGTAGCGAGTCGATGTCTCTGAAGAAGATGGTTCGATGATGATTCAGGGAGTAGCAAATATGTTTTCAAATGGAGCATCCTCAGGAGTAGCAAAGGGATTAACTTCATCATTGATGCCCGAAACATTTCCATGATGTACATTTGAAGAATGATGATTTGTTGATGAGACTGAAGGATCAGCAGGTGCTTCTTGACTTAAAGATATTGAGGCGGAAGGATTGACTTCATTCACGGGAATATGAGCATCCTCATTTGCAGGAATCATCACCTCATTAGTATTTGAATCATACAGTTCATCAAACATAGGATCAAACAATTTCTTTACATCATCTTCAGATGAAGGTACATATGGAGTTTCTTGAGTAGAGTTTGGAACAAGAGATGAACCAATGGGACTGTCTTGAAGTGCGGGTCCTGAGCTGGAGTGTCCAGAAGCCATTTGACCGGTCGACTCATCAAGCGTAGCGTGAATGGTTTCCATGATATTTCGGGTTCTTTTGTTGTAGATTCGGTATCCCTTTTGTTTGGTGCATATCCTACAAATACTCCAATGTCACTTTAGCCCTAAGTTTCCCTAAGTCTTGACCCTCATTAGTTGGATAGCACAATGCACCAAACACACGAAGGCGAGAGAGATTAGGTTTTACATTTGTGGACAAGTTCATATGGAGTTTTCCATATGCGGTGTGGATTAGGGAGCGATTTTGTGTATAGCATGCGATGGCGATTGCTTCACCCAGAGAAACATTGGAACCTTTGAGTAAATCAACATTGTTCTAGCGGCTTCAACTAGAGTCCGATTTCGTCTTTCAACTACACGTTACGTTGAGGAGTTCGTGAAACACTTCTTTGATGGTGATTCCAACGCTTTCATAGAATTCATTAAGTTGTTTGTTGACAAACTCGGTTCCATTGTCGTTCGACAATTCGGCCGGTTTTGTTAAGTCGAACTGCGGTTGTTTGATGAGTTTGATGATGATATCTGGAGTTTCATCCTTTGTCCTTAAGAACTTGACCCCGGTGAATCTAGAGTAATCATCAACCACAACTAACACATATTTCTTCCCAAAGATATTTACGTACCTCATTGGTCCACATAAATCCATATGAATCATATGAAGAACTTCTGTGACAGAGTTAGTAGGTTTGGGTTTATGGGCATATTTCTTGCCTTTTCCCAATTGACATCTTGAACAAAGATGATCCTTTTCATACTTTAGTCTAGGTAAACCTACAACTAAGTCCTTTCTAGAAAGATCGTTGATGGTGCCGAAGTTCAAGTGATTGAGACGACGGTGCCATAACCATGACTTTGGTTTTGAAGCCTTTGATAACAAGCAGATTGGAGAAGCCCTCATCATGTCATCGATAGAGATGGTGTAAAGGTTTGACCCACGAGTTCCTTTTAACAGTTCCTTACCATTTAGATCTCTAACAAAGCGGTATGTTTTCGAAGGCAACTTCTAGATCGAGTCACGAATTGACCAACAGAGAACAGATTATGACCCAACCCTTCAACATAGTAGACTCTCGAGATGACACTATCACCAACAACATAATCTCCATAACCCATAATAGCACCGAAATGATCATTACCAAATCTAACTGTCCCGATGAATTTGCTCATGAAGTTCATGAGCCGCGACCGGTATCTAGTCATATGCTTGGAACGGCTGAGTCCGAGTACCACGAGCGATTTGAACGATCTGCAGTTGAACACAGACAAAATGGATAAGCTGGATAATTGGGATCCCCATGCAAGAATGGGTTCCATTTGGTTAGTAACAATGTTTGGAACACCCATATCAGAAATAGAAGCATTCATATCAGAAAGTGAGGCAATGGAATCATTGGGAATAGATGCAATGCTAGTGTCAACATTAGCCCTATTCAAAGTATGTTCACTTCTTAAGGGGATAGTTCTACCAGTAGGCATCCATTTTCTAGTGGGCATTATCACGATTAGTCTTAAGGCCAAAAGGTGTCCAATAAAAGCCTATCTTTATAAATGTTCTTCCTGTGGGTTTCCATTGTTTTCTAACTTTCTTTCGTTTTTGCCTTTTAGCCTTCTTAGCATGAATTTTAGCATTAACAATATTAACTGGACAATTAACATCATTAGGTAGAACATTAACACCACATTCATGATTAGAAGCAATTCAAGCGGAACATCATTACAAGGTTTGCAAATAGTATCGAATTGAATTAATTACTGATGCGCCTATGGCTAATACTAGAATCAACACGATTCGTTTTATTCAATTCTAGCTTAAAGTTCCTAGATTGTTCTTCTACTTTCTTCCAGTGCACATTCTTAGCTTGAGAGGTCCTATCATTCCTTGTATTGTCTTGAGACTTTGACCTGCTCCCTTTAGTGTCACTGATTACTCTGTAGAGGAATGGGAACATTAGTTGGTTTAACTACTCTTTGCATCACTGTTTGATGTCTGGATCGAACTACATGAGTGCACTTAGGTTCACTTTCATAAACCTAGAGGCACTTGTGATTTGTACTCTAGAGGCACACTTAAAGTTCACTTTCTTAGCATTAACATATCTGGAATCTGAACTACTTTAAAGGCACATTAGTGTTCACTTTCAAAACATTGGGAATCGAATGCATATCATACTTAGCTTTAGGCATTGAGCATGGAATCGAAGGATTAACTCTCTCACCTTTAAGGACTTTGGGCATATTGTGATCACACATTCTAAGATTTCTTGAGATCGTTTGGCATATAAGGCAAGCAAACCTAATTTCACTATCATGAGGTTTCTTAATGAAATCCTCTTCAACAATCTCACGGAGACATTCTAGACTATCCTTAAGGGATGAGAAGTATGATTGAAGCAAGTTCATTATTCCTAAGATGAGGAGGAATATATTTAACGGATAAAGCATATTTATTATAAGAGTGACTTTGAGACAACATTCTTATTTGTCATTGGCATTTTCCCTTTTACGACTCTTGATTCTCAATTTCCTTTTGTAAATGAAGCTATTTTTCGTTGTTTTGTTCACAGTGACTTTAATTGAATCATATAACTCTTTAAAATGTCGTTTAACCTTTTCATTTTCTTCTAGAAAACTTTTGTTTTCCTTTTGTAAGGCATTTACTAAGTTTTGAAGATGAAAAGTTTGAGAATTTCGAGAATCTAAAGGAGGAGGCATTTGGGAGCCTGTCATATTGTTCGTTTGACCTTTTAATTGAGAGATTTGGGCTTTCAACTTTCGATCGTGTTGCAACTGAGCTTGAATCGTTCATCACGTTTGTTAATTTGCGCATCAAACTCTGGAGCATCCGAAGATGTCTTGATATTTGAAGTTTTGACATTTTCTTTGAGATGTTGATATTTTAGTTGTAAATTAAAATGCTCAACTTCTAGTTTAGAAAAATGTTTAACCAAATTGTCGTGATCATCGAGTTCAATTTTCTCGTTTAGTTTAGAATTAGTTTTTCAAGCTCAATGACACGATCATGGGAGACTTTCAGGGCAACAGATAGTTCATGAAATTTGGAAGCATTAATAGAGCAATTTGAAGCATTGAAAAAAATATCTTGAGCAACACATTCAATAATAAGAGTCTCATTTAATGTATGCAAGTTCTTCCTCTCAATCTCATTATATTTTAGTGCACGCTCATAATCACTAACTTCAACTACCATTGCATCAAATTCCTTTTCCATTCCCTTGATATCAGTTTCTATTCCCTTTTTAAGACTCTCAAAGTGATCTTTTATAAGTTTAAAGAAAGGCATGACCTCAGTTAAATAACATTCTTTCATTTGCTCAAAACCCCTTTCTCCTTCAGTTATACCATTGGGTGTGATCCTTTTCTTGCAAGTTTTCTCAAAATCAACAAATAGTTGAAATATAACATATTGACTAATTAAGGTCTTGCTTTTAGTGGCAATTTTTCTAGGAACTAGATGCATTGGTGTATTAGGAGGATACTCAGTCGCTCTAGGCATTTTCCATAAAGGGGGTTTGTTTCAACAATATTTTCACTTTGCTTTTCTAAATCCTTTTTCGAGAAAATTTGTTGGGAGTCAACAATGTTTGAGGCTTAAACATGTTCAAGGAAATCCAGTTTTCCTTCTTGTAGTCATGGGGAGTGATAATAATCTTTTTCTCTTTGCATTTCGGGTCATCTAGTTTTTGTTCATCCTTTCCCTAGTGACTTCATCTGATTTCTTATCTTCCTCGGTGCACTCAATGCAACTAGGTTTTCGCCTAGGCTTAAGAATTTCATTACCATCATAAAGCACCTTATGAGCATTTCTAGCCTTTTAATTACCTCTGGATTAGGTTCCTCAACAAGGGGAATGCTATGCTTTTCGCTTAAGACTCGATGTTTAGTGACCATGTGAGCAGTCTGAATGGTGTTTCCTTGTATGTACAACTTGTTCTCAAGTTTGTTTTTCAAAGTTTTCAGATTAGAAAAATCTCTCAAGAGTTTTGATTCCTTTGCATTAAATTCTTGCTTAAGCATTTTCACATTTTCTTGAAGTTCTTGTTTTTGTTTAGATGTTTTAGAAAGTTTTTCTTGCAAGGAATTTAATTCTTGTTTCAATACTTCTTCTCTAATATTACTTTTTCTAATTCTTTGTACTTACTTGGTCATCCATTTCCTGCTCACGAGTGGTCAACTCAAACTTAGCACGTTGTTCATAAATAGCAACACGTTCTTTATAGGCATTTAGTTCAGAAATAATGGAATCATCAGGGGCACATGCGGTGTATTCATCAAAAACATAGTCATTGTTGATTGCGAAGATGCATCACTTGGTACAACTTCACTTTCACTTTGTTTCACATATTGATCATATGGGACAATATCGATATTACCCATATTTTCAATATTTGATTCAATAGTTTCAGTTGATTGTACTTTGTCATGCATCTGGTGCACATCGGCATCATCGTATAGTTTTAATACCTCTGAGATGAGCTTGTCGTGGGATGGCCCGACTAGTAATGAAGAAGAGACCTTGGGAGAAACCATTGGAGAAATGCTAGCCATAAAAATTGTGTGTGCCGTAGGTCCATCATCCACATCAGAGTCGTATGCATCACAGTCAGTGACTTGAAAGGCATTCTGATGATTGTGACCTATCTCCTGAATAGGATGCTCATCCACAACTGCATCATAGGTCTTGGCATTGCCCTCGAGAAAACAGCAATTCCTCTTCATTCAAAGTAGCACCATTGTCCCGAGCTTGAGCGGCAACATCTTATCTCTGAAGTAATCAACGTGCGTGGGGCTTTGGAGATGTGCAGTTCCTTGCAATGTGTCCCTCTCCACCACAGTTATAACATTTGATGAGCTTAGCTTGACCTTGGTTACCATTCCTTCCTCGATTCTGGTTTCCAACATAACCTCTCCCTGCTCCACCTCGTCCCGATCATATGTCTTTCTGACTGGTTGCACCACGATCCTTCCATCTTTAATAGTGGCTTGATTGTGTGGGTTTGATGCGATTCGAGGTTGTTGTTGGTTTGTGGGAGAGTATTCATGTTTTGACTGATGAGAAGAGCTAGTTGATTAATGAAGCTACCCACGTGAGCATCAGCATCAGCTTGTTTGTACATAGGATCGGGAATGAGTTTGTGATTACCATTACCCAAGGGTATGACTTGTGATGCTTTGGTTGTGATTCCGATGTTTGAGTAGAAAGTTGTAGAGTCATTAGACGAGCTTGTCTCTCCCTGGTTGGTTTTGAACTGATTGAGAATTAATTTTCAAACATAGCATGTCTCTCATTCCGAAGGAGGAAGGCATAGAGTTGCTCATAGTTTGTATTCTTCAATCCTTTAGTGAGCTTCACAGTGGTAACAAACTTGTGCCATTCGGGATTCATGTTGTTCACAAATTTTGAGTTCAACTGAATGTTAGGCATAGTCATTCCGATGTTCCTCATGTCATTAACTAACTTATGAAATCTCACATAGTACTCATATACACTCTCATCTGGTTTCATCTTGAAATGCTCAAATTAGTCATAGAGTTGGGATTCTCTGTCTTCCATAGTTAATTGAAACGAGAGAAGCATCTTAACATTGTCCCAAACTGCCTTAGCATCTGTGTTATGATTGATCGGCTTGTAGATGTCTTTAGGAAGACCTTGAAGAACAATGTTTGAAGCCCTGATATCTGCATCAAATCTGTTTTTATCCTTATCATCAAGCTCATCATACATCTTAGGTCTGTCTATTCCGTAAACATGAGTACCATCTGCATTAGTATCAAGTATGTCTCTAGTCGTCTCAACTTCGATATGGTCCTTCATCAATGGATTTGAGAATGTTGACACCATTTTCCTTTCCAAGGCAATACGGTCTAATTCGTTGAGCCCAAGAGTCGTAGTCAGTTCTGTCAAGCATGGGTGGACGAGTATCGAGCCACTTGCTTGAACATCCTCGACAGCAGTGGAGATGCAGTGGGAACGTTGGTAGACATGTTAACAAATTAAACGGGATTTTATAACTCTATGATTAAACCGGAAATAGATTCTTTCACGGGATTTTACTAAATCAAGAGAAAACCGTAAACAATCACTCAAGACTCTAGAAGATAAAATACTAAATCGCTAGAAGATAATGCACTAAGTCGCTATAAATTAATGCACTAAGTTAAGCTAACCCTTAATTAGCTACACCCCTAAGTCGCTAGAGTCCCAAGTCGCTAACGAGAAAAGCAAATTAAGCTAAGTAGTAACTCGCTCTGAGACCAAGTCTAGCTAACCAAATTTTTGGGCAATTAAGCTACACAAAGTAAGCTAGAGACACAAAGTAAGCTAAAGAGCAACTCGCTACTCTCTACCTTGGGAGATAGAGAGTATTTATAGTCTTACATAAAACGCCACACATCGGGCTGTGGATCAGGCATACAGTGGGTAAAGACCCGTCCGTCCTCCACGGTGTTACTTAACTAAATACTACTTAACTTAAAATAACTACGACTACGAGCTTTCTAACGATTACATATACTTGAGGTGACCGACTCTTTAATACCTGGAATTTCTAATTCCTAACATATTTCTACCGATTACTCTACTTATCTAATTATCTAATCTAGTGGTGTATGTAGTCTATGTCTAATAATTGTGTGCTCGTTTGATGGTTTAAAGATGTGTTTACTTAGTTTTTATTACTCCTTAATTATCTCCTATTGATAGTTGAATTGTCACGTCCTTATTCTCAATCGCGTTGTGTGTCTAAGGTCGTAGGGTATGCGTTTATCCCTAACTCTTTGAAACTACCAAAGGGTGTCGCCTACAAAATCTCTAGGATTTATAAACTTTAACTCTAAGGTACTCTTCGGATGGTTTAGCCTACAACAACTCTAGGTATTATAAATTAAGGTTCACAAAGATTAATCAAGCATTAACTACACAACGGATGACCTATCGCATTACTAGATCATTAACAATTAAGATAAGAGACAACCAATCAATTTTCAATAATTAAGTTTCATATTCCCTAAGCAAACACACAAGTAAATTAAATTTGGACATGGGGAACATGCAAGCATACACACAAGTAATTGAAGACATAATTAAATTAATGAAGTAAAACACTTATCTTGATGTAAGATAGGGTTTGGAACCCTAAAATACTGTACAAGACAGCCTTGGTTCGGTTTAGTTTTTTACTCCAAAAGACTACACACTGAAAACTAAAAAATTCGGATTCTATATATAAGATTACATATGCGACAGCGTCACCCTTTGATTTGTGACGCCGTTGGGTTGCCGTCATTAGGGTTTCATCTTGGCCACGTTAGTCTTGCGACGGCGTCACCTTCAAGATACCTAAAAAGTGAAAAGGAACGATATTAAGTAATAACGGATACAAAAGTGATCAAATAAGGGCTTAAATGACCCTTCAAAAAGGTACATTTTAAAACCTTATCAGTAATCACACAAGGAAACGTTTTACACTTACAAATTTCAAGTTTGAAGCACGAATTTTACTTTGAATCTTAGGCGTGGATCTGATAGATGAAAGTATTAAATGAACGTAATAAATGTGTAAGGTTGGTTTGGTGGAGGTTTTGTTTGACATTATTTTCAATGTTATCGGTTATTTTTTCTTTGGGAATGTGTGTACTTTGAGTTATTGAGCTTCATACACGATCATCAGGGAAGAAAAATGTGAACATTGGGTAGGTGTTTTCATTCCCCTCATGATGTGTATTCGGGAGAGCTCTTGGGTATTGGTGTACTTCGGTTTCTTGAGCTTCATACACGATCATCGGGGAAGAAAAATGTGAACATGGGGAGGTGTTTTCATTCCCCTCATGATGTGTATTCGGGAGAGTTCTTGAGCATTATACAAAGAGACTAACTGCATCAATTCAACTACTTGGGGGAACTGTTCTCTTGACACTTTTTGGAATGGATTGCTTGGACTTGATGGAAAGGAATTTGAGAAGATTATTTAAATGTGGGATGATACGTTGCTATTGTGCTATTTGATGATATAACCTCGAACGAAGAATCACGGTGATTATTCTTAAAAGGAGCAGCATGATCGATGATAATGGTGTGCTTCTGTGTACACCTGGCTAATGGAAGCTTGAAAGAAAGCTTTGAATCTGCTCAGCTAAAGGATTTTCGGTTTGGGGGGAAGCTGCCAAAGTCTCTGTTTCTCAAAGGCTCATGTTCTATCGTCTATTCTGAAGCCTCGGAAGCTTTGGTGGTGAATGTTTAAGAGATGATGACTTCTATCTTCTACAACGGGGCTGCTCGATATCCTTATCTCGGTACTCGTATCATCATCTTCTTACACTATATCATCTAAACTATCTGTGTAAATATTTATGAAAAAGAAAATACAAAATTATAAAACCATCAAAATCAAAATAGAAAAATATAAAATCTTAAAAAACCCATAAAAATCAGAAAATTTAAATATACCAAAAATATGTTTTTCTCAAGACATGTCTTTTGGTATCGATAACATCTACGGTCTTAGAAATGTCATTCAATAATGGCACGGGACCATAGATGAAGTTCGAGCAAGAGGTGTAAATATTCTTTTCAAAACATGTCTAAAAAAAATGGGTTACAGTTATTTCAGACTGTAACCCGCGCTTAAAAACAAAAAATAAAAAAATAAAAAAAAAATGGCTTGCAGTTTCGTCAGTCTGTAACCCGTGCTTTATACTATGGCTTGCTATTATTTCCGATAGCAACCCGTTCTTCAAGGAAGGAAAGTGCTACGCTAAACAAATTTTCAAAATTTTCGTGCGCTTATCCTAAAACAAAATGAGGAAAGTATGTCGAAGGACTGCTGTTCCTACTCAAATATTTTTCCGTCTAAAATTCTTCAGAAAAATATTTGTTGTTTTAAAAAATGGTGGTAGTGAGTTGCTTGAGAAATCAATCTAATTCAGAGTTTTCGAAATAAATTGAAAACTCAATCAATGACTTCAGCGCTTTTAAACTTTTCAAAAATTGAATCATTGATTGAGGGGGATAATGTTTTCAAATCTATATCATCTAACGGGCTTTCTTGATTATCCTACGTGCTTAATTAAAAATGATATTTGCCTATGTCGAAGGACTAGGAATTTAGGATATGATTGTTAGGATTAGATGATTATAGTTTGATGAAACACATTATTTCCATGCCTTATATGAACTGATTGATATGTTGGATTGACTTTTATTAGTCGATTGCTGTTTGGGTGTTGTCGGCCACCATATATCTGTTTGTATGTTTACTAACGCATGCATATATCATGGTTCATAAGAATGTTCCCGATCCGGATCCCACAAAATATGTTGATTGGATGCCGAAAGGAAAGGATAACTATATCTTGGGTAGACAAATGAAGAAACGGAGCTTAATTTGACTTCTATGGAAAGTTGGCATGATAAAGTGCAACGTAAGAGGTCTCACTGCATCAGCAGATGGTTTTCTTCATCATCAAATGAAGAAATGGAGCTTAATTGGACCTCTATGGAGAGTTGGCATAACAAATGCAACGTCAGAAGTCTCACTGCATCTGCAGACAGTTTTCTTCCTGCCTTACAGCAACAACAACAAAAGCGGCTCAACCACCTAACGTATCCTTGTGCAGGGATAATAGTGATGATACCATTTTTCTAAAACTTTGAAAAATATTGTTTTGAAAATGGAAAAATATTGTTTTGAAAATAAATCGGATTCAAAGTTTTGAAATCAACCGGACTTTATTTTGTCAAATCTTCAGTGATTTCAAATTAAATATTTTCAAACGATATTTCATCAAAAAGTCCGTTTGTACGTTATAATGTGGTGATCTAAAGATTTAATGTTATGTCATGGAATGATTTTCTTTAAAACTCAACGATCTTACAAAATGAAATTTTTTCTGTTTTTGTTTGATTGTGAACTTGTTTTATTTTACTTAAAGATCTCTTAAAAACTATTATACCTGACACTAACAATCTTTAATGTCTAAAATTGATCCATATCAATCATTTTTCAAAAATTAAATCAAGCCATGTCTTTCCCAAAAATCTTTTAAATCGTTTTCTTCCTGCCTTACAACAACAACAACAAAAGCGGCTCAACCACCTAACGTATCCTTGTGCAGGGATAATAGTGATGATACCATTTTTCTAAAACTTTGAAAAATATTGTTTTGAAAATGGAAAAATATTGTTTTGAAAATAAATCGAATTCAAAGTTTCGAAATCAACCGGACTTTATTTTGTCAAATCTTCAGTGATTTCAAATTAAATATTTTCAAACGATATTTCATCAAAAAGTCCGTTTGTACGTTATAATGTGGTGATCTAAAGATTTAATGTTATGTCATGGAATGATTTTCTTTAAAATACAAAGATCTTACAAAATGAAATTTTTTCTGTTTTTGTTTGATTGTGAAATTTTTTTATTTTACTTAAAGATCTCTTAAAAACTATTATACCTGACACTAACAATATTTAATGTCTAAAATTGATCCGTATCAATCATTTTTCAAAAATTAAATCAAGCCATGTCTTTCCCCAAAACTTTTAAATGATTTAAATCCATTGGGATCACAAATCTCAAAAGGTTTGAAATTTTTGATTGGGGTAGAGATCGTGATTTAAATCTCAAATTTGTTTAAATGGAATTGGTTTTAGTCCTTTTAAGGCACTCTTGCCTCCATGTGCCTAACGATTTCTAATACATAATGCACATGTTGAGGGGGAGCGTCTATCCAAAAACAAGATGAGTATTTAAACCTGGCCACATTTTCTCCTATGTTTTTCTAATCCTTATTAAATCACTTGGGATCCAAAATCTCAAAGGGTTTGATATTTTTGATCGGGGGAGAATTTGTGATTTAATTATGAAACTTGATTAAAGATGATCATTTTTTTTGGGTTCAAATGTGCATACTGCTCTCCCATATGTGCTAAACTTTTTCGAATCTCGAAGCACATATTGAGGGGGAGCATTTCAAAAGAAAATAAACTTTCAAGGTACAAAAGATTCTATGTTTCAACATAAAGTTCCTTGATTGATTTTCTAAATGGTTTCTTAATGGATTTTGTGATCGTGGATGTACTTCAAAAGAACTCTTTCCTCTATGTGATAAAATTATTTCAAATATCTTATGCACATATTGAGGGGGAGAATTTACCAAGAAAATCAAATGACTTTTTCTACGGAAATTGTGATCAAGAAATTATTTCAAAGAACTCTTGCCTCCATGTGCTAAAAAATTTCAAGATCATAATGCACATGTTGAGGGGGAGCATTTCAAAATGATCAAAACTATTAAGGTACAAAATGCTTTGATTTTGTATCACAAGTACCTTGATTGATTTTCTAAATGATTTTTCAATTGGTTTTATGGAAGAATGAACTGTACCAAAAGACCGACCATTTTACTTTATGCATGGAGTTATAAGGATGGTAAGGTTAGGTATTAGTTCCCACGATCCGCCAGAACCGGAAGGATCTACCCAGGGACAATCCACTGGATAGTGTATAAGTCCTTAGGTATGATGGAAAAAGGAGAAAAATGAGAAATGGGAAGAGTGCGGACTGAGACAGAGCTAGTACTGGAATAAACCCAACAAGGTTCTAGTAATGAAGTCTCGGTAAGCACTGAAGGTGTTGAAGAATGAAAAAGAATTGAATGTGAAAAAGGGTGAAAAGAAATAGCCTTCCAATAATTCAATCTTAGGGCAGTAACCGGGTTCAATACATATGTTACTGGTGGTTACCAAGGTAACACCGGTATTGAAGACAAGACGTCATGGACCCAGTGACGCACTGCACTAAACCTCCCAAGCTACTCAAGTTCCTCTTAAAAGGGCTTGTTTCATTCTCACGGGGAACCTACATAATCTATCAACTTTCTCTTAGAGATGGTTGATATTGAAGAAGGAGACCCTCTCCCTAGTCTCCGGCATAGGAACCAAATGTGCACGATTGAGTCTAGAGCCAAGAGATCATCCACAATATCTCATTAGGACACAAAATTAATGAAGACTTGATGTTTCACACAATGTGGAAAGTAAGTATATATTGAGAGTCCTACGCATTATCCTTGTGGTAATTGCCAGAACATCCGAGTGATATGTAAAAATATTCACGATGAAGATGGAAAGCCTTCTAGAGCCAACATCAAACAAGCTCTTGGTGGGTGACATGTGAGATCTTTTCTAAAGATCAAACTTGTGACAACTGGATAGAAATGATGGGGCGATTCACTCGTGAATCAACCTTGGTCCAGGATTGGAATTGACGATTACTTTTGGAAAAACAATTCGATGTGCAAACCTTCTTTTCTCTAGCACGTCGAATTTGTATTCATATTTTCAAACACAAAAAGTATCTCTGATTGAAAAAATACTTTTGGAAAAACCGTTCGATGTGCGAATCTCTTCTTTTTTCTAGCACACTGAATGTGTACTCTTTACAAATACAAAAGGTATTTTTGATTGAAAATTGATCTTTCTCATAAAACCTTCGTCGTATTGCAAAACTCTTTCTTCTAAGCAATACGCGATTGTTTTTCAAATCAATTTTTCATCAATCAGTGAATCTCAATTCGCTGGTTCACTCACTCCGTGTTGTCTTCTTTGAGACGTTCCGGTTTGAGAACAGCTAGAGCATCTGCGAAACCTTGTCAAGGAGATTCTTTGGAATTCTACCTGATCACAGCGTACTTTATGCGATCAACGGGGAACCGTGGGTCGTGTACCTCAATTCAACGAAAGTGATCAAAAACAATTTCGTGTGTTTTGCTAACTGTTGTTGGCAGGTACATTTGGACGGTTGCAGCTGATAAGAATTGAGGAGTCAATCCAAAGCCGCATGCTCACAACATCCACACTTAATTGAAGAAATCATGACTTGTGCATATCTACAGAACCTGACTCTGATATTTTTATTATGTTTCTGCTACACTGCTGCAAATATAATGAGCCAGTAAAGCTTCCGCTACTCTGATGAAAAGATGTCATGATCCAAAAAGTGTGAGCATGTCGGTCCGAAAGTCACAACTTCACATGATGGCAACACAACTAAGGGTGATCCAGAGATTTACTGTGGCTGATGATCTCAAATAAAGCTCGAAGATCATCAAAAATGTGGATCAGTTCAAAGTCCTCCACTTAAATTACAAATCAATGCGGACTTTGATGAATCGCTACAAAAGCACAAAGATTGCGAAAGTGAAGAATTCAAGTCTACGAGCTCAAGACTGAAGATTATATAGAATGCTAGGATTCAAAATGTAAAACATGGGGTGACCTCCCTTAGGGGGAGATTGTTAGGAATTGGAAATTCCAGTGTGAAGTGTCGGTCACCCCAAATATTATCTAGCATAAGTTAGATCATAGACTTGTAGTTATTTACGTTGTTTAGTAGTTAATTAGTTAGTTTGTAGCGTAGTTTAGTTTAGAGCAACACCGTGGAGGAAGGACGGGTCTTTACCCACTGTATGCCTGATCCACAGTCCGATAGGAGGACGTATTGTTTGTAAGTATAAATACCCCTTCCATCCATGGAAGGGGTGGAGCTTTCTAATCTAACCTTTCACATTTTGTTCATCAAGTCTCTACCAAGAAACTCCCTCTCTCTACTTTCTCTCTCTAAAATGTCTAACATGTATTTTGATCATCCAAGACCACCCGAATCATCATAACACAATAATATTGCGATCCTACACATGGTTCAGCTGATGATGGGGTTTGGGGGAAGTTTAGACGGTTATGTCCGGGTTCCAAGCTGTTTTGATCAGAAGCCATTTCTATAAGCTCATCAAAATTAGCGTGAATTGTTTCCATAATTTCCCTTGTACGACGATTCCAGATTCGGTATCCCTTTGATTTTTCACAGTATCCAATGAAGAAGCCAATGTCAGCTTTAGCCTTGAGCTTTCCAAAGTCATCACGATCATTATTCGGGTAATAGAGAGCACAAAATACATGAAAGTGTTTGAGATTCAGTTTATGGTTATAGATAAGCCCATAATGTGTTTTGTTGTGGCGTTTGGTTTACATAGAACGGTTCTGAGTGTAGCATGCAGTTGACACGGCTTCTGCCCATAAGTAATCTGGATGTTTTGCATTAATTAACATCGTTCTTGAAGCTTCCACTAACGTACGGTTTTGTCTTTCAACAACTCCATTTTGTTCTGGTGTCAGTGCAGTTGATGTTTGATACTCAATTCCCACTTTCTCATAGTATTCTCGAAGAGTTTGATTCACAAATTCAGGTCCTCTGTCTGTTCTGATTTGTCTGACTATGTTCCGGAGCTGAAGTTGAATTTTCGTGAGAAAGGTGATGATCATCAGTGGAGCTTGATCTTTTCTTCGAAGAAAATAAACCCAAGTCCATTTTGAGTAGTCATCACCAGTTACTGGAATATAGCTTTTGCCATTAATTGTCTATACACGCATCGGACCACAAAAATCCATGTAAAGAAGATGAAGCACATGCTGAGAGCTGTGTTCCACCTTTGAAGGAAAGTGAGCACGAGTGATTTTCCCTTGTTCACAAGCTGAGCATAGATGATCTTTTGAATATCGAAATCTTGGATGACCTTCAACTAGTTTGTATCGTGTAAGATTGGTTATGGTTTGAAAGTTCAAGTGTGAAAGTCGACGGTGCCACAACCAAGATTTTGTTGATGTTGCCTTAGAAAGTAGACAGATGGGATATGAAGCAATCATGTCTTGCATTGAGATTGTATAAAGGCTTGATGTGCGGTTTCCAGACATGAGATCGTTTCCTTGTAAATCACGAATGAAACAAGTTTTCTCCCTAAAAGCAACTTCCAGATCACCATCACAAAATTGACCGACAGAAAAGAGATTATGACCGAGACCTTCCACATAATAAACCCTGCTAATTTTGATGTTCCCATTGATGTAGTATCCGTAGCCCATGTTAGCTACGAAGTGATCATTCCAGAACCTGACAGTGCCGATGAACTTTGAGACAAAGTTTGATAACAGTTTGAGATTGCCTGTCATGTGCCGGGAACATCCGCTATCAACAATCCAAAGGATGATCTGTATTACCTGCATTACACACAGACGACACAGGTGGAATAGAAGTAGAGGTGGAACCCGAAGAGTTAAAGGGTTCCGTTACAGTTACAGTTGAAACACGCATGTTAATGATTTTAGGAATCCATTTAAATCCGGGTATGTTTTGTAACCATCTTTGCCAAGTCCAACTAGTTTTTGCTTTGGTCTTAGTGAATGCACTAGGTGACATTTTCTTCCTAGGAGGTGAAGTGGGTTCTATGGGTACATCAATGATCGTAGCAGAACCACTAGAGGGCGGTTTAACCAGCACAGACTTAGAAGCATTAGTGGGCCTAGAGGTAATCCTATTTCTATTATTCCGCTTACGAGATAAGATAAATTTAGCAACACATTTATCATGACAACCAGAAAACATGCTTTTACGACAACCAACACAAGATGCTTCAAACATAACATTCATAGTACTTGAAGATTCAACATTCTTTACATCACTTTTTCTATTACATTTGTCTAACGCAATGTCTAAAATGGGTGCAACTTGAGTGTTATTTAAGGTCCTAAGGTGTTCTTCTACTTCAGATGTCTTATTTGTTCTTCTCTTACGTTGCAACTTCCTATTCTTCCTAGTTTTGCTCTTAAGCTGTGAAGTGCTAACGTTGTAAAAAGAGGCAACTATTCCTGTATCAGTGGAAGGAAGCATATTAGTATCTTGAGGTTTGTCATTAGGCATTCTAGTGTCAATTTTAAACATTCCATGTGCAAGGACATTTGTGTTACTAATCTTATCTTGTTCATACTTTCCTAGCTTTTCTTTCAACTCAACAATAGTGTGCAGCAATTCTTGATTTTCAGAGTGAACGTTTCCACTAACATTTAAGACTTCTTTAGTGTATGCAAGATGATTATCAAGATCTTGTGATGCCTTAGCACGCGTCTTTTTGTGCAAATCAAATATGACACCATATTCGGTTTTGACTTTGGCAATTTCTTGTTCATATTTTAAAATTTGACATTTGAAAGACATGTTGTCAGCATCCAGTTGTTCAAGTTTTGGATCGAAAGATTTTTCACGCAACTGGTTGATTTTGTTTTGCAAAGCAAGTTCTCGATTTTGACAATCTTTTTGACACCATTGAAGATGATGTTTTGCATTCGAAAGTTCAGTTAACAAAAGCTCATTTTCAATTTTCAAAGACTCGATTTGCGGCACATTATCGATATTCTCGACATTATCAACAGAGTCAACAAAATCAACAGCAATATAATCAAATGCATATGCAATCGTATGTAACAACACAACATTTATGGTATCAGCACATATAACATCTTCCAAAGGTAAAGGACCATTAATTTGTGCAACATTGGAGATAAGACCATCATTAGAGGAGGACTCAGGATCAGGTGTGATAACCCAAGGTGTGTTAGAATTATCCTGTTGTGTAACGAAAGTTATGGCTTTTGAATAGTCAAATGGTTTGTTATAAACAACATTTTCCAATTTTAACCAACTCTCGTCTTCTGCATCTAATTCCTCAGCACGATTATATTCAACAACGCTCATAATGGAATCATCAATTCTATGTTTTGCACTGTAAACTTGAGGATTTGGTTTGAATGCTCTATATGAAAAACGTGGTTTGTAATCAGCAAGAATTGGTCCATATCCATTTGGATTTGGTTTAAAAGTAAACTTTTGAATTGTTGTGATTAACTCACCATGTTTGTAAACAAAAATTCAAAACTCTTTGATTTTGTTTTGTAAATCGACAATTTCATCAAGATAGTTATCTATTTGTCTCCTCGAATGCCTTTTGTACTCACAAAACTGTTTTTGACAAGTTAACAACTCAGACTTGGCTTTTTGTGTTTCCGAAGTGAGAGCGTTAAGTTGTTGTTTATGATCAAATTTTAGTTGTTCTATTTGAGAAAGCAATGCATTCTTGGATGCAACTAGATCAAATATCTGTTTTTCCAAAGATTTTTCAGTTTGGTATGATTTTGCAAAAGCGACTTCAAAACTGTGTTCACGTTTTTCTTTGGTTTCGAAAATGTTGAGTTAGAACTTATAGCATTCATTATCCTTAGTCAACAGTGCAATTTTATCTTGCAGTTTCTTATTGATGTCATTGCACTTTTCCAGTTGAGATTGGGTGGTCTGAATTAAGTTGGTCATGAGCTCAAGATCTGGATTAGACAAAGGTTCATCTTGTTCAACGTGAGTTTCAACATGATCATTATTTAGATCCTCAAATATGACCACGGGATCCATTTGATTATCGTCGAAATGAGATGTAGAAGATTCATGTTGAACAATCTGAGCCTCGTCGGATGCAGATGTTGGCGAATATATCCGATCATGTATTAGTATATTTGGATCCGGTACCTGAAACAAGTCATCAGTGTCAAACACTGGGCCTGTGTCACTCATGTGGAGTTCTTGCATGTTTGTCATTAACATCATAGCTGCAATTAGCTTGCAAGTCCTCCATGTCATCATCAGAATCTGCATCAGCCATGAAGCTCTATTCCTTGTTGGAAAGAGTTCCACCAGCTTCATCCTTGAGAGCCAAGAGTAAAGCCTCTTTGTGATAAGCGCTGCTTCTTGTTCTCGGCTTTAGCCATGCATTAGCCAGATGACCCTTCTCATTGCAGTTGTAGCATCGGAGACCATTAACCCCAGTCTGAACATTTCCCTGATCAACCACTTGAGCCCGTTGCGGTGGAGCACCCATGTTATTCCTTCCATGAACATTAAACCCTTGACCACTACTCATCTAACGACCATTTTCACGATTATGAACCTCAATTCTTCCATTGTTAACAACAGCTTGATTTCTTGTTTTTGATGAGGTGCAAATGCGGTTGTTGGATTTGTTAGCAAATCAACCGAAGGCTCTTGCAATCACTACAAATCATTGATTCAATGCATCGAAGGCTTCTGCATCCTCATTTGATTCACTGTACAATGCTTGATTATTGTTGTTGGTGTATGGAACCAATTGAGTTTCTTGTGATTTTTGCTGTGATGGATCATATGGTGTAATTTGAGCAGTTGGTTGATACAACAATCCGTAAGTAGCTTGATGAAGATTCTTCGCTTGACGGATGAATGTAACATACTTCTCCCAATCAGGACCAAGGCAGCTCAGGAACTTTTTGTTGATTGCAATCCTTGGCATAATGATATTATGTTTATCCAAGTCATTGGTGATGTCTGAGAACCGATGATAGTATGACTTTAATGACTCCCCTGATTCAATCATGAAGTTTTCATATGCTAAGTAGATTTTGGATTCCATATCTTCTTGATTGAGTTCAGTTCCTTCCATTAGAAGATGAATGTGCTCCCACATTGCTTTAGTAATCTTCTGAGCATCAACACTTCGAAGTATCAGATTGGGTAAACCTAAAAGGATATATTGCATTGCAAGTTCATCAGCTTCTAAGTGAAGAAGTTGGTCAGTAGTAAGTTGATCAAGACCGACAACGTTGGTAACATCATCTCTTGGTGGAGTAGCATTCGGATCTCCGGGTATAGTGATAGTAGGCATCTGAAAAGGACATTCAAGTATGAATTTCTTCAAGAACTTACCATGTGGTTTCTTGAGATCACAAAACCTAAAAAACCTTATCACCCATTGATCGTAGTTTCCGGGAGTGAGCATTGGAGGTCTATCAAGAGATCCAGCTTCATGAATGGATTGTTTGCTACTTAAAGCTTCACACATCTTTGCAAACCAAGAAGGTTCCTTCTGTATTGTGACATTCATAGCATACTTAGCGGGAAACTGATATTGAAAGTAGTTACAATGTTGAACTTGTTGACGAGGGTTAGGTTGAGGATTCTGTGGTGGAAGAGGTTGTGCTCCTTGTGGAAAGTACATTTGAGATGGTTGTTGAAATTGATGTTGATGAAATTATTGATAGTATTGTTGTTGTTGTGTTAGTTGTCGTTGTTTTTGAGGATACTCATGAGGAAAGTAGCTAGAGTATGGTGGTTGAGACATCTTGAAACTTGTGTTGATGATGGATCTTTGTACTCAAATGAAACTTGAGTTTATTGATGAAGTGTTCTTAAGCGTAGAAACCAGCTTAGGCGTAGAATGTTCTTTACGTGTACTACCCTTCTTACGTGTAGACCAAGGGTTAGGAATAATGCTTGTTTACGCTTAGACTTGAGATAAAACTTAGGCTTAGGCGTAAACCAAAGGCGTAGTAGTAAGAACCTTATGTGTAAGATTTCCTTAGGCGTAAGATAAGCTTATGCGTAGGAAATGCTTAGGCTTAAAGTGTTTACTTGTAAGCTTTTATGCTTAGGCGTAAAACTAGGGTTTTACCCAAAAATCTTTTACACTTATCCAAGTGTAAAAGATATCCAAAGTCAAAGTGTTTTCAGGCTTATCCAAGCCAGAAAACACTAAGTAAACCAACATCTTCGAAGATCAAATGAAGAAATCCTTAGGCATAGAAACTTAGGCTTAGGCTTAGACTTAGGACTATACGAGTAGAACTAGGGTTTTACTACAAGTAGAAAGTACCAAAATTAGCCAAAACTTATTTTTATGCCCAAAAGTGTTTTGTAACTTGATTTTAATGATGAAATAGCTTCAAAATCACCAAACTAACAAGAAAGTTTGAAACTTGATGATCCAAAACAATTTTCCACCTTATGCGTATAAACATACACACGAATCCAACCAAGCTTAAAAACTAATCTACACACGTAAAGTTTGAAACTTGATGAAAAAAACTTAAACTTTAACACTAAATAAACCTTAAACCACAAGAATATTGAGTTTACAAGTGTAAAAACTAAAGCTTTTAGGCGTATGAAAAGTTAAGCACACAAAACCCACGCGTTAGTATGTAACTTCAAAAAAACAAAAATGTTTCACCCAACTAGATGGCGATTGATATCACTGTTAGGTCACCATAAGTTAACACAAGGATCAATATGTAAGAAATAAGAATGAAAGTGATCGGTTGAACACTAAACAAACACACGTATGGATATGATGAAATGTTATTCGTAGGTGTATTAAACAAAGTGAACAACCAACCTTCAAAGGAAGGTTTACATGTAGTATTAATAGGGAAGGGAACTAGGGCAACATGTCTAGTCCATTCCTTCACTATTGGGCTTGGGTCAAGATTTATGGGCTTTCTACATAAGTCTTGCCATTAATAACTAACATAAAATCCTAGTTTAAGCAACCAATTACATACTAATTACTAACACTTGAAATACAAGTTAGGAGTGATTCCAACAGTTATCCTCAAAAAATAGCAAAGTTAAGAATCTCCTTCCAAGATAGTGTCACATGTGAATGGTTATATGAGTCCTGTAAATACAAGTAAATTACAACATACGTAACAGTTCCCTCTAAGGAGGTCTTCGCAGTTCTTAATCTTCGCGCATCATCCTCAGCTTGCTTGTATTACTTGCAGTCGAACCGCTATAATGATCTAGTTAGGTTATTACTTCCTCCTAACTAGCGAGCCTTCTTTTAATTTGCTTCCTCCTAGGCTTACAACTAGCATGATATAAATATGATGTGAGAAGAAGTGTCTCTGAATTTCCTCTGAAATGTCAACAGTCTTTATCATGCACAACGGAGTAAGGATCATAGACTGCTTAGCTGTAACTTCTTCACGGTTGTTCGTTTGGGGAGCATCATATCAACATCACAACTCACATAGAATGATACCACCAAAGCAATAAGTTGAAGCACTCATCATCTTTTTGGATGTCTCTCCGACAAAAATTATTAATCTTGATCATGTGAATGTGTTATGCATCTCTGATGTATACATTTCTTCTTCCATAAGGGTTACAAGTTCAAGTTCTTTAATAAAAGCCTCAATGTATACTTATCTCATAGCAAATTTCCCTTAATCAACCAAATCACGGAAGAAGAAGCAATAATACCCGACTAATTGACCAAATAAACCAATGGTGTATATGTCTATAGCCCTTCTTCATTGACCTGGTAAATCTTCGTGTATACTACTTCTCCCTCTTGATGGTTTCTAGTTATCGGAATCATCGTAATGTTATGTGCATGTCATAAAATCAACTGGAAGCAAAAATGTCATAATGTTGATCCATAACTCTTTTTACAATCTAATCTCTTCTCTTCAGCCTATAAACAACCTCTTCAAAATCTAAACAACTAGTAATGACCACTTTATGGAGATAACCCAATATAACCAACTTAAGAGTGAAGTAAAATCCCCTAGACATGTGACTTAATCTTGTACTATTGTGTGACTAAGAACAGTGAAGTGACTTTGTCCAACTGACAACCCAAGTCACTGAATACAATATAGCCAATCCTAAAAAGTATATGTTTGATTTACCTCTTGAACTATCCACAACTCCGTGTGACACTGAGCACTACAACGTAACTCTTTAAAGTGACAGCTAATGTAACCATTAAGAACCAACTTATGTGTTTATGGATCATACATATAGCTAGATGACGAAGTCTTAATCACTATGAATCAATGCCCAAACAAGTATCTCCAAAAGTCATGCATCCAACCAACCTCTAGACTTTGAGATAAATAAGTACACATGCCCATGAAATAAACTTCAGACCTAAATAAGCAATACCGTACAAAAAATTCGTAGTCACAAAAAACCGATCCTAGCCATTATCATTTGGTGAATCTTGATAAGGATTGTTTCACGAGATTGATGTGTGATAAATGTTTGTTTATAATGGATTTCGGTTTTTAAGGTTTTGGTTTAAGTAGTTAAGATAGTTAAACGATTTTGGTGTAAAGTGATATTCCCCTAGAAATCTCGGTATCCCACCCTATTTCAGTATCACAGATATCTTGGCCTCAGCCAAGATCAGCTTCCAAAAGAATCTCGACCTCATCATAGCGCGGCTTCAAAATGAATCTCGACCTCATCCTAGCTCTGCTTCAAAATGAATCTCCACATCATCCTAGCTCGGTGCCTACCTATCTCGGCTTTAATCCTATTTCGGCTTCACTCTAGCTCAAGTTCATGGGTATCTCGGCTCTATGGGTATCCTAAGATCTGATGCGCATACGAAGCGCGTTCAGGGTCAAAGGAACTTCTTTTTCTTCGAGCAATTTTTTCAACCACCTAGGCAGTGAACCTAATCGTTGTAGTGTAGTATTGGGTAAGCCTCGGGGATTGATATCGTTCTCTAGGGGAATAGGAATGCTAGAAAGAACTGTATGACAAGAAGGTGGGGGTTGAGGATGATTCTTTTTTATATTTTTATTGGTTTTTTAGAAAGCTAAGGTAAATATCTCGGGGCAATTGGTTGGGGGTGGTACTTCAACCGATTACTTCTACTTATCTAATTATCTAATTATCTATTACTACGGGCAGTCTTATGTCTAATTGATGTGTGCTCGTATGATGATTAAAATTGTGTTTACTTAGATACTATTACTCCCTAGATATCTTTTATTGGTCGGTTGAATTGTCATACCTTATCTTAACACGTTGTATTCCTAAGGTCGTAGGGTATGCGTAGTCTCTAGCTCTTTGAGGTTATCTCTCGGGCATGACATACGATATCGGCAAGCCTAGGCTATTTCATTCATAAGCCATACATTCATAAAGCATACTAAAGCATTAAATACAACGAATGATGCCTAGTTGCACTCCTAAGACAATTTACAATTAAGATAAGAAACAACCCAACATTAATCAATAACTAGGTTTCATAGATCTAAGCAAACACACAAGAAATTTAGCTAGACATGGTAAACAAGCAAGCATACACACAATCAATCGAATATGAGATAGACATAATGTTACTTTGGATTAAAAGACTTATCTTGATGTGTAAAATAGGGTATGGGACCCCTAAGATACTGTCCAAATCGGACTACAAATGATTTAGGGTTTTTTCTCCAAAAGTCTACCTTTTAAAATGCAGAAAAATCGAATTCTATATATAGATTTACAAGTGCGAAGGCGTCACCTTTTGCATGGGATGCCGTCAGCTCGCTGTCATTAGGGTTTCGTCTGGGCCAAGTCATCCATGGGACGGCATCACCTTAGAGTTGTGACGCCGTCAGTATTCAGTTGGGACGTCGTCTTGATTCTGGATCTGGGCTGTTTGAGTTGAAAACTGTGAGTGACGCCCTCTTTCTTTACAACGTGACGCCGTCAGGTTATATGAACAAAATTTCCACTGAGCCGTCTGGTGCATGTTTTGATCAAGTATTTATAGAGGGACGGTGTCGCCCTTTAATTAGGACGCCGTCAGGTACTGTTTGATCAACTTTGAGAGGCTTCGATCTTAACTTTGCCATTTTCTTCATGTATTTGCTCCTTTTCGTCCAAAAATGTTTCATTACAACATTTTGCTTCCAAGAGACCTAAAAAGTGAAAAGGAACGAAATTAAGCAGTAACGTATATAAAAGTGGTCGATTTAGGGCTTAAATGACCCCCTAAAAGTGTACGTTTTAAATCCTTATCAAATATCCCTACACTTGGTATTTGCTTGTCCTCAAGAAAATGTGCTTTTGGCCAATCAATTTATAAGTTAGGGGGCATGAAGCATTGGTTTAAAATTATTCATAACAAGTAAAAGCACCGCAATAGTCATAACAAATACGAAAATTATACACTAGCACCTCACAAGGGGTGTTTGGATTCCCTCATCTCTCGGGTTTATATGAAATATAATAAATGGAAATGGAAGATAAACACTCATTACCTAGCATAGTACATAGATTACCATAAGCTTGAGACTAGATCAAACCTCCACCGCTTTGGCGTAAGCACCTATGAACAAATATCTAAGAGGTCTTTACAAGGGTTGTAACGTTAGGATTACGGTAGGGAAACAAAGGGTTTTGTTGGATATGCGATATTTAGTGGTGGCAAGTCAAAAATCTTATGCTACAATCATGAAAAGCGTGGCGTTGCTAAGCCAATACTCGACTCACTAACTCTAGATAACTTGAAACAAACAAACAAAAATTTAAAGACATAAACATAAAGATAGATGTAGGATGCTAGCCATATATATAATTTTTTTTGACACTCTCATTTTTCGATTTTTTTTTTTTTTTTTTTTTTTTTTTAACGTACATTTTTACTCTACTATCCTCTATAATAACATCAAAATATAAGGGATTTATAGGAGCATCCCTACATTTGAGTTTTTATTTCTCTAACATTAAATGACCCGATTTGAAAAGATCAAAAAACTTGGAGTATTTAATTACGTAGACAAAGGGAATTTGAATTTATCGTTCTTTCTCGTTACTCCATAAAATATTACTTTTATCCATGAGTCCCAATCGTCCCATAACTGTGTACAAAAGATATGACTCGACTTAGCAACCATGCAAGTAACTAGATATTTGAACTAAGGGTTTAGTAATGATAACAATAATGCACTAAAGATGAGTGCATACAAGGTAGGCTAAGGCGATTTGGGTGTACATTTGGGGATGTATTGTAAACAATGCTCTTCATTGATATTTCGGAAAACCGAAACATCACGAGAACCGCGGAAAGGATAGGCTCTGAGGGGTTAACTAGGGGTATCGTTTACTAAATATGATTACATCGCAAGGTTGTGGGGTAATTACTCGACCGATATGGAAGAAGTAATTATAATACAGGTTTTAAACAAGGGTTATCCTAATGCCTCTGATCACTTAGTTATTCCTAACTAAACAAGTGTAGTCTCACTAGCGATCTCGGAATGCATCATGAAACAAGTTCTAGAATCTATTATACTACGAGTACACTCTCTAAGCATTAAAGGTGAATGATTTTATTCCTAAAGATCTAGGGGCGAACCTCACATTTTTGCGGTGGAATTTGAGTGGTAAACTGTTTTTGTGCTAGTCATATAATTCCTATCCATGAGATGCTTTATTAAGACTAAAGTTTATCTCGTACATGTCATAAAACAATTTAAATTTGGTGCTAAAATTGCCCTAACAAATATTTCTCATAGTTTATTACACAAATTACCAAGGACAAGACAAATAATCAAGTGAATGAATAGTTTCTAAGTTCCCGTTTTATTCTCCCTCCCCACACTAAAACTGAACATTGTCCCCAATGTTCCCCGAAAGTATCAAGGTTATGATGAAGGAAGGTAAGTAAGGAGAATAAACTAGTACTCTCCTAATTAGCTCGGTAGGATCCGTGTGAAGTTGCGGTTAAATTCTTTTTCAAGAAGAATGCATAAGTAATAAGCGTCATCCAATGTTGTGTTTCTTCTTCTTGCTAAATATAACCTGCACACTAAAGAAAACAAACGAAACCTTCGGGTAAAATTGGCGGTAAACTATATATGACACAACTACACTAGAAAGCAAGTAAGATATAATGCTTGTGGAATGGATGTTTGTAGTTTTTTTGGAAAATTAAGACCTGTGAATTTCTAAAAATTTATAAGTTGCATAGAAAATGAAAAATTATGATAAATTGTTTCTGCTTAACCTGACGTCGTCAGGCTTTAATCCTAACACCATCAAGTTGTCCTGACAAAAACTGGTCTGCTGCATTTTTCTAGAAAAATTCTGAAAAAATTACATCTTTAAAACCTGGAAAAATTCTTGCAAAACATCCATTATGACTCGATACAAGTATTTGACTCTAACAAACAAACACACACACACACACACACACACACAGACATATATATATATATATATATAACAATTTTCTTTTAATTTCTTACTTTCCAACAAACTATTTGTTAGAATGTATCAACAACAATGCAAAGAGACCCCAACAAACTTTCCCGCTTTCCCACCATGTCTTAAATCATAGTTTTCCTATAATTTCTTACTCAATTCTTATACATTTTCATTTCTGAAACCATCAAATGAATCGTCTAATCATTGCGCACACAATGATCTTGTCTGATTTGAATTTCATCTAGTATTGAGAAAACCCCCAAATCTCTGTTTTGGCGCCAATTTTGACCTAGTTTGTTTCTAATTAGGTTTTAGCAAGTTGAGTTTAATCTTTTTCAGTCCTTTCAGAAAAATAAAAAATTAGTAGTAATTTCATTGATTTTGAATTGAAGAATTGATACTTCTGCAAGGATGTCAGGTAGGAAGAGATCATCTAATCGTGCTGTTAGGGTTCCGGAGAGGTATGGGGACTCAATTCATGGTATTCAGAAGAATAGTAAAAATATTACTGGAAAAGATAATAATCAGGTGAAAAGAAAGGGTGATGAGGTTAAGAATCAAGGGGGCAAATGAGTATACTGAGGATAAGAATAAGGGAGGTAAAAAGGAGTTTGATGGAGATTTGAATGGTGAAGGTTTTTGTAACATATTGGATTTCATATACACATCATAACATAAACACAAGAGGCGTATACAATGGTTTTAGAGAGAGAAAGTTAGAGGTTTGGGAACTTTAGAGAGAGAAAGAAAAATCTTATTATGAGCTCCAACTCTCTACCTTGGGAGGTAGAAAGTATTTATAGTCTTACAATAAAACGCCACCTGACGGGCTGTGGATCAGGCATACAGTGGGTAAAGACCCGTCCGTCGTCCACATTGTTACTTAACTAAATACTACTTAACATTAAATAACTACGACTACGAGCTTTCTAACGATTACATATACTTGAGGTGACCGACACCTTAACTACTGGATTTTCCAAATCCTAACAATCTCTCCCTAAGGGAGGTCACCTCAAACACACATTAAAATTACATAGAATACAAACAGATATATCGTTGAGATAGTTCTTGAATTCTTGTTCATGTTATTTGTTCTGTAGCTCGTAGTCTTTGATTCTTCATTTTTGCATGTTTGGATAATCTGAGTGGAGGTCTTTAACTGATCCACATTGTTAGTGCAAATATTACGATAATTAATCTATACAGTCTCGTTTGTTTTGATTGATGACAAACATGTAACTTGTAATACATAACGTAAAATGTACAAGTTACTTGTAATTACATTTGTCTCAGCATACATTCAACACCTCTCAATGTCTCAAGTCCTCGTATGTTACAACACAGGTTTGTACATGTTTGTTATGTGGCATTATGATCAAACCCATTAACAAATCATTTAGAATGTTTAAAATACGTTTAGAGTCACTAAGTATTTTAATAGGTTAACCATTCTATTTCGAACCTCATTTTACATTTTGCATTTACAAGTATTTTATACAAATACATCTTTTGTAAAATGTCTAACAAATATATACTTTTATTTGTACAAGTAAACTAACTATAATATTCATACAAGTACTAAAGTTTACTTACACTTGACAAAATATATTTTATTTTGACAATCACTCAACTAGATATTTTATTTTACAAAAGGTTACTTACATTTTATTTACAAGTAACTTACTTTTTTAATAAGTATATACATTTGTTTAAATGTATTTTTCATAAAAAGGAAAACACTTTTTTATTACCTCATGCATAGTATTATCTAAATCTTTAAAAGATTTTGGAAAGATTTTGGAAGATATTTTAAGATATCAAATCTAATAAATTATTATATTTTTGATTACCACTTTCGGTTATAAATATCATCCTATGGTTTTCTCATATCTTCATCCCTTCCAACATACATTATCTCTAACATTCTTTCATCACTTAGATCTATAGATAAACATGTAGTAGCATACATCAATCACCCTCACCATCACATGATCATAATGCTTCTAACATTCATCTTTGTTGTAAGCATATTTTACATTTTGATCAACCAAGGAAAGTTTAGAGATCTAGCCATCCTCATTCACCAAAGCATATCAACATATGAAGATTCAAGATCTCTTGATATCCTCATTGATTGAAGACTTCTTATTTAAGAAGATCATTTAGATTAGTCATTCATATCCATTAGACATTTATGTCATGGATCATCATTGTAAACATTATTGCATCATCACAACACTTTCACCAAACTAGATTAGATGGTTTATGTGTTTGTACCATAAAACACAAGGTTTGTTATGTTGGGCCATAAAACATAGTGGGAGTGGTTGTACCCTTGAAAAGAATTCGACATCTAGCTTAGTGTCGGAAATATTGTATAGGCGACGTTAGGTTGGTTCTACCTCGAACTAGAACCGGTATTTAGCTTTGTACCGGAAAAAGTGTAAGCGACGATTGTAAGGTTTTCTCCGCCGAGAAGGGAGCTTGTTGATTTAGTGAAGTAATTCTCGAGTTGGGTACTCGGGGAGTGGAGTAGGGCGAAGAGGAGATCCGTGACCGAACCACTATAAATCCTCGTGTTCGGTTTGCACTTTCCTTTCTTTATCTCTTTACTTTTATAATTGCTTATGATGTGGTTTGATGATGATGCTTGTGTGACAACTTGGTTTACTAAGCTTTATATTAGTCATAAACAATAATTGATACTTTCATATAATAACAAGCTTCATAAGTGATTTGATACAAAAGATCTAACGATTTTAAACGGTAACGTATTCACCCCCTTCTACGTTTTCACAATTGGTATCGAGCCTCGTAGCTCTTATTTTCAAAACAAATGGTTTTAAAATGGAGCACGATCCATGTATCAAATTACCATTGAAGCGAAATATAATATGAAAAATGTTTTGCTAATTATACTTAGAAATTTTGTTGTTAAATGTTTAGATAAGTCATATTAGTAAAAATAATAAACAAAATATGTGTGTTATATTTTTTCTATCAAATCTATTAAGTCCTACACTTTTTAAGCTATGAGTAAGTACATTTTTCAACATTCGTGAAGGCCACGGTTGGGGAACCAAATAAAGGGTTCATTCCTTGTTAAATTTTGGTTCCTTGGTCTGCACAGTACGCAGTTTTTTGGTCAACTTAAAAATTCATAACTTATTAACCGTAAGTCCGTAGGAGTCGAGCCACCTATCATTTTAAAGGGAATTGAGTCTACTTTCATTTAAAACTACTCTCATGACCTGAGTCTAATTTTAAATACGTGAAATAGACCAAATACTACGAGTATGTCCAAGATATTAAGTTTCGCTTTAACATAAAAACTCCAAATTTTGAGTCAAGCAATTTAAGATGGTATTCTTAGAACATTGATATAATTTATTTTGAAACTAAATAATTATGTAATATGTTTAAAGAAAACTAATCAAGCTTGGTAACATCATCACATTTAAACGATAAATGACAAAAAGTGTTTTTCTTGTTATGCTATGCTAAATGACCACTTGTTTATGTTGTTTGCATATATGTTGCTTGCTTATTTTCAAATTGTTGTTTACACTTGTTTGTTTGCATAATATAAGTGTCAATCATGCCATGTTATTTATTAAACTTGCTTGACGATTTCTTGTTTATGCACAATAGGACATTTGCTAGATTTTGTGCACTTAGTTGGAAAATTGTTTTACCATCACTTATAGACTTAGATCACTTCCTTTGCATAGGTTATACTAACATCTCACATAACTTATGAAATGTCATGACTCGCTTAGCAATGAGTACTAAGTAAATTAGTCAAGTACTTTGAAAAATGGAGGTTTTAAGAGAGTGTTTGGTACAAGGACAAAAACAATGTTGTATGATGTAATTTATTTGTTTTTACTTTGTAGGATGATAATATGACTTAAATCAATTTTGTATGCTAACCGGTTTATGCAGGGGGATAGCACAAGTGTGTTATCAAATTTTACCCATTTTCACTTTTATGTGAAAATCGTTAGCCCCTGGTCAAAGTCTATGCTCCACTATGTTTGTATATGTGTTATCGACTTTTCCTAACTAGAAGTAATTAATGTCACATGTTTTAAGCAAAATTTCAGGTTTCGGAAAACTCCCCGACACCTAAAAAATGGGTCTGTGAACTTTTCTGGTGTCCACGGATTAGACGGCACCAAAATGTTCGTACCGTCTATTATGCATTTTGGTACCGCCATACATGTACAGGCGGACCAGGCGGCACCAATTTAAGAGTTCCGCCTGTGTAAAAAATGGTGTCGTGGATGTTGTTGAATTTTACTAAATCCCGCAATCTAATTTACCAAATCTCGTTTCTAGGATACTTGTTAATGCATATATTTCATATCTCACTCAACACATCCTCAATGGATTAACTTAGGATGTTTGACATGATCTTAGACACTTCCATCTCATTAGAAACTACCATCTTTGTATGGATTAACATCAAATAAAACACATCTCTCTGTGAATCCTTAGCTCTATAAATCGACACATTCAGGATGGTCATTTTCACACCTACACTTTTACTTTTCCTTAAGCTTAGCATTTCTTAAAGCAAAGTCAAAATGACTAAATCCTCAACCTCAAATAAACCACTAGGATTAGCATTCGATCTTGTTGCTTCATTAAACTTGAACTCTTCATCCTCGGACTCGTTACCTCTCAACATCTCATCACCCATTCATGATGTGAACTTTCTAAACTTAAGTACTCCAACTCCACCACCAAAATCACCCATCATTATGACTACTTCACAACCATCCAAAACACCTTCACAACCAAAGTCTCCAAAATTTGTACTTTGTGCAACACCACCAACATCTCCTCACCCGTTTGCGGATGACTTAGATGACTTACTAAGACTAACAAATCTGGACTCATTATTTGCAAAGATATCATACACAAGTCTAACATATGACTATAGATATTGTTTTGTATCTACATGTATTGCCTCACTTGGTTAACATGAAAATAATGTGTCATCCTCTAAGACGATAAGTATTTACATCGAGTCATAACTCACATGTATGTTAAAGAGTCTTGCTATCCTTGAGTTCAATCTAAGCTTTATAGTCTCAACAAGGTAAGATTGACAACTTAAGTATTTCATCCAAAATATTCAAGTATATGCGACTTACAATTGTAGTCTTTAAAAGTCATATCCGAAAAATCAACACCCAAGTATTTTAACAACACATGTTAAAACACTAATCCTAAAATGAATTAAACACTTATCCAAATCAAACAACCCACTGTGCCACTTATCCCTCTTTGACACCTACTATCCCTCTTCCATCTTTTGGCACCATTAAGCATGTTGCTCATGAACTTCCAAGAGCATCCTTTAAACCAAACGTGCCCTTTCAAGATGAACCTATACCTCAGCCCCTAAGCTTCATAGACATGACCAAAACTTCAAGAACTTCACCCACTAGTTTTAGCAACCAATGAACCATAAGAATTAGTATCCGTACTTTTTGGTGTTCAACATCTATGGACAAATAATCAACCTAAGTACTTCCATAGCACAACAAACCCCTACATCACCACATCCTTATTTAGACACACTAGAAGACCTACCACCTAGATCAACCAATCCACCATCCTTACCATCATTTGAATTCGTTGAGTGTATTGCTCAAAAGCCCTTGTGTCCAACACTTGTACTGAATCAAATGCACGTTTGAACAAACTCAACCATCCTTTCCCACATATAAGGACTTAGATAATTCATTATGGCTAGAACCTCAACTATCAAATAAGCATGGTGCTCTTGGTAATTGTTGTCAATTTCCACTAGGTATAAGTAGTACTACCTTCACAAACTATCAAAGTATTAGTAATACTTTGTCGTTAAACTTCTGCATAAATTTCGTTAAACCTTAATCAACATTTTAACAACATATGTTAAAATGCAATCTCAAAGCCAAAAATCATACACCCCAAGAAACAATGACTCTTGAGGAGTATAAAAAAGAAACTCGAGTGAATTCCTCTTGTCATCATCTAGTGAATATAATCTTGAGACCAAGTTTATTTAGATGGGACTATCCGATTCAAACACTTTGGCTTCATATTTTCATTTAGGAAAACATGATGTTTTGAAAAACATTATGCCTAAGAAATCATGCGTTAAGTATTCATCTTGTTAAAAGGATATTGTATATCCTATGCATTATTCTCTCCTTGCGACATAAATGGTTGTGTTACAAGAGATTTCATTACACCTCATTGGCTAAATGATCTTGAAACGAACAAGTTCTATGAACTAGTGTATCCAATTCATCTTGTCATACTTATTTTCATAAGCATGATAACTTTATCCCATGCGATAATCTCATTTGTTGAAAGATACTGTTTATATCCATTTTCTTTCAAGCGTACATCATAACCTAACCTTGCTCAAACCTTGTGCACATCCAAGGTTAAAACTACACATCTCTAGAACATACACATGATATATTGAAGTTAGTAACCTTATTTAGATTCTTGTCAAATAAAGTTCAAAAGAGCTTTCTTGAGAACATTCTTAATTTAATATATTCCATTCCCTAGTCTTAGATAATCAAATCACTTTTAAAGTATACACTTCAACGTAAAAGATGTCATCCATTAGATCATACAATTAGCTATGTAATTTGAGCAAACTTAGATTCTAAACACAAGATTAAAACATATTGTTTATCAATACACCATTGTTAAAATTCATGTGTATAACATGACATCTTCATCACCTTAGTTATATTGCATATTAGTTGTGTCACATTAAGCCAAGTATTGGTAAACTATCATCTTTTATGCACTTTAATAGGCAAAAGTAGGAGTTCCCATCTTTCTAACATGAGAATGACTATTGGAGAACCTATTGCACTAGAAACTCAATTTGACCTAACGGTTGAATTGCTTTCTGAAGAGAAGTTGGGTATGTGGAATCACCCGTAAAAATGGTCGTGTTTAGCCTTAATTGAGCACCGCTAGTAATAGTCTCATATTCATTCTCCAACTTGAAAAATCTGTTTTCCTATACTTGCCTAAAGTAAGTGTTAAAACATTGATAGTTTGCCTCGCCTTAGGAATACTAATCAAACAAGTAGTATATATGACTTTTCTTTTAAAACCACTTGCATTGCACTTACATGTGTTGATTACATGTTCTTGTTTGATACGATAAGTTGATTTGACATTATCTTAGTGTTTGATAACTAGTCAAATGTGTAAACCTTAGTAAAACCACTTGCATTGTACTTACATGTTTTGATTACATGTTCTTGTTTAATATGATAAGTTGATTTGACATTATCTTAGTGTTTGATAACAAGTCAAATGTGTAAACCTTAGTGCGGTTTTATCTTTATAATGCTTGTATTCTTGTTTCATGCTACTAAACGTTTAAACCTAAACTTTATTTGCATGATACTTACTTTTGAATTATTTTTAGCATGATTAACATGTTACTTATGAACTCATAATATGCCATTTTGATACGTGATAATTTTGATATGATATATTTGTGTTTGAAAGCTATTAGTTGGCATTCATTATATCTATGTGTAGTAAGATCCAAATGATACATGCTCCAAATTGTTATGTCTTAAACATGGCTTGCATGAATCTTTCATCTTGTTTCTTTTGCTTCTTGTCACACTATTTGTTTGCTACATGTGCACATATAATCTGTCAAAGTGCTTTTGGTATGACAAACTTTTAGAAGCCTTTTTATCTTACAAATTAATCACATAGATTATTGTATATCCAAGTATGCTTAAGTGTCTAAGTCTAACGACAAAACAATCTCTTAATGAAGTGTCTTGAATAAAGTCGTATTCTTGCATAATATGATTGTTTTGATGCTATCTTGTGTGGTGATTTCTTGTCTACTAAGTGCAATGTGTTGTTTTTGCTTATATAATATGTTATCATTTGATTTCTATCATGTTAACATCTTTTGTCACTAACAAATTTGTTTTGTAGGTTGATAACAAATTATTGTTATCTCACTTGGTTCTAACTTTTATATGCTCATTTTGCATAATCCCTTTATTGCTACGTAGATTAGTACTATGCTTTATGGGACCCCTACACTTGCATATAGTTTAAAAGCATATAGAATTAAGTTCTAGAGGGTTGGCTTTGCATTTTTGTCTTTCAACCGACCTCTTTCCAAATCTCATTTTGCTTCCGCTTTCCAAAAATCATCTCCATCATTATTTAGTTATAACAATACTCTAATCCTCTTCACTTCCTATTAGGAAACCACATGCCTCATCATACGATCATCTCATATTAATCGAGAAGAGATGCGTGACTTTAAGGATGAAGTTCATTGTATGCTAACCATCATCCAGAAAAACATCACTAAGCTCACCTCTTTCGTTAACCCGAATAACCTCCTAAACACTTTGTTGTCATTCCTTATTTGATACATTACACATTATGTTGGATGTCCACCAATTAAGGGGAGAGAAATCCATTCACATAATTGTCTTTTGTCAAAATTTATGTCTCTTAGACTCTAAAATACCAACACATAGGTAAACACCACTTAGCTAAAACCGGTTCACGAAACCACAACTAGTTCAACCTTTTTAACTTTTTATCACAAGTTTGCACCAATACCTCATCAAGTGAAAAATGCATCATGTGTTTTTACAAAACGTCTTCATCTCCACATATAGGATTTTCCTTAAACTAGCACCTTACAACTTCACTATCTAGAACACCATCATAGGATCTTATCCTTTTCCCGCATATCATGCATGTCCTTGTCAGTGCAAACGATATATTAATCAAACAGCCATTCCCAACACGTTGGTCTATCCAACTCTCACTCTCAAATGATGTCATCCTCATATAGGTACTCATTATTATTATTAGTATTTTTCATATTGTCTTCACTTCTTTTCAATGTGATAATCATCCATGATTGTCAAAACCATGCTAATACTACCTTTCCCATTGTCACCTAGAATATGTCATCTTTATAATTCGTGTCAATCAATGAACGAATTTATCTTCATGTTATCACTTTTATATTTTTTGGTATCTTCATTATAATACTCTTAGATAGAACGCATTATTGATTACTCTTGGGTTGAAGCATATGAGAACTTGCTCAAAACAATAGGTTGTTAGCATCAATAAATCATTCAATTCATAACCCTTATGCATCATTGAAATGCAATGTCCATTCATATTTTTTTCCTCTTAGCTTTGGTCACTTGACATGACGAAAGGATTGCATGAATCCATATTTTTATATTTGCTATACATACGAGTTTCTAACTCCTTAATAGCTTCCTACCTAATCACCACCACCTTCCATCACCACTTTCACTAATCATCACCACCATGGATTAGCGAAAACTTACTTTTGTAAATCTCGAGTCATCTACCATCACCACATGAATCCTACTAGTAAACCGACACCAACACTAGCACCACTAGTGGCACACCCTGTGGGAGACTCCATATCTTCTTTCTAGGAACTATTTTGTAGGCTTTTATCATATTATATTCTCACTTTTCTTATGATTGTAATTAGGAGACTACACTTCATGAGATCTTTGATTATATCATTTATCACATATATACATCTTATTTTTCTTTGTGAAAAGATGAAATATATTGCACTAATGTTTTTCATTGTAGGTTCATCATCATATACACTCGATTGTATATAACTTACTCATCTAAGGATGAAGTTTGCATCAATTATTTTTCTTATTTTAGGTGCTTCTTGACACCCTCGAACAAGGAGGAATATCCTTTAAGCACTCATATTGCATCGTCTATACACTTGGTTGTATATGACATATTTGTCTAAAGACAAAGCTTCTATTATACTAATATTTATTTTGAAGGTTCATCTTGACGCCCTAGAGCAAGGGGAGCTTCCATCAAGAATTTACTGAATGCATCTTATATACACTTTGTTGCATAGCACTTACTCGTCAATGACGAATATAGTTTTGCACTAATATTTGTTTTGTAGGTTTTAATCATACCCTGACGCCTCAAACAAGGGGGAGCAACCGTCAAGGGGAGCATGCACGCATTTAGCATCATTCTCACTTTTCAACAAGCATTTGTGCTTCGATAAAAGTGGAGAAAATAGGCTAACATTGCTATGCATTTTTCTTTTTCATATATTTCTCATAATTTTGTTGCATAAAACTAACCTTGATGTAGGTTAAGCCTCTTTATTTGATCCATGGATCCGCTACCAAACAAGGGACGGATTGAAGTAGACGATTCAACTTCACTAGGGATGATGCAAGCTCGCCTTTTGGGGAGAAATTAAGTTAAACTCCAAGGACACGCCCTTTTTGTTTCGACAAAAGGGGAGAAGAGTGTAAACGGAGAAGGTAATGTAAAGGTAGTAGAGATACAAGTAACTTTTACATTTTACTTTCTATTACGTTTACATATCTTTGTCATCATCAAAAAGGGGGAGATTGTTAGTGCAAATATTACGATATTTAATCTATACAGTCTCGTTTGTTTTGATTGATGACAAACATGTAACTTGTAATACATAGCGTAAAATGTACAAGTTACTTGTAATTACATTTGTCTCAACATACATTCAACACCTCTCGATGTCTCAAGTCCTCGTATGTTACAACACAGGTTCGTACATGTTTGTTATGTGGCATTATGATCAAACCCATTAACAAATCATTTAGAATGTTTAAAATACGTTTAGAGTCACTAAGTATTTTAATAGGTTAACCATTCTATTTCAAACCTCATTTTACATTTTGCATTCACAAGTATTTTATACAAATACATCTTTTGTAAAATGTCTAACAAATATATACTTTTATTTGTACAAGTAAACTAACTATAATATTCATACAAGTACTAAAGTTTACTTACACTTGACAAAATATATTTTATTTTGACAAGCACTCAACTAGATATTTTATTTTACAAAAGGTTACTTACATTTTATTTACAAGTAACTTACCTTTTTAATAAGTATATACATTTGTTTAAATGTATTTTTCATAAAAAGGAAAACACTTTTTTATTACCTCATGCATAGTATCATCTAAATCTTTAAAAGATTTTGGAAAGATTTTGGAAAGATTTTGGAAGATATTTTAAGATATCAAATCTAATAAATTATTATATTTTTGATTACCACTTTTGGTTATAAATATCATCCCATGGTTTTCTCATATCTTCATCCCTTCCAACATACATTCTCTCTAACATTCTTTCATCACTTAGATCTATAGATAAACATGTAGTAGCATACATCAATCACCCTCACCATCACATGATCATAATGCGTCTAACATTCATCTTTGTTGTAAGCATATTTTACATTTTGATCAATCAAGGAAAGTTTAGAGATCTAGCCATCCTCATTCACCAAAGCATATCAACATATGAAGATTCAAGATCTCTTGATATCCTCATTGATTGAAGACTTCTTATTTAAGAAGATCATTTAGATTAGTCATTCATATCCATTAGACATTTATGTCATGGATCATCATTGTAAACATTATTGCATCATCACAACATTTTCACCAAACTAGATTAGATGGTTTATGTGTTTGTACCATAAAACACAAGGTTTTTTTATGTTGGGCCATAAAACATAGTGGGAGTGGTTGTACCCTTGAAAAGAACTCGACATCTAGCTTAGTGTCGGAAATATTGTATAGGCGACGTTAGGTTGGTTCTACCTCGAACTAGAACCCGGTATTTAGCTTTGTACTGGAAAAAGTGTAAGCGGCGATTGTAAGGTTTTCTCCGCCGAGAAGGGAGCTTGTTGATTTAGTGAAGTAACTCTCGAGTTGGGTACTCGGGGAGTGGAGTAGGGCGAAGAGGAGATCCGTGGCCGAACCACTATAAATCCTCGTGTTCGGTTTGCACTTTCCTTTCTTTATCTCTTTACTTTTACAATTGCTTATGATGTGGTTTGATGATGATGCTTGTGTGACAACTTGGTTTACTAAGCTTTATATTAGCCATAAACAATAATTGATACTTTCATATAATAACAAGCTTCATAAGTGATTTGATACAAAAGATCTAACGATTTTAAACGGTAACGTATTCACCCCCCCTCTACGTTTTCACACACATGATACTGAGTTTTGAGTCAGCTTTGAGATCATCAGCCACATTAATCTCTGACTCATCCATTGTGGTGTTGGTATTATGTGATGTTGTGAGATTTGGACCGACATGCTTACATTCTGGATCATGATTTCTTCTGATCAGAGTAGTGGAAGCTTTCGTTGATTCATGATATTGGCAGCAGCGTAGCAGAAGCATGGAGTGAAAATATCAGAGTCATTGATGAACTAATCATGATTTCTTTAGAACTGAATGTGTTGTGTGAGTATGCGGCTATGGATTGACCGCTTCATTCGATCAACATTTTGCAAACGTCGGAGTGTACCTCGCATAAAAGCAGTTAGCAATAAAGCGTATGAAAGTGTCTTTGATTACTTTCATTGATTTGAGGTACACGGCCCACGGTTCCCCGTTGATCAGTACAAGTACTGCACTGTGATCGTATAATTAGAAGAATTTCCTTGACAGGGTTTCGCGGTTGCTCTAGTCGTTCTCAAACCGGAACGTCTCAAAGAAGACAACGCGGAGTGAGTGAACCGGCGAAATAAGATTCGATTGATGAAAAGAGATTTGAAAAACAATCGTGTACTGCTCAATAGAAATTGTTTTTGCAATACCACGAAGGTTTTAATGAAAATCAATTATCAATCATAAACACCTTTTATTTTGAGAAATAAGTACACAGTCGATGTGCTAAAGAAAAGAGTTTTTAAGCACAACGACCGGTTTTTCAAAGGTATCCGTCAATCCATAACCTGAACCAGGATTGATTCAAAAAATTGAATCGCCCAATCGTTTCTGTTCAGTTTTCACATGGTTGATCTATTGGATAGATCTCACATGCCACCTACTAGGAGGTTGTTTGATGTTGGCTCCAGAAGGCTTTCCATCTTCATTGTGAATATGTATGCATATCACTCTGATGTTCTGGCAATACCACAAGGATGATGCGTAGGACTCATAAGATATAATCTCTCTTTCCACATTGTGTGAAACAGAGAGTCTTCATTGAAAGTGTCCTAAAGAGATTTAAATGATGATCTCGTAGCTCTAGACTCAATTGTGCATATTTGGTTCCTATGTCGGAGACTAGGGAGTGGGTCTCCTTCTTCTATATCAACAATCTCTAAGATAAAGTCGATAGATTATGTCGGTTCCCCGTGAGAATGAAACAAGCCCTTTTAAGAGGAACTTGAGTGGTTTGGAAAATTGAAGTGCAGTGCGTCACTAGGTCCATGACGTCTTGTCTTCAATACCGATGTTACCTTGGTAACCACCAGTAGTATATGAATTGAACCCGGTTTCTGCCCTAAGGTTGAATAATTGGAGGGCTATTTATTTTCACCCTTTTCTCATTCAATTCTTTTTCATACTTCAACCCGTTTAGTGCTTATCGAGACTTCATAACTAGAACCTTGTTGGGTTTATTCCAGTACTAGCTCAGTCTCAGTCCGCACTCTTCCCATATCTCACTTTTCTCCTTTTTTCATCAAACCTAAGGACTTCTACACTATCTAGTGGATTGTCCCTAGGTAGATCCCTCCGGTTCTGGCGGATCATGGGAACAAATACCTAACCTTATCATCCTTATATCACCATACATAAAGTAAAGTTGGTCAGTCTTTTTGGTATTGTTCATCTGCCATTGGAATCAATTGAAAACCATTTGAAAATCATTTAAGATACTTGTGATATAGAATCAAAGAATTTTGTATCTTAATTGTTTTGATATTTTAGAAATGCTCCCCCTCAACATATGCATAAAAATTCAGAAATTGTTTAGCACATGGAGGCAAGAGATCTTTGAAATCGTTAGATTAAGAGTGAAAGGTCCAATCTTTTGATTAACATTTTCTAAAATGATCATCATCACTTCCCAATCAATTTGAGTAGATAAAACATTTTGAGGAAGGATGAGGTTTTCAAAAGTTTGCTCCCCCTCAATATGTGCCTTGAAGTTTGAAAGAGTTTTGCACATATTAAAGGAAACCTGCACTTAGAGACAATTCAATCACGTTTCAAAAATTTGAGGTTTAAAGTAGATGTCCCCCCTCAACATGTGCATGGAAAATTTGAAATCGTTTGTCACATGCGGGGAGGAAAACATGCTAAACACTTATGAAACCATTTATCGAATTATCAGTGTAAATCCAATTTAAATCACAAATTCTCCCCCGATCACAATTATCAAATCATTTGAGATTTATGATCTCTGTAGATTTAAATTGATTTTGAAAGCTTTTAAGGAGAATTGTGACTTGATTATGAAAAAGTTTTAACTGATAATGATTGGATTTTGAGACTTTAAACTCCATTGATTAAACATGCATGATTATCTTTTGAAAACATAATAATAACCAAGGTCTTGAACCAATTGTGTAAAATATTGTAAAACATTTAGAGTAGATCTTGCTCAATTAAGTGCTAATTGTTTGAAAAGAACACTTTTTGATTTAATTGAAAAATCATTCTCCCCCCAATCAATGACGAAAGTTGTTGATTGATGGATTGAGATTTTGACACTTGATAAGTTCTTTTGATTTTCAAAAATAGAGTCCGAAGTGTTTTCAAAACAATTGAGTTTTCATAAGATTGCAAATATTTTAAATTAAACATTTGTCTTGTAAATGACAAACATTTGTTTTTAGAATCAGAGCATTAGGTTTGAAACATGAGATAAAGCATGACTCTGTTCTTTCTTTGAAAAGCGGGTTACTGCCTGAAATGACAATAAACCATTTTTTTCACTTTCTCCCAAAAATATTTGTGATTTTTTTTTTAAATTCGAACAATATCTAAAGTCCCGTGTCATTCTTTGAATGACAACACCAAGACCGTAGATATTTTTGAATTGAGAAAAACATGACAAAATGAAAGTATTTTTTTGAATTTTTTTAAGATTTTTCAATTTTTTTATAGATTTTTGAAAGTTTTCTATTTTTCTATTTGCTTTTTGAAGGTTTTGTAATTTTTTATTTTGTTTTTCGAATAGATATTTACAAGAAGATGATAGAGTCATTACCCTTTACTCCTCGTCTTCCTCCTGAAGACGTTTGAGTGTTTCTGGTTGAAGGCTTTTCAACCCAAGTTGTGGAAGAATAAACTCAAAACGTTCTCTTGGAAGAGCTTTGGTGAAGATGTATGCTAACTGGTATTCTGACTTCACAAAATAAAGTTCAACTACACCGTTTTCCACTTGTTCTCTGATGAAATGATGTCTAATGTCGATGTGCTTTGCTCTTGAGTGTTGAACGTTGTTGCATGAGAGGGAAATAGCACTTTTACTATCACAGTACAGAGGAATTTTGTTGAATTCAAAGCCATAGTCAGATAATTGGGATCTCATCCATAGGATTTGAGCACAATAGGATGACATGGCTATGTATTCAGCCTCTGTAGATGAAATAGAAGTACTCATTTGCTTCTTTGAAGACCAACTCACAATCTTATCACCCAAAAACTAAGCACCTCCTGATGTACTTCGACGTGTATCTTGACATTCTGCATGATCAACATCTGCATAGGCTGTTAGTGACATACTGGTGTCCTTCGGGTACCATAGTCCCATATTGATGGTTCCTTGGAGATACCGAAAGACCCGTTTAACCGCTTCAAGGTGCTTTTTAGTAGGCTTAGCCAGATATCTAGCACACATGCACACAGCGAACAAGATGTCTGGTCTGCTAGCTGTGAGGTATATCAGGGATCCAATCATACTACGATATTTCGTTTGATCTACCATGATCCTTGAGTGGTCCTCATCCAACTTAGTACATTCAATCATGGGAGTGTCAACGGTGTCACATGAATCAAATCCAAATTTCTTTAAAATCTCATTTGCATATTTAGATTGATTTATAAAAATGCCTCCGGGACTTTGTGAAATTTTTAATCCCAAGAAAAATGACATTTGTCCCATCATTGACATTTAAAATTTGGAACCCATTTCATTTGAAAAACGATCACATTCATTAGGGTCAGTCGAGGCAAAGATAATATCATCAACATAAATTTGAACGTGAATTAAATGTTTGCCTGACTTTCTGGTGAACAATGTCGGATCAACTGCTCCCTTGCTGAATCCAGTAGATAAAAGAAACTTAGATAGCGTATCATACCATGCTCTAGGAGCTTGTTTCAAACTGTAAAGGGCCTTTTTCAAGCGATATACATGAGTAGGATGCTCTGGATTCACAAACCCTGCAGGTGGCTGCGTAAACCACCTCTTTCAAATCACCATTAAGAAAGGCGGTTTTCACATCCATCTGATATACAACCATGTTTTTACTAGCCGCATTAGCGAAGAAGATTGATTGCCGATCGAGCAACATGAGCAAAAGATTCCTCAAAGTCAATACCTTCTTCTTGACGATATCCTTTAGCCACTAACCTAGCCTTATTTTTCAACACATCACCATGCTCATCAAGCTTCACTTTGAAGATCCATTTTAGAGCAATGATCATAGCACATCTGGAGCGGTACTAATTCCATACATCTAATCGATCAAACTCATGAATTTCTTCTTGCATGGCATTGAACCAGCTATCTTCATTCATAGCAATTTTAACGTCTTTAGGTTCGATCTTAGAGAGTACGGAGTTGAAGAAGCACCATAAGGCATCAGTTGCAAGTTGTTTACGAGTGGATATTGGATGAGAAGGGTTTCCAATGATGTTGTCCAATGGGTGATCATGTGTCCATTTTCTAAGGAGTTCATGTGGTTGTTGTTGTGGAAATGAAGTAGCAGAGTCGATGTCTCCTGATGAAGATGGTTCAGATGATGATTCAGGAGCAAATATATTTTCAAAAGGAGCATCTTCAGGAGTAGCAAAGGGATTAACTTCATCATGAGTGCCAGAAACAATTCCATGATGTACATTCGATGATTGATGATTAGTTGATGAGGACAGAGTGATCACAGTGGCGCTTCTTGACTTAATGATATTGAGACTAAAGGGTTGACTTCATTGACAGGGCTAGAAGCAGCCTCTGTTGTTGGAATTGACAGATCATTGGCATTTGGCTCATAATGCTCATCAAACATCGGATCAAACAATTTCTTCAAATCATCTTCAGATGGAGGTACATATGGAGTTGCTTGAGAGGAGTTTGGTACAAAGGATGAACCAATGGGACTATTTTGAAGTGCGGGTCCAGAACTGGATTGTTCAGGAGCCATTTGACCGGTCAGCTCATCGAACGTAATGTGAATTGTTTCCATGATATTTAGAGTTCTCTTATTGTAGATTCGGTAACCCTTCTTGTTTGGTGCATAACTAAAAAAATTCCAATATCTGCCTTTGCTCTTAATTTACCTAAGTCTTGACCGTCATTCGTTGGATAGCACAAAGCACCAAACACACGAAGGTAGGAGAGATCAGGTTTTCGTTTATGAACAAGTTCATATGGAGTTTTTCCATGAGAGGTATGAATAAGGGAACGATTTTGGGTCTAGCAAGCAGTGGCAATGGCTTCAGCCCATAAAAACATTGGAACCTTCGAATAAATTAGCATTGTTCTTGCGGCTTCCAGAAGAGTTCGATTTCGATCTTTCAACTACACCGTTCTGTTGAGGAGTTCGTGGAACACTTCTTTGATGAATGATTCCAACACTTTCATAAAACTTAATTAAGTCTTTGTTAACAACCACTCGTACTTGTGTCGGCGAACAATTACAATGTATTGTTGAGTCGAACACTTTGTTTTATTAGTTTGATGATGACATCCAGGTTTCATCCTTTGTCCTCAAAAAACTTTACCCAAGTAAATCGAGAGTAGTCATCAACAACTACTAGAATGTATTTCTTCCCATTTATTGTTTGCACTCTCATTGGTCATATGGATCCATTTGAAGGGTATGAAGAACTTCCATTCTTTGAGTTTATGGGTTTTGGTTTGTAGCGATTTCGTGCTTTTACCCAATTGGCAAGCTGAACAAAGACGATATTTTTCATATTTTAATCTGGGTAAGCCTCCGACAAGATCCTTTTGGAAAGGTTATTAATGGTGCCGAAGTTCAAATGATTGAGACGACGATGCCATAACCATGACTTAGTTTTTGAAGCCTTTGGAAGAAGATTAGAAGACTTCATCATGTCTTCGATAGAGATGGTGTATAGGTTAGAACCACGAGTACCTCTTAATAATTCTACACCATCAAGTTCTCTAACGAAGCAAGTATGTTTTCTAAAGGCCACTTCTAGATCGGAATCACAGAATTGACCAACAGAGAACAGATTATGACCAAGACCTTTGATATGTGCTTAAACACATACCTTTTCTTTATCAATATAGACCCAAAACAACCAAGGAAAAGCCGTTTATTACTTATATTTGTGGTTTTCTTGAGTTTGTGCTTGTGCAGGTACGGATATGCAAAAACACGTGAAAAGGATCCAAATCGGGGCGTAAATGGAGCACGAGAGATTAAGAGAGCTTAATTTTGAAGGTCGTAATTGAGCATTTATGAAGATTTTTATTCTCGAGGATGATTTTGGAAGTCTTAATCAAGTTTGATGAATTGGCAAAAATGGCCCCTCAAGTTTCAACAATTGGCAAAAATGGTCCTTAAAGATTCAAAAATTGCAATTTGGCCCTTGGTTTATTTGAAGATTGACAAATTCAGTCCTTGAAGTTAATTTCAGAATTTACATGTTTGGACCTTGGAGTTTCAGCTTTCACAAGTTTGGTCCCTATGATATATCTTGGGTCATTTACTTGTCCATATATAATCCTTAGTCCAAATCCAACTAACAAAAGCCAAAGGCCCAATATCCTATAACGTGACCCAATCCAATAAACAACAAAACCCGGCATTGTAATAATCCAACCCGTCCCCTTTGATACCATCCATTTACCCGAATAAACTCACACCCTGACCCGAATAATCCCATTTACCCGCCTTTTAAAACCCGGTCAACCCTCAACCCAAGTCAAATAAATATATTAAATCCATTTCAAACCCAAACGCGCCCTACAGTTGCTATCTTCTTCCTCAGCCAAACACACCCAATTACCCACCCATTTATCCAATCCCAAACACCAATCTTGGTACTAAGCATCTTCCCCACCTTCTAGAAGGCCTCGACTCACGTGTCGAGGTTGTATCATAAGACCACTTTGTGGACAAAAGAGAGCCTCTCATTGGTTTAAACACATCATTCAATTGATCCTATGGCCGAGATTGGATATGATGACATGAGATGAAGATCAAAGGCTGAGAATGAAGACCCAAAACCTTCCCAAGACCTCAGCTGAGCTATTTATACACCCATTCAGTCACAAGATGAGATTGTCCATTTTTCAAGCATTTAGAAAAGTGTTACCATTTTCATTCCCTGTCATGTATTTGTTTTTCCAGTAGATTTTTAATCATCTTAGTGTAATTTGTATCTCAATTTTCATTAATGCAATTTTTCCTTGTTATTTCCAAATCATTTGTCATTAGCTTTGGTCATTGAATTTCTGTTTTAATCATTTATTCTCTGTCTATTTAAGCTCACATAAGCTTATCTTAGCTTATGTGAGCAGATTGTGGTTTAATCCTGTCTAAATTTCAGATTTCTCACAAAAGTCAAACTTCTTAGTTAACTCAGTTTTAGTTTCAAATCTGTTTTTAAATTGTTGTTTGAATAAGTTTAATGTTTGTTTAGCCATTCCAAATCAGTTTAGATAGAATTGCATCAGGTTTAATAAGTTGATATGCATTTTGGAATTCTTAAGTAGTGTTTGGTAATAGCTTGCATTTTGAGTTTAAATGATCTTTGGAAATTGCTAGTTGAGTAAATCAGTTTTAGATGCTAATGTAAGAGGTTTTTCATTTAAGGTCTCTAGTTTTTTTTCAAGTTAAAAATGTGATTTCATGTCTTAGTGCAAACGCTTTTGTTTCGATTATTGATTGATAGCGGATTCTTTGAGATCAAGCAAGTAAAAATTCACTACTTTTTTATATGCTCAATTAGGTTAGATCTCTGGTTTACTTAAAATGTGTTATGTAGTTAATGCCTTCCTGTTTTTGGTTACATTTTAGAAGTTAATTGTTAGGCTTATTTAAGACTCATTTGCATCATACTTGTTCCTTTCACTCGCACTAGTTCATTTTCAGCTTATGCACTAGAGTAGTTTGTTGATTTATTGCTCCCCTTGATAGCTATTAGTGTAGGTACTATCTGTAATCCCTTTAGATTCACGTGGAGGAGCTTTTATATTGCTTACTTCTAGCCCCAAAATCAGCCTATCTTCTGTCTTATACGTTTCTATGCAACAGCATCACATTACGTCCCAAATGGGCAGTTATATCTTGCTCTTTAACTTCTTCATATCTAGTCCTTATGATCTGAAACTTTGGATATGTAATCTCTGCTAGGTGTGCTTGAGTCCCATAATCGCTGGTTTTCTGTTAGCTTATTAAATAAGTAGTTGCAAGTGCTTAAAGTAGGGGCCTGCTGTTTTACTTAAGTGGTCATTAAGCTTAATCCTTGGTTGATCTTTGTTTTAGCAGGTTAGGAGTAGCTTTAATTAGTTGAGTTAGAGTAGTTTTAGCATACATTAGCTTATTTGATCAGTTGGTGTACTCTTGTGCTTTTTAGCTTATTCAAAAGTGCTTATTCCATCACTAGTTTACACTACAGCTTCAGATTCTCCCACATAAGCTCTTGTTTTCTCATTTTTCTCAGCTTTAGAATAAGATTTTAGTATTTCCCTGAAATTTTCATAATTTTTAGACACTGTTTAGTATTTTTCTTAATTAAAATCAGTTTTTAATCAATTTTAATTAGCTTTAATTGCATTTAATTGAGAAAAAGTTCCAAAAAATAGTTTTTCAATTTTAATAGTTTAAGATAAATATAAAAAGCATAAAAAAGATTTTTCCATATTTTTCCCCTTTTATTTGGTATTTTTCATAATTTAATTTAGATTAAAATAGTATTAAATTCATAGAAAATAGGAAATTAATCTGAAAAATACAAAAATAGTTTTGAAAAGTCTTTAGTGTTATTTTAGATTTTTAGAAAGTAATTCCATATTTTTCCCTCTCTCTTTGATAATTTTTAGTTAATTAGTTCATTTTTATTAGTTAATAATTAGTTTTTAATTAAAATAAAATCAAGAAAATTCCTAAAAAATAATTTTAATTCATATTTAGTTTTCTCATATCATTTTTAGTATAAAAGTAAGTTTAGGTTATTTTTAGGATTTAGATTAGTTGTAGTTGCTTTTTAATCGCGTTTCGTTTAATTCCGTTTTTACATTTTAGCGTAGAATTGCGTAGTTTGCTATAGTTCTTAGGATTTCCCGTAGATTAGTTGTTCCTTATGCTTCCTTTATCCCGTAGTTTAGAATATATCATCTTATGCCCCTTATCTTATTCGAATCCCGATTATTGAGACGTGAGTTGGAAATTCCATTCAACCCTCGTTCGGAACGATCTCGGTACTCAAACCTAACACGTTTGAGTTACCCGTGTACTACACAACTTCTTATTATTGGTTTTCTCTCGAAATCAATTTTAGGCCTTGTGCCGGGGATTGTTTTGGAGTGCGAAATCAATTTTGGCGCTGCGGGGATTGTTTTCGATTAAATCAATTTTTGGCCTTATTTCTGCTGAGGAAAACTGTAGCGAGTTTAAATGGTAAAATTCGTCTCGAAGTATCGTGTGCATTTGAAGATCCTTCCTCGTGAAGTTATCGTTGATATTTGTACATATCTCTTTTATAAAACCCAAAAAGATTTTCCTTTTCAAAATATGTTTGCTAAAAACCCAAAAATATTCTTCTTTACCCTCTGGAAGTCAATTCTTCTTATCTCTTTACCCTCTTATTCGTATAATTCTTCGCGATGTCTTCGTCTTACCTTTATGGTTGTCAATGAATTTGTGGGGACCTCAAAATGGTGGGAATTGCTGCGGTTGTAGCATTGTGAATACGGGAGACGAGTTTGTCTACGACCAATATCCACAATGTTCGTGATTTCCTTAACCAATCCCCATACCATGAGACGGAGTCATACTCGTGTGAAATCTTGTGGAGGTCCCCACCAAGGTTTTCAATGTCAAGCTCAATATAACAATCAGACCTTTGGTTATGAACCTTATCCATATACTTCACCAAACCCGTCACAACAAACATACTGTTGTGAGTATTGTGGAGGTCGCACTTTAATTCGATTGTCGGATGCGAACCCGATTGCTTACGAGCAAGTTCCTTGTGAGATAATTCGACTATGCTTATAACCCACCTCCACAATACCAAGAGATTCAACCACAACCTCCGCAAATTCCTCAAGATAGTTTCCAAAGATGTATTAATACACTCGAAGAATTTATGGATAAACATGGTATAGAAAAAGATCCTCATCGAGAAACGTTATGGTGAATTACTTGCTTTAAAAGAAGATCGAGCATCTCTTGCGAAATATCTATGTTGAACAATAGAAGAAGAAGAGCGAACGTTCAGTTGAAAAGTGTGAGGAGAAATACGGAATTGAGGAGCAAGCACTTGCAAGACGTGCCCGATGGCTCGCGACTTACATCGACGATGATGATGAGGATTCCATCCAAAATGAAAGAATATTATGAAAGTTTGTTTGTCGGTGAACCCACTCCGTTTCTGAGCCTTTCATTTGACCCTTCCCTTCACTCACGCCGGTTGAGAGAAGTGACGTTCCTTTGGAAGAGGTCGATGATTCTATTTCTTCAGACATTATTACACCTGTTGATTCTCTCATAATGGGGGATGAGCCTCTTAAGTACTATTCCGGAAACGAATCTTCTTGTATTGAGAGCCTTATCCCAATCCCAAAGAGAGTCGAGGTTGTAGATGATATCGTGATGAGCCTTCTCTTGATATTTGAATGATCATGTTGAGATGTTTTCGATTCGAGGATGTATCGATAGTGATTGTGATTCGCTTTTATGTGATTCTCTTGACATTTCAGGTTACTTCCGGATTTTCAAATCCTCTTTTGAACTCAAAGATGACTACACCTTTTGCGAAGTTAATCCTCTTTTTGACCAAGATTTTGAGTCCGATTCAGAGACCACAACGGAAGTGGTGGATATTGCTAGCTCTCAGAGCACACCACTTGTCCCACCTCTCGTGTTGACCTTTCTCTCCAGTCATGTGATGTTGAAGAAAGTATTGAATCCGACACTGAGGTTATTATGGAGATTGATTTTGGCGAAATGGTTAAGACGATATTCTTGATAAACGCCACGTGATTCGATATGGAAGAAATCGACTTACCTATTGATGACCCAATACCATCGGGTATTGAGGATGTTATGGTTGTTCTTGATGGTTCTCTTGACTCTCCTTCTTCTGATGAGTCCACCATCATGTATCCCGTTGAACCCGCATGTGAAGACAAAATCTTTAAACCCGGGATATTCATTGATAAGTTTCATGTTATAACCATTATTCGTGATAAGGATCCTCTCTTGGATGCCTTCATTTTTGAGCCATTACATCTTATCCCTTACCATAAGCTCCCGTCTTCTTTGGAGTTTTCTCACTGATCCGTCATCCCTTCGTCCACCCAAAAACCACCGGATGATGGATCGATCTTTCATATGCCTTATGTGAGTTTGGGAGGAATCATTCCTTATGTGCTTGAGCCCGAAATTTTCTTTCCCTCCCAAACCACCCAGTCTCATTCTTTCGGGAATGAGGACACACGTTTTTGACCACAGTATCTCTACCACTTTCTTCCCTAAGGACAAATGAATTCGGGGACGAGTCAGGCTAGCGACTCGTTGATAAAAAACAGTAGCGCTTCGTGGGAGGCACCCCATGCTTATCCATCTATCTTCTTTCTCTTTTCTAATAAGTGACGTGAAGGGGTTAGCCTCTTCGATTTCTCGTGTTTGGTTGTTTATGATGTTGTGTAGGATGTTCCCGATATGAAGACTCTCGTGCTCGAAGTTTGTCATTTTCTCCACTCGAGTTTCATGATCGTTGCTGATGGAAATCCGATATCCTAATCTTATCGACTAACGTTTATCTTTGAGCATACTTTATAAACGGTTTTTAGATTTTCGTGATACCCTTGCTTTAAACATTGAGGACAATGTTTCGTTCTAGTCAGGGGTAGGGTAATCTTCGATTTGATTTGACCGCACTTGCTATATCTTCTGTTGTGTTTCTCTCGTAACCCGTTTTCCTTAGAAAATGAAAATTGTGCAAAAATGTGAAAAATTTAAAATTTTTTGTAAGCTTTTGTTAAGTCTTTTTGATTGAAAAGTTTTGCTAGTCTCTTAGATAAGAAGCTATAAAATGCGAATTCTAGCTCACAAAGCCAAGGATTTGCAAGTTTCCCTGAGTGATTTTAAATATGCATGACTTGATTTCATTAGACGAAACATTTGCTAAGTTAATATATGTTTTGACACCTTGTTGACTTTCCGTTGGTGAGAGTAGGAATAGAATTGACTTGAGGGCGTGTTGAGCCCTAGCTTGTTCCCTTAACCATAGGTAATCTAAAATTATCGGCTAAGCATCTGCGGATCTCATTATTTGGGATTTTAAATTTGCAGAGATCGAGAAATGATAGAGTTACTTATGAGTTTAGATGCTAAGCGTGGAGTAGTTGGTTCTCTTTAGAGACCATCGAAGGTACTTATGGCTTTTTGTTCCCACAAAATTGTTTCACCCCATATCTGTCTAAATAATTAGAGATGTCGAGTTTTTTGGCGATAGTTAGTTCTTTATCTTCTTAAAAGAATCTTTGTTTTAAAAATTGGGTACACATCGAGGATCCTTAATGAATAAATGAGTAATCAGTGATAAGTGATAAAGTAATAAGTAAAGTTGTGAGCTGCGGTGTCGAGATCGGACCCTTGGATCTTTAGCCGGGATTGAATGAGGTTTTAGCCTAGCCAGCCCGGATTCATCTCATCTCATGAAGCCTATAGTCTTGGAATTACCCCGTGAAGCTCCGTGGTTCACAGCTCATAAAAGTATAAGTGCAATTCAAAAAATTGAAAAATGATGAAAATTGAAAAAAGTATAAGTTAATAAAAATTCCTTGATGTGGACCTCATTTTTACGACAATGGTTCTTGAGAGAAGATGGACAACTAATTATCGACTTAGCTTTATATCTTTATCAGAATAAAAGTTATCGAAACGAGAATTTGAAGAAATTCATTTCTCACAAAAAAATAAAAAAATTCTAGAGGAAATAGGAAAATGGGAACAAAAGGTTTTACACAAGTAACTTCCATGGGTAGTGTTAGCATCTAGAATCATATGTAACAATGATTTCGGTTTTACGCTTAGTTTGGGACTTGTGAAAAATCAGGGACGATGTATTCTATCCGTATGGTCACTTCACGTTGTGTTGTGTTTTCTACTCCGTGATCCTAACGTGTCGTTCGAAAAATGTTGGAGTTATTGATCGACATGAAAGTTCAACAAACCGTCACTCATAATGGAAGTGCTTAACGTAATATCTACATGTGAATTAAAAGGTAAACGGGGCGTTTTTAGAATTAAGGGTGTTTAATCTCTTTTGAGGAATCTTTGCTACTTCTTCATAGGTTTAGTAGAAAGAGATTGAAATCTTTGGTTTTAGAAGCGTGAGTTGATTGCATTGCGTGAGGACACGGCAATGGTCTCGTCTGGGGTATTTTTGATATGTGCTTAAACACATACCTTTTCTTTATCAATATAGACCCAAAACAACCAAGGAAAAGCCGTTTATTACTTATATTTGTGGTTTTCTTGAGTTTGTGCTTGTGCAGGTACGGATATGCAAAAACACGCAAAAAGGATCCAAATCAGACGTAAATCCGAGCACGAGAGATTAAGAGAGCTTAAGCTGAGCTGGAAGGTCAGAATTGAGCATTTATGAAGATTTTTATTCTCCGAGGATGATTTTTGGAAGTCTTAATCAAGTTTGATGAATTGGCAAAAATGGCCCCTCAAGTTTCAACAATTGGCAAAAATGGTCCTTAAAGATTCAAAAATTGCAATTTGGCCCTTGGTTTATTTGAAGATTGACAAATTCAGTCCTTGAAGTTAATTTCAGAATTTACATGTTTGGACCTTGGAGTTTCAGTTTTCACAAGTTTGGTCCCTATGATATATCTTGGGTCATTTACTTGTCCATATATAATCCTTAGTCCAAATCCAACTAACAAAAGCCAAAGGCCCAATATCCTATAACGTGACCCAATCCAATAAACAACAAAACCCGGCATTGTAATAATCCAACCCGTCCCCTTTGATACCATCCATTTACCCGAATAAACTCACACCCTGACCCGAATAATCCCATTTACCCGCCTTTTAAAACCCGGTCAACCCTCAACCCAAGTCAAATAAATATATTAAATCCATTTCAAACCCAGCATGCGCCCTCTGATTTGCTATCTTCTTCCTCGACCAAACACACCCAATACCCACCCATTTATCCAATCCCAAACACCAATCTTGGTACTAAGCATCTTCCCCACCTTCTAGAAGGCCTCTGACACACGTGTCAGAGGTTGTGTCATAAGACTGCCACTGTGGACAAAAGAGAGCCTCTCATTGGTTTAAACACATCATTCAATTGATCCTATGGCCGAGATTGGATATGATGACATGAGATGAAGATCAAAGGCTGAGAATGAAGACCCAAAACCTTCCCAAGACCTCAGCTGAGCTATTTATACACCCATTCAGTCACAAGATGAGATTGTCCATTTTTCAAGCATTTAGAAAAGTGTTACCATTTTCATTCCCTGTCATGTATTTGTTTTTCCAGTAGATTTTTAATCATCTTAGTGTAATTTGTATCTCAATTTTCATTAATGCAATTTTTCCTTGTTATTTCCTAATCATTTGTCATTAGCTTTGGTCATTGAATTTCTGTTTTAATCATTTATTCTCTGTCTACTTAAGCTCACATAAGCTTATCTTAGCTTATGTGAGCAGATTGTGGTTTAATCCTGTCTAAATTTCAGATTTCTCACAAAAGTCAAACTTCTTAGTTAACTCAGTTTTAGTTTCAAATCTGTTTTTAAATTGTTGTTTGAATAAGTTTAATGTTTGTTTAGCCATTCCAAATCAGTTTAGATAGAATTGCATCAGGTTTAATAAGTTGATATGCATTTTGGAATTCTTAAGTAGTGTTTGGTAATAGCTTGCATTTTGAGTTTAAATGATCTTTGGAAATTGCTAGTTGAGTAAATCAGTTTTAGATGCTAATGTAAGAGGTTTTTCATTTAAGGTCTCAAGTTTTTTCAAGTTAAGGATGTGATTTAAAGTCTTAGTGCAAACCGCTTTTGTTTCTGATTATTGATTGATGACAGCTTCTTTGAGATCAAGCAAGTAAAATTCACTACTTTTTATCTGCTCAATTAGGTTAGATCTCTGGTTTACTTAAAATGTGTTATGTAGTTAATGCCTTCCTGTTTTTGGTTACATTTTAGAAGTTAATTGTTAGGCTTATTTAAGACTGCTGCATCATACTTGTTCCTTTCACTACTGCACTAGTTCATTTTCAGCTTATGCACTAGAGTAGTTTGTTGATTTATTGCTCCCCTTGATAGCTATTAGTGTAGGTACTATCTGTAATCCCTTTAGATTCACTGTAGGAGCTTTTATATTGCTTACTTCTAGCCTGCAAACACTGCCTATCTTCTGTCTTATCTGTTCTGCAACAGCATTCTGTCCCAAATGGACAGTTATATCTTGCTCTTTAACTTCTTCATATCTAGTCCTTATGATCTGAAACTTTGGATATGTAATCTCTGCTAGGTGTGCTTGAGTCCCATACTGTTGGTTTTCCTGTTAGCTTATTAAATAAGTAGTTGCAAGTGCTTAAAGTAGGGGCCTGTTTGTCAGTTTTACTTAAGTGGTCATTAAGCTTAATCCTTGGTTGATCACTGTTTAGCAGTTCGGAGTAGCTTTAATTAGTTGAGTTAGAGTAGTTTTAGCATACATTAGCTTATTTGATCAGTTGGTGTACTCTTGTGCTTTTTAGCTTATTCAAAAGTGCTTATTCCATCACTAGTTTACACTACAGCTTCAGATTCTCCCACATAAGCTCTTGTTTTCTCATTTTTCTCAGCTTTAGAATAAGATTTTAGTATTTCCCTGAAATTTTCATAATTTTTAGACACTGTTTAGTATTTTTCTTAATTAAAATCAGTTTTTAATCAATTTTAATTAGCTTTAATTGCATTTAATTGAGAAAAAGTTCCAAAAAATAGTTTTTCAATTTTAATAGTTTAAGATAAATATAAAAAGCATAAAAAAGATTTTTCCATATTTTTCCCCTTTTATTTGGTATTTTTCATAATTTAATTTAGATTAAAATAGTATTAAATTCATAGAAAATAGGAAATTAATCTGAAAAATACAAAAATAGTTTTGAAAAGTCTTTAGTGTTATTTTAGATTTTTAGAAAGTAATTCCATATTTTTCCCTCTCTCTTTGATAATTTTTAGTTAATTAGTTCATTTTTATTAGTTAATAATTAGTTTTTAATTAAAATAAAATCAAGAAAATTCCTAAAAAATAATTTTAATTCATATTTAGTTTTCTCATATCATTTTTAGTATAAAAGTAAGTTTAGGTTATTTTTAGGATTTAGATTAGTTGTAGTTGCTTTTTAATCGCGTTTCGTTTAATTCCGTTTTTACATTTTAGCGTAGAATTGCGTAGTTTGCTATAGTTCTTAGGATTTCCCGTAGATTAGTTGTTCCTTATGCTTCCTTTATCCCGTAGTTTAGAATATATCATCTTATGCCCCTTATCTTATTAATCGATTATTGAGACGTGAGTTGAAATTCCATTCAACCCGTTCGGACGATCTCGGTGCTCCAAACAACACGTTTGAGTTACCCGGTAATACTACAACTTCTTATTATTGGTTTTCTCTCGAAATCAATTTTTGGCGCCGCTGCCGGGGATTGTTTTGGACATCGAAATCAATTTTTGGCGCTTCTAGAGTTGTTGTTTGGGCGGAAATCAACCTTCCACATAATATACCTTGGAGATTACACTTTTGCCAACTACATAATCACCATAACCCATAATAGCACCAAAATGATCATTCCGAATCTAACATTCAGATGAATTTACTCCGAAGTTCATGAGCGCGACCGGTCTCGGTCATATGCTTGGAACACGAGTCCAGTACCACCACGATTTGAACGATCTTTTGTTGAACACAGAAAAGAATGGATAATTGGATAATTGGGATCTCCATGCAAGAATGGGTTCCACTTGGTTAGTAACAGTGATTGGAACACCCACATCGAAATAAAACACCATATCAGAGAGATAGAATCAATGGAATCATTAGGAATAGATCACGTCTTTGGTGTCGTATTTGACCTATTCAAAGTATGTTCACTTCTTAGGGAATAGTTCAACCAGTAGCATCCATTTTCTAGATGGCATTGTCTTATCAGATGAGGGGGAAGCTGATTAACCTTATGGCCAAAAGGTATTCATTGATAACCTATCTTACTAAATGTTCTTCTGTGGGTTCCACTGTTTTCTAACTTTCTTTCGTTTTTGCCTTTTAGCCTTCTTAGCATGATTTTTTGCATTAACAATTTTAACTGGGCATTTGACAGCATTAGACAAAACATTCACATCACATTCATGATTAGCAATAGAACATCGTTACATGGTTTGTAGATAGTATCAGAATTCGAATTAATTACAGTACGCCTATGGCTAATACTAGAATCAACACGATTCGTTTTATTCAACTCAAACTTAAAGTTCCTAGGTTGGTCTTCTACTTTCTACATTCCTGAACTAGATATGCAGGGATCTGAGCTACTTGAAGGCACATTAGTGTTCACTTTCTTAAAACTGGGCATAGAATGATTTGAATGCATGACACTAGGCATATAACAAGGCATCACAACTTTTCCTTTTGCACCTAAGGATTTAGGACAAGTTGCAATTAAACATTCTAGTAGCTCTTGAGATCGTTTGGCCTGAATGCAAGCAAACCTAATTTCACTATCAAGCAGTTTGTTAATGAAATCCTCTTCCACAATCTCACGGAGACATTATAGGCTATCCTTAAGGTGATCACAATAGTTATGAAACACAAGTTCATTATTCCTAAAATGAGGAGGAATGTATTTAACTGTTAGAGTATATTTGCAGTCAGCAGATGAATTTGATGCAATATTCTTATTAAAAACAAGTGGCAGTTTCCCATTTTCCTGACTCCTCAGATTCTCAATTTCCTTTTGTAAAGATGTTATTTTTTCGTTGTTTTGGTCACGAGTGACTTTCATTGAATCATATAACTCTTTAAAGTGTCGTTTAACTATTTCATTTTCTGCTAGAAAACTCTCGTTTTCTTTTTGTAAGGCATTAACTAAGTTTTGAAGATGAAAAGTTTGAGAATCCTGAGAATCTAAAGGAGGAGGCATTTGGGTGCTAGTCACATTGTTCTTTTCACCCTTTAATTGAGAGATTTGGGCTTTCAACTTTTCGATCGTGTTACAATGAGCTCGAATCTGTTCATCACGTTTGCTAATTTCAAAAAGTGCATCAAATTCAGGAACATCCAATGATGTCTTGATATTTGAGGTTTTAACATTTTCTTTCAGATGTTGATATTTTAATTGCAAAGCAAGATGCTCAACTTCCAATTTAGAAAACTGTTTCACCAGGTTATCATGATCATCCTGTTCAACTTTATTATGCAGTTTAGAGTTATTTTTTTAAGCTCAATGACACGATCATGGGAGACTTTCAGAGCAACATATAATTCATGAAATTGTGAAGCATTAATGGAACAATTTGTAGCAGTGTAAAACACATCTTGAGCAATACATTTAGAAATAAGATTGTCATTCAAGGTATGCACGTTCTTCCTCTCAATCTCATTATATTTTAATTCTCGCTCATATTCACTAACCTCAACAATCATTGCATCAAATTCTTTTTTCATTTCTTTAATATCTAAGTCCATCCCTTTTTTAAGACTCTCAAATTGACCTTTTAATTGTTTAAAGAAAGGCATGACCGCAGTTAAATAGCATTCTTTAGTTTGCTCAAAACCCCTTTTCCCTTCAGTTATTCCAGTGGGTGTGATCCTTTTCTTACAAGTTTTCTCAAAATCAACAAATAATTGAAAGATAACATATTGGCTGATTAAGGTCTTGCTTTTAGTGGCAATAGTTCTAGGAACTAGATGCATTGGTGTATTTAGAGGATACACAGTCGTGAAGGCATTTTCTAAGGGAGGGTTTGTAACAACAAGATTCTCTGCTTTTGCTTATCTAAATCCTTTTTCGAACACTTGTTCGGAGTTAACAACGTTTGAGGCTTAAACTTGTTCAAGGAAATCCAGATTTCCTTCTTGTAATCATGGGGTTTGATCGTTATGTTATTCTTTTTACATTCAGGATCTTCTAGCTTCTTATTCATTTTCTCCCTAGATGCATCATCTAATTTTCTATCTTCCTCAATGCACTCAACGCAACTAGGTTTTTGTCTAGCTTTAAGAATCTCATTTCCATCATAGATCACCTTATTAGCAGCTCTAGCCTTTTTAATGACCTATGGATTTAGTTCCTCAACAAGGGAAATGTTATGCTTATCGCTTAAAACTCTATGCTTAGTGATCAAGTAGCGATCTGAATGGTATTCCCTTGTGCGTACAACTTATTTTCAAGCTTGTTTTGAGTTTTTAGATTGGAAAAATCATTCAAAGTTTTGATTCCTTAGCATTGAATTCTTGCTTAAGCATTTTAACATTTTCTTGAAGTTCCTGTTTTTGCTTAGCAGTTTTAGAAAGCTTTTCTTGTATGGAGATTAACTCTTGTTTTAAGACTTCTTAAAAGTTACTTTTCTAATAACATGCGCATTTGGTTATCCATCTCCTGCTCACGGGTGGTTAATTCAAACTTAGCTCGTTCTTCATAAATAGCAACACGTTCTTTATATGCATTAAGTTCAGAGATAACAGAATCATCAGGGGCACATGCATTGTATTCGTCAAAAGCATAGTCATCATTGACTGCATAAGATACATCACTTACAATCTCACTTTCACTTGTTTCACATATTGATCATATGGGACAACATTGATATTACCCATATTTTCAATATCTGACTCAATAATTACAGTTGATTGTACTTCGTCATGTATCTTTTGCTTATCAACTTCATCGTATAGTTTTAGTACCTCAGAAATGATTTTGTCTTTCGATGGACCAGACTTGTGGTGATGAAGAGACTTTAGGAGAGACCATTGGAGAAATGCTAGCCATGAAAATGATTTGTGCAGTAGGTTCATCATCAACGTCGAGTCGTATGCATCACATCAGCGACTTGAAAGGCATTTTGATGATTGTGGCCTATCTCTGAATTGGCGCTCATCCACATCTGCATCATATGTCTTAGCATTTCCCTCGCAGAAACAACAACTCCTCTTCATCCAAAGGCGCATTATCCTGAGCTTGCACAAGAACATATTATCCCTGAGTACTCTACATTCTGAGGGTGTTTTGGCGATGTGCAGTTCCTTGCAATATGTCCCTCACCTCCACAGTTGTAGCATTTGATTGGCTTTGCTTGTCCTTGATTTCCAATCCTTCCCTATTCGATTTCCCACATATCCTCTACCGACTCCACCTCTTCCTTGTTCGTACTGCCTTTCTTGAACTGGTTGCACCATAACCTTCCCATCTCTGGCAGTGGCTTGATTGTGTGGATTGGATGCTGTTACGAGGTTGTTGTTGGTGTGTGGGAGAGAGTTCATGTTTTGACTAATCATGAGAGCCAGTTGATTAATGAAGTTTCCCACGGCTGCATCAGCATCGGCTTGTTTGAACATTGGATCAGGAATGAGTTTGTGATTACCATTACCCATAGGTATAACTTGAGATGCTTTGGTGGTAATTCCAATGTTTGAGTAGAAGTCAGTTGAATCATTTGATGAGCTTGTCTCTCCCTGTTGGTTTTGAATGATTAAGAATCCTTTTCAAACATAGCATGTGTCTCATTCTGAAGAAGGAAGGCATAGAGTTGCTCATAGTTTGTATTCTTCAATCCTTTGGTTAGCTTCACAGAGGTGACAAACTTGTGCCATTCGGGATTCATGTTGTTCACAAACTTTGAGTTCATCTGAATGTTTGGCATAGTCATTCTGATGTTCCTCATGTCATTAACAAGCTTGTGGAATCTCACGTAATACTCATAGACACTCTCATCTGGTTTCATCTTGAAGTGCTCAAATTCATCATAGAGTTGTGATTCTCTGTCTTCCATAGTTAATTCAGAACTAGAAAGAAGCATCTTGACATTATCCCACATTGCGTTAGCTTCGGTGTTGTGATTGATAAGCTTGTAGATATCTTTAGGAAGACCTTGAAGTATGATGTTAGAAGCCCTGATATCAGCATCGAATCTCTTTTCTCCTTATCATTGAGCTCATCATATGTCTTTGGTCGTCTATCCATAGATCATTGTTCCATCTGCAGCCGTATCAATTAAGTCTCTTGTAGTCTCAATCTGATAAGGTCCTTCATCAATCGATTTGAGAATGTTGACCCCATTTTCCTTTCCAAGACAGTACAATCTAATTCTTTGACCCCAAGAGTCGTAGTCAGTTCTGTCAAGCATGGGTGGGCCAGTATCTGAACCAGCTACTTGAACATCCTCGGCAACAATGGAGATGATTGTAGGTACGTTGGTACACATGTTTATAGATTACACGGGATTTTATAACTCAATGATTAAACCGGAAATAGATTCTTTCACGGATTTTACTAAATCAAGAAAACTATTACACAAAAAGTCAACCAAGTCGCTAAGAATCCTTGAACCAAGTCGCTAAGCACTAAGTTGCTAAGTAATAACAAGACAAGTCGCTTAGTTCCAAATCGCTACAATTTTTGACAAGTCGCTATGCACCAAGTCGCTAAGATGTTAAGACGCTAAATAGCAACTCGCTAAGGTCCAAATCACTAACACCAAGTCGCTAAGAAACTTAAAGAACAAGTCGCTATCAAAATTGAAAGCAAGTCGCTACCCGTAGTGGAGAATCCACTAAGTGTACTATTTGTCGGCTTGTCTCAAACGGCAAGTCGCTATGATCAAGTCGCTACCAAAACTCACTGCAACTCGCTACCTTTTACTGAAGCAAGTCGCTACCAAGAAATTCACTCAGAGAGCCAAGTCGCTACCAAGAAAAACTTTTAAAACACACTTTTCAATCCAAAACAAGCTCAACCATAGTGATTCAAGCTTACCAAATCAAAACCCAAGCGCATACAATGATTCTAAACACAAAAGTACACCCAAAATTCAAACTTTAACACAAGAGATGAACCAAATGATGCAAAACCACTAAACTTTTTCAAACTCAAAAACCATCTAAAAACCACTAGAAATCCAAGGATATGTAAGAGATGATCTAACCATGGCTCTTGATACCATTTGTAACATATTGGATTTCATATACACATCATAACATAAACACAAGAGGCGTACACAATGGTTTTAGAGAGAGAAAGTTAGAGGTTTGGGAACTTTAGTGAGAGAAAGAAAAATCTTATTATGAGCTCCAACTCTCTACCTTGGGAGGTAGAGAGTATTTTTAGTCTTACAATAAAAGCCACGGACGGCGTGGATCGGCATACGATTGGGTAAAGACCTGTCCGTCCTCCACGGTATTACTTAACTAAATACTACTTAACATTAAATAACTACGACTACGAGGTTTCTAACGATTACATATACTTGAGGAGACCGACACTTTAACTACTGGATTTTCCAAATCCTAACAGTTTTCCTGGTCTACAAGGTCAGGTAAACACAATCGCGTCATCTACTTGTAGCACTAATAATGATATGGATTTGAATGCTCATGTTAATGCTGATTGTATTGAGATTGATTCAAATGGTAATGGGATTAGTACTAATGGAAGTGATACTAGTAAGACTGCTAAAGTTGTTCAGGATAGTATTAGTGCTAACGCTGAAACTAGTGATAAGCCATTGGATGAAAGTAATACTAGAAATAATGTGAATGAGCCTAATAAGAGGAATGTTAGTATTTGCTGAGGTTTTAAGGGCTAATGCTCTAGACAACAAGTTACTAATAGTTCCAACTGAAGTGAATGAGAATGGGGTAGAAATTGCAATATTTGATGAGGAGACTGTTGAGTTAGGAAGTGATAAGTGGGATAAGACTGTATGTGGTCATTTTATGGGTTGTATGGTAAGCTTTAATGAGGCCAGATATCGCTTAAGAAGAATGTGGAACAAATATGGTTTGGTAGATATGACTGTGAATGAGAATGGGATTTTTTTCTTCAAATTCCAAGATGAACAGGGGATACTTGAGGTAATTAGCAATGGCGCATGGATAGTTAATAACAAACCACTTTTTGTTCAAAGATGGAATATTGATGTGTGCTTGGATAAGTTTGAACCAAAATTTGCCAGTATGGGTAAAATTGTTGAATGTGCCTTTAGAAGCTTGGAGTGTTAAAGGTATTAGCTCCTTAGCAAGTTGTTTAGGAAAACCAATTATCATGGATAAAATGACAACTAAAATGTGCATGACAGGGGTTGGTAGGCTTGGATTTGCTAGAGTGCTAGTTGAACTAAATGTTGAGAAACAATTTAAGGATGTCATTAAAGTTGCATATAGGAAAAAGGATGCTATAATTGGTATGACTAAATTTGTTCAAGTGGAGTATGCTTGGAAGCCAACTCAGTGTAGCCATTGTTGAGTTTTTGGTCATGAAGACAAAACTTGTAGGATGATACCTAAAGATAAGGATGTTGAGGAACAGGAAAATGAACACTGTGACAAAAATGATGGGTTCCAAGAAGTGTAGTCTAGGAAAAGTAAGTATGAATCAGAAGGCAACAAGAATAAGAGAAATGACCAAATTGGACAAACTGGTTATTACAGGGGAAGTAGTTATCATAATAAAAGGGATGGTCTTAAGCATAATAAAAAGGAATATAGGACCAAAAAGGATGAGGAAGTGGGTACTAAAACAGGCATGTAGAAGTGTAAGTAACCTAGTATACCCAAGGACAAAGAAATTAGCAACAAGCCTGCTATTCCATTTAAAGATAATAACATACTTACCACATCTAGGGATGGTCTTACAAAAGATGCTGAGGGAATTCTAAGCAGTAATAGCTTTTCACTTTTAGATTTACTAGTTAATGAGGAAGATTTAAAGCCAAATATTGATGAGAGGAAGCAAGTGGATGAGGTTTTAGGTAAAAATGGTGATCCTACTGTGGCTGAATGAGATAGTTGGAATATAGAGATGAAGACATATTATAAGGTTAAAAAGGAACTTTTGAATGCAGCAAAAGCCTTAGAGAATGAGGAAGATGTTGTGGAAGATCTTTCTTCAATTGGAGAAAACTTGATAAGGAATGATGTTGAGGGTGTATGCAATCATACCCTTAACTAAAAAGGAATCTGTATATTGATTCTATAGTGTATATAGTAAGTATTCCTGATCTGTATATAATTTTTGATTTTTCTGTGTGAAAAATAGACAGAGTGAATAGAGAGCCAAAAGAATTGAGAGAAATTGAGAGCATAAAATTAGATAGAGAGTATCTGTGTGTTCAAAAATAGACAGAGTGCATTGTGAGTCAAAAGAATTGAGAGAATTTGAGAGAATAAAAATAGATAGAGAGTATTTTGTGTGAAAAAATAGACAGAGAGTTAGTGAGCCAAAAGAATTGAGAGATTGGTGAGCCAAAAAATAGATAGAGAGTATTTGTGTAGAAACACAGACAGAGTGATTGAAAGCCAAAAGAATTGACAGAATTTTGTAAGTTCAAAAACAGATAGAGAGCTGTGGGTTTTTAAAAACAGATTGAGTGTATAAGTGAACAAAAAGACTTAAGAGATTCAGTAAGCAACAAACAAAAAGAGAGAATATGGATTTGAAAGTTGCTACTTAGAACATATGAGGCCTCAGCACCTCTGATAAACAAAAGGAAGTTAAAAAATTTATAGCTGAGGAGAAAATTCAAATGTGTGCCATACTTGTGACACATATCAGATATAAAAATGTCAAAAAAGTGGGTGACAAGGTTTTTGGAAACTGGGAATATGTTACAAATGCTGAGGACAACAATAAAGGTTGTAGGATCATGATAGGATGGGATCAGAACAGGATGGATGCTTGGCTAATCACTAAAACAAATCAGAGTATGTCGTTACTAGTAGAAACAAATGATCAAAAAAGTAGATTCTTCTGTACAGTTGTGTATGCTAGCAATTTTGGAGTTGAAAGAAGAAGGATTTGGAATGATTTGGGATCTTATAAGCAAATTGCAAGTGGGACTGCCTGGGTGATTATGGGAGACTTTAATGTAACATTAGAAGTCAATGAGCATTCGAATGGAAGCTCAATGTACATAAATGACATGATTGAATTCAAAAAATGTGTTGAGGAAGTGGAGATTGAAGACTTATTGAGCTCAAGTTTTCAGTTTACTTGGACTAAGAGTTTAAAATATCCTAATTGTAAAACACTGAAGAAATTGGACAGAGTGATGACCAATGAACTTTTTTTGGATAAATTTATAAGTGCCCATTGTGTGTTCCTTCCATACATTATTTCTGACATTCACCTGCTGTATTAGTAGTTCCAAATGGAGGATCAAGAAAGAAAAAGGCTTTTAGAATGTCAAATTTTATAACTGAGAAGGATGAGTTTTTAACAGTGGTAAAGGATGAATGGGAGAAGAATGTTAATGGTTTCCAGATGTACAAGGTGATTCAGAAAATGAAAAGGAAAAAGAATAAATTGAACTTTCTAAGTTGGAAAAATAGAAATGTTCATGATAGAGTTACCATGTTAAGAGAAAAAGTTAAAGCACAAGAGGAAGTTGATAAGAATCCATTCTGTGAGGAGTTGAAGAAACAAAGTTGCTTAATCCTTCAAGAGTACAGTGATGCTATAAAGGATGAGGAAAGCCTTCTGATGCAAAAATCAAAAGTAGAGTGGTTAAAGGAAGGGGATAGAAACACTAAGTTTTTTCATAAAATTATCAAGGGGAGACAACATAAGAACAGAATAATGAATGTTTGTGATGAGAATGGTTCATGCTATGAAAAAGAACAAGTTGTTGTACAATTTTTGGAACATTTCAGAAATTTTCTAGGGTCTAAAGATAATGTTGCAGAGTTACCTAATAATCATGTGGAATGGACTAACAAATTATCAACAGAAGAAGCTAAGAATCTAGTGAGAAATGTTTCAGATGCTGAAGTTAAAGTAGCCATGTTTGATATAGAAGATTTAAAAGCACCAGGACCAGATGGGTTTACAGCTAAATTCCTTAAAACAGCTTGGGGAATAGTTGGAAAAGAGGTTGTGTCTAGCTGTTCAAGAATTCTTCAACTCTGGGAGAATTTTAGGTGAGTTGAATGCTACCTTGATCTCTCTAGTTCCTAAAATCCCTACCCTAAATAAAGTCTCTGACTTTATACCTATAGCTTGATGTAATTTCCTGTATAAATGTATCAGTAAGGTTCTCACAAACAGTATCAAAGGGGTGTTAGGGAAACTTGTTAATGAAAATCAAAGTGCTTTCATTGCTGGAAGACATATTACTGACAATATTTTGTTAGCTCAGGAATTGTTAAGGGGGTATAATAGAAAACAAAAAACAAGAAATGTGCTCTTAAGATTGACTTACAAAAAGCATATGATACCTTAGATTGGAGTTTCCTTAAGAAAGTGTTGGAATTGTTTGGATTTCATAGGAAAATGGTAGGTTGGATCATGACATGTGTAACAACAACTAAGTTCACTTTGAATGTCAATGGTGAGAGGATTGGGTATTTTAGTAGGGGTAGAGGGTTTAGATAAGGTTATCCAATCTCACCTTTCTTATTTACTATGGCAATGGAAGTGTTCAGTCTGATTATGAGGAATAATATTGAGAACGCAGTGTATTTCACATACCATCAAGGTTGCAAAAAACTTAGAATTACACATTTAGGATTTGCTGATGATCTAATTGTATTCAGTCATGGGGATTGTGATTCTGTCAAAGTCATCAAGGAATCATTGGAAGAGTTTAGTAAATACTATGGTCTTAAGGTGAATATGCAAAAGAGCACCATTTTCTTTGGTGGATTATCTAGTCCTAAGCAAGAAAATATTGTGAAAATCCTACCATTCACAATAGGAAAACTTCCTGTTAGATATCTTGGAGTCCCACTGATTAGTAAGAAGTTAAGTATAAATGATTGCAAACCACTGATTGAGAAGGTAAGAAGAAGGGTGCAGGATTGGAGAAATAGGACACTATCATATGTAGGAAGATTGCAATCGATTGCTTCAGTTTTATCTTCTATGCAAGTGTACTGGGCCTCAGTGTTTATACTTCCTAAAGGTGTGGTTAAGGACATTAACAAACTGCTTAAAGATTTTTTGTGGTGTCAAGGGGATATAACTAGAGGGAAAGCTAAAATTTCATGGAATAACATCTGTAAACCAAAAGACCAAGGTAGGTTGGGTATAAAAGATCTAAGGATATGGAATGAAGTCTTGATAATGAAGCAATTGTGGAATATAGCAGCCAAAAGGATACTCTTTGGGTAAAATGGATAAATATGGAGAAATTGAAGGGTAGAAGCATATGGGAAGTGAATCAGGATAGTAATAGTAGTGTTGGATAGAGTAACATCTTGAAGCTTAGAGAAAGAGTTAGAACTCATGTGTTTTACAGAATTGGTAATGGCAAAAGTGTGTCTGCATGGTTTGATAAATGGTGTGATGTAGGACCATTGTGTGAGCTTATGTCAGATAGGGATTTATACAATACAAGGCTTAGCAATGAAAGTCTTGTGAGTAATATAATCAATAGTGGTAATTGGAGTTGGCCTGAGGAGTGGTCAGTAAAATTTCCTATTCCAAACAGTATCCAAGTCCCTATTCTACAAAATGACATTCCTGACAAAGCTGTGTGGGTGACTAATTCTGGAAAGAAAATTGATTTTGCAAAAAAATGGGTATGGACATATATGTGTAGGGATGGTAATAAAGTGTTATGGAAGGATGTGATTTGGTTCTCATAGAGTATACCAAATCATTCTTTTGTTCTTTGGATGGCAATTCAGAGTAGACTCATGACACAAGATTGAATTGCAACATGGAGACCAAATGAAGATATGAAATGTGTGTTCTGCAAAGCCACCTAAGACTCTCATGAGCATCTATTTTTCCAATGTAATTACACTAAAAGTGTTTGGACAGAGATGCAAAAAGTTGATGGTAAACAGTTTTCTTTCACTTGGCAAACAATCATTGATGAATTCTCCAAGCTAAAAGCTAATAGAAGCATATGGAGTGTTATTAGGAGGCTGATTCTGGGTGATATAGTTTATTTTACATGGCAGGAAAGGAATACCATAATCTTCATGAAAAATGCTAGAACAGTTGAAGGGCTTGTATAGAGTATCATGGATAGTATTAAAGGAAGAATCATGAGTTTTATTGTGAAGGAAACTGATAATGTTAGGGAAGTTGAAGCCTTATGGAATGTGCAGTTAAGAAGAACTAAAAAGAAGAAACTTGAATGTATAGGAGTATAGTCTGTATTGTTGAGTTTATACTTGTATCTAAGAGAGTATATGTACCATAGAATGCTTGTATTCTAGTCAAGCTAATTTGTAAGTCATAAGTGTCTGTTGTACAAGCATGGGTTATGTCCATGTTTTGTTTTGGATCCTTATGTTCTCTTTTGTGATTAATAATATTTCACTCTTTTTAGAAAAAAAATATATATCAATTTCACTAATTGTAATTCTCATGTTCTTGTTCTTCAAAAACAATTTTGACACCATCAACAATCTTGCCAAAGACAACATCGTCAACGGACTTCCAAAGTTCAAATACACCAAGGATCACTTATGTCCATCATGCGAACAAGGAAAAAGCAAAAGAGCATCATATAAACCCAAAACCGTACCTAGTTCGTAAGCAAAGTTGCATATGTTGCACATGGACTTATGTGGCCCAATGAGAGTTGAAAGCATTAATGGGAAAAAGTATATTCTTGTTATCGTCGATGATTATTCGAGATATACATGGGTTAAGTTTCTGAGATTAAAAGACGAAGCACCAGGCATCATCATCACCTTTCTGAAGCGTATTCAATTACTTCTTCAAACTCCGTAAGGGGTTGTAAAACGGACAACGACGAATTCATCAAGGAGTTAAGATCTTATTTTGAAGATGTTGGAATCACATATCAGACATCAGTTGTTAGAACTCCACAGCAGAATGGGGTAGTTGAAAGAAGAAATCGAACTATTGTGGAAGTTGCTCGCACAATGCTAATCTATTCTAGTGCACCGTTATTTCTTTGGGCTGATGCTGTTGCCACTGCTTGTTTCACTCAGAACCGATCCCTCATCCATCCAAGATTCAATAAAACCCGATATGAGGTTGTGAACAAAGAACGATATCTCTTACTTTCACGTGTTTGGCGCTTTGTGCTATCCTACGAATGACAGAGAAGATCTTGGAAAACTAAAATCAAAAGGTGATATTGGAATCTTCAATGGATATTCAGATAACTCGAGGGCATTTAGGGTGTATAACAAAGAAACTAGGAGGATCATGGAGACGATGAATGTGAAATTTGACGAACTTTCACATATGGCTTCTGAGAGACTCGCTCTAGAACCCGCACTAAACCAGAGACTTGGAACACATCATTTAGGACTCGTACCTCAAAGAGCTCAATCAACTTCGTTTGACAATCCTAAAGAACAAGAATGGGAGAATTTCTTCGAGTTAATGTTCGATGAATACTATGGTGGAACTTCGACAAATGAATCAAACCATCATTCATTTGCATCAAAATCATCCTCTACCACCAACAGAAGATGCATCTACAACGGTCGAAACCAATGCACCAACTCCATCTACATCATCTACATCTACTACAGTTATTGCACCCGTTCTACCACCAGTTGATGAGCAAAATTAAAACCGAACGATGCAACGTTAGATGAAGACTTATTTGAAAACCCGTTTGCTACGGAATCAGCTGAATCTTCTTCAAGCCTACGAGAACCATCTAACTCGCATACGTTTAACCAACGGTATCCTTCTACTCCGAAGTGGACAAAAGACCACCCAATTGAACAAGTTATTGGTGAACCTTCAAGGCCAATTCCGACGAGAATAACTTGCCCCGATTGCGACTTATGCATTTACCTTTGCTCAATTAGCAATATAGAGCCAAAGAACATTCGCGAGGCAATGGAAGATCCCGCATGGATAGAAGCGTGCAGGGAGGAACTTCTCCAATACCGTCTACATGACTCTTGGGATATGGTTCCAAGACCAATTGACGTTCGCGTCATTGATCTCAAATGGTTATGGAAGAAGAAAAGGGATGAAGAGATGGTGTAATGCAACAAAGCTCGTCTTGTGGCCAAAGGATACAGACAAGAGGAAGGGATAGACTTTGAAGAGTCATTCGCGGCGGTAGCTAGACTTGAAGCAGTCAGGATATTCTTAGCCTATGCAGCTCACAAAAACATCACGGTTTATCAGATGGACATTAAGACCGCGATCTTGAATGGAACTCACGAAGAAGAATAATGCGTGAGTCGACAAAAGGCTTCATTGACTTGAACATCCGACTACGTCTACAAACTCAAAAAGGCTATCTATGGTTTAAAACAAGCTCGAGGCGTGTGTATGACTGTCCTCTTTCCTTATCCTAAAAAATTTCACCAAAGGCACAGTTGATCCTACCTTGTTTACACAAAAATGCAAAACGACATTTTGATTGTTCAGATTTATGTGGGCGACATCATCTTTGGGTCCACTAATCCGAATCTTTCAAAACATTTTGAAAATCTCATGAAAAGCAAATTTGAAATGTCCATGATGGGGAACTAAAATTCTTTCTTGGTTTACAAATACATCAATCCCCCCGTGGAATTTTTATAAATCAAGCTAAATATACGACTGAGATTTTGAAAAATCATGGTATGGATAATTGTGACTCGGTCGGAACACCAATGGTAACTTCACCAAAAATTGGAGCCGATTTGTTTGGGAAACCTATTGATCTGAAGAAATATCGGAGCATGATTGGTTCTCTCATGTACCTTATTGCTAGTCGACCCGATATTCATTTTTCTGTTTGCTTATTAGCACGGTTTCAGGCAAAGCCTACCGAACTGCACCTCAAAGAGGTTAAACAGATCTTTCGGTACCTGAAGACATCCATTCACATGGGATTTGGTATCGAAGGAATCCGGATTTGATCTAATTGCCTTTTCAGATGCGGACTACGGTGATCAAGTTACTGACAAAAAGTACATCCGGAGGAGCACAATTTTGGGTGAAAAGTTAGTAAGCTGGTCTTCAAAGAAACAAGATTGCCTGCACTTTCAACGTGAAGCTGAGTATGTGTCTCTATCTGCGTGTTGTGCTAAAGTTCTTTGGATGAGAACACAACTCACAGATTATGGCTTCACTTTCGATAAAATACCTATGTATTGTGACTCGAAAAGTGCCATAGCCATATCATGAAATCCTGTTCATCACTCAAAGACTAAGCATATCGAGTCGCTATCACTTCATAAAAGAACATGTGGAAGAAGGTACTGTCGAATTATTCTTCGTGAAGACAGATTACCAACTCGCCGATCTATTAACTAAAGCCCTTCCAAAAGAAAGGTTTGACTATTTAGTTCGACGAATTGGAATGCGACCTAACACCTGAGGAGTTAGAACGTCTTCTCGAATCTTCTTGAAAATGATTTTCCAAAAAGCTTCATTGTAAATATTTTTGAAAAACAAAATACAAAATTTGAAAAACCAACAAAAACAAAATATAAAAATATAAAACTTTCAAAAATACAAAAACAATATAAAATTAAAAATCCAAAAATATTCTTCTCACGACATGTCTCTCGTATAATCGATATTCATGCGTTTCTAGAAATGTCATTCAACAATGATACGGGTATGTACAGATGCTTGAGCGAGAGTTCTTTACTATGTTTTCTAAAACATGTAGTTTCTCAAAATTTCTTCAAAGATGGCTTTATTATACGATACGAAACCGGACTAAAATGATGACTTTTGATTATTTTTCAAATCAAAACTCGTGCTTTTTATAGAAAAATCAAATGTACGCTTCATGCACTACATTTAAAACTGGTGAGAAATCATCATCATCTTGAGCACTTTTTCAAGATTGTTCAAAAAGATTTTTTCAAAATCTTTCAAAATATTTTGTGCTCAAGATAACTCCCTCTAAAACCCTTTAATTAATTATGCTTTATTAAAGGGGGAGTATAAAACTAAAATGTTCCAAATTCATGCTTAAATCATATCCGTTTGTCTCCCTAAAAGACTTTAAAAATGTTTTTTAATCCATTGATATAAAAAATATCACGATTATGCTATTTTTGAGGGGGAGGAGACGTGATTAAAATGTGATAAAAAAGGTTTAATGATCGTTGTTTGAATCTCAAAATGAGTTCGACTCAGACGGAACCAACGAATTGACGGGAATCAAAGTCAGTAAATGTACCATCTCGAGAAACTTGAAATAGATATGCACTTTCATAACCTCCTTTTCATGGAGTGTTTACAACTTCAAGTTAGTTATTAGAGCTAGTTGTCACCTAAAAACTGACAATGGAACTCTTTAACTGGGCAACGTAACCGTGTCTCGAGGGGAATTGTCTATCATGAGCCGATCAATTCAAAAAGTGCAAAATCTACCCTCGATGTGCATATTTTTGTTAAAACCCATAAGCACATGTGAAGGGAGTGTTTACGAAAATATAAAACTCGCGAAGTGTCTCAAACATGTTTTCTATCATAAACACTCCGAGAGATTTTCAAGAAAAATGGTTTTATGGCAACATGGGACAGTCATGGAGTTATAAGGTGACTAAGGATAGATAAATCCGTCCTATGATCCTTGAGCCGGAGGGATCTACCCAAGGACATCACAAATAGTTAGTATTAGAAGTCCTTAGGAATGATTGAAAAAAGGAGTAATGTGAGAAAGGAGAAAGAAAGGGTTGAAGAATTAAAAAGAAATGTAAAAGAAAGGGTGAAAAGAAATAACCCTCCATATTCAACCTTAGGACAAAAACCGGGTTCAATTCATCACTTCTGGTTGTCACTAGATGACACTGGTATTGAAGACAAAGACGTCATGGACCCAGGTGGCGCACTTGCACTAAACCTTCTAGCCACTCAATTCCTCTCAAAAGGATTTGTTTCATTCTCACTGGAAACCCTACATAATCTATCGACTTTCTCTTAGAGTTGGTTGATATTGAAGAAGGAGACCCTCTCCTAGTCTCATTTCAGAAAACCAAAATGCACTAATTGAGTCTAGAGCCACGAGATTCATCAAAATATCTCATAGGAACACTTGACATGACATCGCTTTGTTCATCAATAAGGACACAAGTGATATATTCTAGAGTCCTACGCAGATCTTAGCAATCTGCCAGGACATTTATGAGAAGTTTCACATCTGTGATCTTGATGATTGAATGGAAACTCTGCCAGGGTCAACATCAAGCAGCCGGACAGAAGGTCACTTGGTAACTCCCGTGGATTACGCTTAGTGTGTCTTAAACGGTCTACATTCGTGGGGTGATGCTTCGGTGTACCTCAGCGACTCATCTGAACTGTAGATGTATTTAGGTATATCGCGTTATCTCACTTGTGGGACTCGGTTGAGCGGCCTTTGTAAATTAGAGATGTGTTTTCACACTATGCTGTTAACACCCTCGAAATTCAAACTTGTAAGTGCCGGAATCCGCTTATTACTAACCTGTTTTTATTGTTTTCTTCTTATGGAAGCTCCGGAGCGGATTGATCGTGCAGATTCTACACATGCTCATACCAACAACACATGAAAGTTCTCATCATAATCAAAGGCAACACAAAGTTAAAGATGATTCTTTGTCAATGTCAAAGAATCTACAAAGTTTAAAGACTAGATAACTTCATCTGATCGGAACTTCAAAGTCAAATAGAAGTGTGAGCATGGTGGAGAATGACGTGGAGACACCTAACTAACGAAGTTGACAATGGTAGACAACCACATTAATTGATCACAAAGCATGAAGTAAAGACCTAATCAAGTGGAGCATCATTTGAATGACCACCCCTTAGGGGGAGATTGTTAGCCTTAATAGTTTTTATTAGAAGTGATGGTCATTCACATTTAGTAACTTTGTAACGTGTGTTAGATATCGTGCTAGAATAGTCAACGGGCTCATGGATTGGGCTAAGCTAAATGGCTAGGCGTTATGATAAGCTTGCCTTGTAAAGTCATAACCCAATCAATCTAAGTCCATATCCACGGCCCATAGAAAGCCTTTTAGGGCATCATGTATTCCAACTATATAAACCCCTCAAAGTCTCATTTGAGGTGTGTGCTTGAGTGTGTGTGTGTGTTTTTTCTTTGGAATAAAGTTTCCTTTCTTCTCTCTATCTCTCTACACATACACGGCTATATATCATTCAAGTCACCAAGTTCTTCTCTTAATCTTTCTTCTACGCATAACACATCTGTTTATGTTATACGTATTCTTGTTGTTAGGGACGTGAGTGTTGTGATAAGGTATACGTGATATAAGGGGCTTTACAACTTATCTTTTTGTAAAATACCTTTATATGTAATTAAGACGGGGTTAAAGACAAAATAAAGTATTTTCACAAAATCAAACATGAGAGTAAACAACAATGAAAAAGATATATGACACACAAAAAGCAAACAATTAAGCATGGGTTGCCTCCCACGAAGCGCTTTTCTTTGTTTATGAGTCTTGTAGCTAGACTCGAAGTCGTGCTCCTACGTACATATGTAAGTAAGTTTATCCTCAAGAATTTCATAGGGATCAAACATATCTTTAAACTTCCTATTGGTACGCTTAGTCCGGTATGCTTTTTCAAACTTTTCTCCATCAGGATCATAGATTGTCATCCTATTGTGCCATTCTCCATTTCCATCACTAGGTGGTCTATCTCAACTCCAATTATGCTTAGGCTTCTCACTCTCAACTTTCCACTTATTCATGTTAAGATTAATGGTCAAGGTTCCTAGAAACTCGGTCATCTTCCTAAACACTAAGGTATCATCGAATGGGTTCACTTCAATGTCCCTAGCTAATTGTTGTTCATGGATGGTTGAGTTACTTACGAAGGTCTCTTCTAGATAGGACGGTCGTTGAGGACCTACAAAATCTCCATTAATCCAAGGTCCATATCTAGATGATTTTCTATCCAACATGATCTCATAGGGAATTTGTTCATCCTCGTTGTATTAGATATGCTTTTTGACATCCTAAATTGACCTACCACTCCCTTCTCCTACCACTATCTTAGATATCTTACAATCAATTATGGCACTAGCGGTAGCTAAGAATCCTCTTCCTACTAACAATGGCCATGTCGGGTCTTTATTCATGTGTAGCACATGGAAATCCACCAAAAGAGTTAATCGACCTACGTATACTACCATGTCCTTAATTATCCCTGGCGGATATGCAATACTACCATCCTCTAGATCTAAGATGGTTTCCGTTGGTTCTATCTTACATAGGTTAAGGCTTTTATGGAGGGACAACGGAAGAAAATTGATGCTTGATCCTAAATCGGCGAATGTGTCAAAAGATTGGGAATTTCCAATTCTACACGGAATAATGAATAGCCCGGGATCATCTAACTTCTTAGGTAACATGTTTTGCACAAATGCGGACCCATGTTCTCCTAATTTTAGTTCTTGCTCATATATTTCTTTTAAAGCATTATAATAAGGCGCATGAGTCAAGACTTCAAGAACCGGTTTTTCTTGGTGGAGTTCCTTATACTCCTCTTCTAGATTAGGTTTGGGTCAAGAGTTGGATGGACCGTTGGCTCTGGTCCTTGGTATCTCATGAGGGATCATTTGGAACGTGGATGGCGCTGAGACTTTTGGGTGTGGATATGAATGGTGGAAGTAAGAAATTGATTCACTTTTTGGGTTCTTTATAGTGTCACTTGGGAGAGCTCCAATATCTCGGTCATTGAAGGCTTTTAAGAGGGCGTCGAGCTTGGTTGTCATCTCGCTTTGTCGTTGCTTGAAATCGGCTTCAAGCTTAGTCAATCGAGCTTCTTGAGATGACATGAATTTGAACACCATTGCCTCTAGACTAGTGGAATTCCCGGTGTTTGGAGGGTTGTTGTAGGAGGTGTGGTTTGGTTGGGACCTATTAGGTGAACCAGATGAGTTGTTTTGGGACGGGTTCGAGTTTTGGCTCCACCTAAGGTTAGGGTGATTTCTCCATGAGGGGTTGCAGGAATTTCCAAAGTTGTTTTGCTCGGGCTTGAAAGTGTACCACTTCTCTCCTACTCTGTAGGTACGCGTGGAGGCGTAGTCCGCAAAAGCTTGTTCAGGGAGTCTTGTGCAATCACAAGTGTCGTGGGGACCTCTATGTGAAGTCCCAAACCTTGAATCTAGAACACTTAGCTTGTAAACATGTAGTTTCCTTGAATGGTTCCAAAATAACAATGAGAAACTTTGTTGTAGATACACATAAGTATGCGGAATCTAATTGAATGCACTTAGAAGATTAATGTAAACACAAATGTAACACCAACAGCTTCAATATTATTAATGAATAATTCGAGTACTCTCCTAGTACTAGGGTTTACAACCTTGAAGCTTTTATTAAGACGTCTAGAGTATGTGTGTCACATCGATCTATAGGATCTCCTTT
>OU343220.1:267834707-267847219 GCA_910596185.1 Chrysanthemum makinoi
GAGGAGGTTGAAGTAGTTGATTTTGAACACTGATGGTTTTACCACTCTGTCCTGCAACTTTTTCTTGTTTCACCTGGATAAGTCTTTGAGTTTCTGCAGGGTTATCATCTTCGTCTTGATAACTAACTTGTTTTTCTTCAGCAACATGCTCTGCATCGGACAAATCTTCATCAAGCTGCAAGGTTTTCTTGTGTTTTGTAGTGGATCTGGTTCCTCTACCTTTTGGATTACCGAAGTGACCTGCTGTCAGGGCTGTTTGATGTTGACCCTGGCAGGAATTTCCATTCAATCACTGAGGATCACAATTGTGAATCCCCTCATAAATGTTCTGGCAGATTGCTAAGATCTGCGTAGGACTCTGGAATATGTCACTTGTGTCCTTATTGTTTGAACAATCAAGTGATGAGATATTAGGTGTTCCTAAGAGATCTTTTGATGAATCTCATGTTTCTAGACTCGATTAGTGCGCTTTGATTTTCCTAAGCGGAGACTAGGGAGAGGGTCTCCTCCTTCAATACCAACAATATCTAAGAGAGATTCGATAGATTACGTAGGGTTCCCAGTGAGAATGAAACAAGCTCTTTTGAGAGAACTTGAGTGGCTTAGAAGGTTTAGTGCATTGCGTCACTGGGTCCATGTCGACTTTGTCTTCAATACCGGTGTCATCTTGTGACAACCAGTAGCATATGAATTGAACCGGTGTCTGCCCTAAGTTGAATAATTTGGAGGGCTATTTCTTTTCACCCTTTTCTTTAACTTCTTTTTAATTCTTCAACTCATTCTTTCTCCGATTCTCATTTTCTACTTTTATCAATCATACCTAAGGACTTCTAAATACTAACTATTTGTGGTGTCCTTGGGTAGATCCCTCCGGCTATGGCGGATCATAGGACGTTTATTCCTAAACTTAGTCACCTTTTAACTCCACGACTATCCTATGTTGCCACAAAACTTTTTCTTGAAAATCTCTCAAGATGTTTATGATGAAAAACATGTTTTGCTAACACCTTGAGAGTTTTGGTTTTTCAGAAATACTCCCCCTCCACATGTGCTTATGAGTTTTGACTTAAATCTGCACAGAGAGGGTAGAGCTCGCACTTTTGAATTGATCGACTCTTGATAGACAATTCCCCGCGAGACACGGTTATGTTGTATATTTAAAGAGTTCCATTATCAGCTTTTAGGTGACAACTAGCTCTAATAACTACCTTGAAGATGTAAACTCTCCTTGAAAAGGAGGTTAGACCCGTCAAAGTTCATGTCAATCAAGAGTTTCTCGGATTGGTACATTCTACTAAGATAAGTCCTGGAAGACAAATATTTTCGATTACTGACATTCAAAGATCGTCAATTCATTGGTGATATCTGAGTCGAGCACATGATGAGATTCCATAACTTCCTGATCAACAATTTTAATCACATTTCTCCCCCTCAAAAAATAGCATATGAATGTTGTTTTTGAAAACCATGTTGATTAAAATATGCTTTTTGAGATAACTGAAATTCCTTTGGGAAGAAACGGATTTCAAAAACATTTGATTTTGAACAAAGAGTTTGTGTTGCAAACAGTTAAGAAGCTTTCGCTCCTTTAATGAGGATTGAGGCACTGAAACGTACCACAGGGTCCTTTCGTGGAATAAGATTTTGTTTTCGTTGAACAAAAGTACTCCCCCTCAAATACATAAACATATTCGAGAGATAGCCTTCTTGAGCCGAATTTGATTCGTTTATTATGTTACATGTGAAAACATGAAATATTAAATATAGTGTTATAATTCGGACTTAAGGTTTGAAGAAAACAGAATCAATGAACATAATCATACGAATGAAAGTAAAGAGATAGAGTTATTACAGACAGATGTTTAAATGTTCCAAAAGACTATCTAACTGCAGTACTTCATTCAGGACGACGAAACGTCAAGATATTTGGCACCCTTGCTCTTCCTCCAACATAGCTTGCTTAACATCGCATTTGACGTCGGAACTTGAGTCGTGAATCAATTTTCTTGACAAACTTTTTCAGCTTGCTTAACATCGTTTCTCTTCCATGTCATGTTCCACAACCATCCTTGCTTTCTGCCCGCTTTCAGATCTTCAAGAATGTTCACGAGCTCAGCCTTTACCTGTGTCAACGTATCATCACTAAACTTGTGAATTTCTTCGTATCCCTTGAATTTGACGAGTTTGTTCCTGATGAAGTGTAATCCAAATGGTGTTCTTGTGAATGTATACGGTTTCTGGTCGTAAATTCCAGGTGGTGTGAGATCTGGCTTGGTAAGATTCAGACGTTTTTGATAACTTTCAACGCCAAGATGAAGATCTTCAACTCTTGACTTAATGACGAGACTGTGGATAAAAATGAGAATTGAGTGGAAGATATCATATTGTAAGCTGCCAGGAAGATGCTCAAGGTTACCTTGAACTTTGAGAAGATGCAGATCTTCAATATCGTTGAGATTCAGAAACTTGTAGTCAGCATCGTTGAAGGTGTATTCTTTGTCGTCATCTCTGCGAACCTTGATTTTAGTTAGAAAATTGTACCCGTAGTTGGTCATAACCTCTACACTGATAATGGACAAGATCCGGTGGTTGTAACACACTTTGTGTTTAGAGGTGAATGTGAGTCGCCATTTGTAAAACCATTTACGCATATTAGGCCAGTGGAAGATGCCAAGTTTTGCTTCATCATTATACGTAACAACCGAAGAGCTAAACAATTCATCAACTTCTTCCTTCATTCCCTCTTGAGTGTAAACCGCAGCATGGAACTTTGACAATGATGTTGCATACCTCTTCTCTGGATCTGTGTTGCCATACATCAGGTATTCTAAATCATGATTAAAGAAATATGGTGTGGGTACCTTCGGATTATGAGTATGACCCATGAGTGGTAAAGGTTGAGAATAATCTTGAAACTTGAACGTTTTGGGAACACTGGAAGGAAACGAAACATCCCAAGTAATATTTTCAGACATTGCTCTTGCAACTTCCTCAAGATTGTACTCAAATTGGAGCCTTGAAGTGGTGGAAGTCTTAAATTGTGTAAACCCTGCTCGGCGAATGTTGGCGATGTGAGACAATTGAAGTTTCTGCACCTTCATGATCCTTTTTAAATTCTTTGTGAAATCCACAATGGAAGCTTCATTAGGAATTGCATCTTCTGGATGAGCATCAACCATATCTTCAAACCAGTCAAACTTAGTCGTGGAAGAGTCAATCCATTCTGGGGCTTCTTCTTGTTGCATGTTAGATGGTGGCTGGGATATGACTTGAGAGACAGTCTGTTGTGGAGGTTGATTGGTAGATTGTGGTTGAATTTCATCTTCCGGTGGGAGATCATGAGAGGTGGTTTGAAAAACTGAAGATGACGATGCAATGAATTTGGTGTTTTTGTCTCTTGGACGTGACTCATCATCTTTATCATCAGGTCTGCGTTTACGAGGCGGGATATCTTTGCACGATGCAGTCTTCTTATCAGCCCTCTTCATGGATTTGAGTAGAGCGTCTCGAAGTTCAACTTCTTCATCATCATTAATTATCTTCTCAAGAAGTTGACTTTTGAGATCAGCAGCAGGAAGGTTTGAAGGTTTTGTTTCAAGAGTCATCGGGTGTGTTTGAAGATGAGTAGCTACAATACCTTGAAGCTTGTTTCTAACATATGTGCGTAATGCCGATGGTAGAGCTTCATTAAAGTAACTCATTGCTTCTGTAGGAAGAACCTTTTTAATGAGTTCCTCCATCTGCTCAGATAATGGATACTTCTGAAGTGTTTGAATCTGTTGTTGTTGATCTGGAAGTTGCTTTTGTTGTGTCTGAACTTGGGTTTGAAGAGAAGTAAGCTGTTCTTGAATGACTTGCAATTTATCTTTTTCAGTTGCTTCAGATGTTTGTCGAGAGGGGAGCCTGATCTTAAAGGTGGTTTTGGAAGGAACATTCGTCTTTGACTGTTGATCTGAAGATGTTGGAGGTGGTTGTGTAGTGATGTAGGGAATACGAGTGTCACCTGTGAGATGTGGTTGATCAGCGGCAACATCACCAGAATCATCATTCTCATTGGCGTTATCAGATTCATCATTATGGACAGATTCTTCGTCATCAGAACAAATGAATTGATCAGATTCATCTTTGGATGAAGAGAGTGTGACAGAAACTGAGTTATCAGAATCAGAAGAATCTGATTCAATCAGAGGTTGTTCATTTTCGTCAATTTGTTCAGGAATTACCTTAGAACCTGATCCTTCACCCTTCTGATGCAACCTTTCAAGATCAGCTAGGTGATGACGTTTGTTGACAATCAAAGTTTTCTTCAGGATTGCTTGTTCTTCTTTGTAAGTGCGAGGAGGTTGAAGTAGTTGATTTTGAACACTGATGGTTTTACCACTCTGTCCTGCAACTTTTTCTTGTTTCACCTGGATAAGTCTTTGAGTTTCTGCAGGGTTATCATCTTCGTCTTGATAACTAACTTGTTTTTTCTTCGCAACATGCTCTGCATCGGACAAATCTTCATCAAGCTGCAAGGTTTTCTTGTGTTTTGTAGTGGATCTGGTTCCTCTACCTTTTGGATTACCGAAGTGACCTGCTGTCAGGGCTGTTTGATGTTGACCCTGGCAGGAATTTCCATTCAATCACTGAGGATCACAATTGTGAATCCCCTCATAAATGTTCTGGCAGATTGCTAAGATCTGCGTAGGACTCTGAAATATGTCACTTGTGTCCTTATTGTTTGAACAATCAAGTGATGAGATATTAGGTGTTCCTAAGAGATCTTTTGATGAATCTCATGTTTCTAGACTCGATTAGTGCGCTTTGATTTTCCTAAGCGGAGACTAGGGAGAGGGTCTCCTCCTTCAATACCAACAATATCTAAGAGAGATTCGATAGATTACGTAGGGTTCCCAGTGAGAATGAAACAAGCTCTTTTGAGAGAACTTGAGTGGCTTAGAAGGTTTAGTGCATTGCGTCACTGGGTCCATGTCGACTTTGTCTTCAATACCGGTGTCATCTTGTGACAACCAGTAGCATATGAATTGAACCCGGTGTCTGCCCTAAGTTGAATAATTTGGAGGGCTATTTCTTTTCACCCTTTTCTTTAACTTTTCTTTTAATTCTTCAACTCCTTCTTTCTCCGATTCTCATTTTCTACTTTTATCAATCATACCTAAGGACTTCTAAATACTAACTATTTGTGGTGTCCTTGGGTAGATCCCTCCGGCTATGGCGGATCATAGGACGTTTATTCCTAAACTTAGTCACCTTTTAACTCCATGACTATCCTATGTTGCCACAAAACTTTTTCTTGAAAATCTCTCAAGATGTTTATGATGAAAAACATGTTTTGCTAACACCTTGAGAGTTTTTGGTTTTTCAGAAATACTCCCCCTCCACATGTGCTTATGAGTTTTGACTTAAATCTGCACAGAGAGGGTAGAGCTCGCACTTTTGAATTGATCGACTCTTGATAGACAATTCCCCGCGAGACACGGTTATGTTGTATATTTAAAGAGTTCCATTATCAGCTTTTAGGTGACAACTAGCTCTAATAACTACCTTGAAGATGTAAACTCTCCTTGAAAAGGAGGTTAGACCCGTCAAAGTTCATGTCAATCAAGAGTTTCTCGGATTGGTACATTCTACTAAGATAAGTCCTGGAAGACAAATATTTTCGATTACTGACATTCAAAGATCGTCAATTCATTGGTGATATCTGAGTCGAGCACATGATGAGATTCCATAACTTCCTGATCAACAATTTTAATCACATTTCTCCCCCTCAAAAAATAGCATATGAATGTTGTTTTTGAAAACCATGTTGATTAAAATATGCTTTTTGAGATAACTGAAATTCCTTTGGGAAGAAACGGATTTCAAAAACATTTGATTTTGAACAAAGAGTTTGTGTTGCAAACAGTTAAGAATCTTTCGCTCCTTTAATGAGGATTGAGGCACTGAAACGTACCACAGGGTCCTTTCGTGGAATAAGATTTTGTTTTCGTTGAACAAAAAGTACTCCCCCTCAAATACATAAACATATTCGAGAGATAGCCTTCTTGATCCGAATTTGATTCGTTTATTATGTTACATGTGAAAACATGAAATATTAAATATAGTGTTATAATTCGGACTTAAGGTTTGAAGAAAACAGAATCAATGAACATAATCATACGAATGAAAGTAAAGAGATAGAGTTATTACAGACAGATGTTTAAATGTTCCAAAAGACTATCTAACTGCAGTACTTCATTCAGGACGACGAAACGTCAAGATATTTGGCACCCTTGCTCTTCCTCCAACATAGCTTGCTTAACATCGCATTTGACGTCGGAACTTGAGTCGTGAATCAATTTTCTTGACAAACTTTTTCAGCTTGCTTAACATCATTTCTCTTCCATGTCATGTTCCGCAACCATCCTTGCTTTCTGCCCGCTTTCAGATCTTCAAGAATGTTCACGAGCTCAGCCTTTACCTGTGTCAACGTATCATCACTAAACTTGTGAATTTCTTCGTATCCCTTGAATTTGACGAGTTTGTTCCTGATGAAGTGTAATCCAAATGGTGTTCTTGTGAATGTATACGGTTTCTGGTCGTAAATTCCAGGTGGTGTGAGATCTGGCTTGGTAAGATTCAGACGTTTTTGATAACTTTCAACGCCAAGATGAAGATCTTCAACTCTTGACTTAATGACGAGACTGTGGATAAAAATGAGAATTGAGTGGAAGATATCATATTGTAAGCTGCCAGGAAGATGCTCAAGGTTACCTTGAACTTTGAGAAGATGCAGATCTTCAATATCGTTGAGATTCAGAAACTTGTAGTCAGCATCGTTGAAGGTGTATTCTTTGTCGTCATCTCTGCGAACCTTGATTTTAGTTAGAAAATTGTACCCGTAGTTGGTCATAACCTCTACACTGATAATGGACAAGATCCGGTGGTTGTAACACACTTTGTGTTTAGAGGTGAATGTGAGTCGCCATTTGTAAAACCATTTACGCATATTAGGCCAGTGGAAGATGCCAAGTTCTGCTTCATCATTTAACGTAACAACCGAAGAGCTAAACAATTCATCAACTTCTTCCTTCATTCCCTCTTGAGTGTAAACCGCAGCATGGAACTTTGACAATGATGTTGCATATCTCTTTTTCGGATCTGTGTTGCCATACATCAGGTATTCTAAGTCGTGATTAAAAAAATATGGTATGTGGGTACCTTCGGATTATGAGTATGACCCATGAGTGGTAAAGGTTGAGAATAATCTTGAAACTTGAACGTTTTGGGAACACTGGAAGGAAACGAAACATCCCAAGTAATATTTTCAGACATTGCTCTTGCAACTTCCTCAAGATTGTACTCAAATTGGAGCCTTGAAGTGGTGGAAGTCTTAAATTGTGTAACCCTGCTCTGCGAATGTTGGCGATGTGAGACAATTATAGTTTCTGAACCTTCATGATCTTCTTCAGATTCTTTGTGAAATCCATAATCGAAGCTTCAATAAGAATTGCATCTTCTAGATAAGCATCAACCATATCTTCAAACCAGTCAAACTTAGTTGTGGAAGAGTCAATCCATTCAGGGGCTTCTTCTTGTTGCATGTTAGATGGTGGCTGGGATATGACTTGAGAGACAGTCTGTTGTGGAGGTTGATTGGTAGATTGTGGTTGAATTTCATCTTCAGGTGGGATATCATAAGAGGTGGTTTGAAAAACTGAAGATGATGGTGCAGTGAATTTGGTGCGTTTGTCTCTTGGACGTGACTCATCATCTTTATCATCAGGTCTGCGTTTACGAGGCGGGATATCTTTGCACGATGCAGTCTTCTTATCATCCCTCTTCATGGATTTGAGTAGAGCGTCTCGAAGTTCAACTTCTTCATCATCATTAATTATCTTCTCAAGAAGTTGACTTTTGAGATCAGCAGCAGGAAGGTTTGAAGGTTTTGTTTCAAGAGTCATCGGGTGTGTTTGAAGATGAGTAGCTACAATACCTTGAAGCTTGTTTCTAACATATGTGCGTAATGCCGATGGTAGAGCTTCATTAAAGTAACTCTTTGCTTCTGTAGGAAGAACCTTTTTAATGAGTTCCTCCATCTGCTCGGATAATGGATACTTCTGAAGTGTTTGAATCTGTTGTTGTTGATCTGGAAGTTGCTTTTGTTGTGTCTGAACTTGGGTTTGAAGAGAAGTAAGCTGTTCTTGAATGACTTGCAATTTATCTTTTTTCAGTTGCTTCAGATGTTTGTCGAGAGGGGAACCTGATCTTAAAGGTGGTTTTGGAAGGAACATTCGTCTTTGACTGTTGATCTGAAGATGTTGGAGGTGGTTGTGTTAGTGATGTAGGAATACGAGTGTCACCTGTGAGATGTGGTTGATCAGCGGCAACATCAACAGAATCATCATTCTAATTGGCGTTATCAGATTCATCATTATGGACAGATTCTTCGTCATCAAAACAAATGAATTGATCAGATTCATCTTTGGATGAAGAGAGTGTGACAGAAACTGAGTTATCAGAATCAGAAGAATCTGATTCAATCAGAGGTTGTTCATTTTCGTCAATTTGTTCAGGAATTACCTTAGAACCTGATCCTTCACCCTTCTGATGCAACCTTTCAAGATCAGCTAGGTGATGACGTTTGTTGACAATCAAAGTTTTCTTCAGGATTGCTTGTTCTTCTTTGTAAGTGCGAGGAGGTTGAAGTAGTTGATTTTGAACACTGATGGTTTTACCACTCTGTCCTGCAACTTTTTCTTGTTTCACCTGGATAAGTCTTTGAGTTTCTGCAGGGTTATCATCTTCGTCTTGATAACTAATTTGTTCTTCTTCAGCAACATGCTCTGCATCGGACAAATCTTCATCAAGCTGCAAGGTTTTCTTGTGTTTTACAGTGGATCGCGTTCCTCTACTTTTTGGTTTTGCAGAAATAATCCCAACTTTTCCTGCTTTTTCTGCTTGATCATATTCCATGTAAGCGGTAGTCTGCTTGATGCCATCATTCAAGTGACGGTCAGGAATTCTTAAACCTTTGTTTGTTGTGCTAGTGCTTTGAACTTTAACAGTTTTAAGCACATGATCCATGTTACAAGTATGATACTTATCACTACTTGCAATTCGTTTGTCGATGCTTGGATCTTCTTTCATGAAGTATTCAATAAGAAGCTTGGTGTAACGAGAAAACGGAATTTTATACCCTTTCTTATTGGTAAACTGCCGTGCTTGATAGATCATATCATTCCAAATGATCTGTGCATAATCAAGATGTTGTGTATTAATCACACCCAAAAAGATTTGTAGAAGTTCCAAGCGTGGGTGTTCATGACCGGTTGCCTTTCCTGTGACACAATGACTAAGTATGGTATACAAAGATAACCATGGTTGAGGAATGAATTTCTGGTTCACATAAGAATTCTTTGACAGAGATTGAGAAGACTCATCATAACGAATTCGTCTAAGAGATGAAACAATTTGGGAGAATAATGGAGATGGTATGAACGAAGTGTGAGTTCTAGTTTCTTCAAGAGGAAGATGAAGAACATGACAAAGAACGCTAACATCAAATTCGATTGGCGATCTGTCAATCTGGACTGTCATAAGGTTGGAATCGTTACTGATCTTGAGAGAATGCCAGAATTGGTTTAATTAGATCTCAGGGACACTTGCAGATAGAGTCAGAAGATGCCTACAGAAATGCTTCTTAAGAATTTCCACTATTATCTGACATGTGGGATGACATTGAAGTTTTTCGAGATCAACACGAGAATTTGAAAGTCCAATATTTCGTTCATCATCAATGGGGAACATGTCCCTCCTTGTTAGAGATCCTTGAGACATATTTTGACCTGAAACAAATCATTTACCAAGGCATCCAATAATTTTGATTGACATGTTAGTGGTATGACTCATATGATTCGACCTTACAAACTATGCAAACTCACAAAAGCATTTAAATGTGAAACTCACAAAACAAACTAAGGCATACTCGCTGAGATGCAATGGAAACTCGCAAGATAATTCAAACTCACAAGAAATTAAAGTTAAACTAAACTCGCAAGAATGTATAAAAAATCACAATAATCCTAAGTCACAAAATACTCGCAAACACATAAACTCGCAAGAGTACATAAACTTGCAAACGCATGTAGACAGTGGACAAACTCGCAGAAACTCATAATAGCGAGAAACTCGCGAAAACTCATAGAACAACTTGAAACTCGCAAGTCTTCAAAAAAATAACAAACTCGCAAGGATTCATTGTTTTGACAAACTCAAAAAGTTGCAACCTCATAAGCGCACAGAAACTCATGATTGGTTAGAAACTCGCAAAGAGTCATGATCTTGACAAACTTGCAAATATTCATAAACTTTGGCAAACTCGCCAAGATTTCCTAATTATTCTTGCAAAAATTCAATAACTTGCAAACTCGCAATTATTCAAACAGCAGAAACTCGCAAACATATGAAGTTGAAGTAACTCGCAATTATTCATAAAATCATGGCAAACTCGCCAAACTTTAAACCTAAAAAACTTGCTAAAACTCATAATGCAATTTATACTCGAAAAAACTCATAACTTTTTACCAAACTCGCAAGTATTCAATGAACTAACACAATCATATACGCATAAAAACATTCAAAAACACTATCCAATCTTTCAAAATATCCAACACAGAACACATATAAACGATTCCATGAATAAAAACCGTTATGACCAGATTCGCAGAATCCTATGACCGATTAAGAAACTATGTGTCCAGATTCGTGTTTAATAACACTATGTATAACAAACCCAACACTAAGATTAGTAATAAAAAAACTGACAATCGATTAGTAATAAACTTGTAAGGATCAGATGAAAAAAATGTCAGCAGCAGTTAGGGGTGTTTGTGAATAATATGTTTTTGAAAAAATACTAAAACCAATGTTTATATAGGGATAAGAATGAGAACTTGTCACATTTAGTCCCTGTTTTTATTAAAAAACGTTTTATTAAGCCATTTTTTTTATGATGAAATATTTTGACACCTTATTCTACTAAAAATATACAAAGTTTATTGAAAAATAAAATTGCGATCTCCCCCTCAAAATATGTTTCCGTGTATAATATTAAGAAAAAAAAAAAAACATGTCTGAAAAAACGAGAGATTGCATTTTTTTTAATGAAAGAAAAATATTTTTGGATTTTGTAAAAAATTTTATATTTTTGTATTTTGATTTTGAAATATGTATTTACAAAGAAATGTTTTTGGTGTTTGACGATTTAAGAACGTTTGAGTAAATTTTTCAGATCTTCTAGAGTCAAACACCGCATACCAATTTGATGGACAAGCTCAGTAAACCTTGAGGGTGGCAAGGCTTTGGTGAACAAATCCGCCAATTGGTATTGAGTACCCACAAAGTATAATTCAATTGTACTCTTTTCGACATGCTCTTTAATGAAATGATATCGGAGAGCGATATGCTTTGACTTGGAATGCTGAACCGTGTTGCAGGAGATGGCAATGGCACTCTTGGAGTCACAGTACATTGGTATCTTGTCGAATACAAAGTCGTAGTCCATCAGTTGTGATCTCGTCCAAATTATCTGAGCACAGCATGCTGACATGGCAACATATTCTGCTTCTGTGGATGACATAGATGTACAGTCTTGTTTCTTTGACTGCCAAGACACAAGTTTATCTTCGAGAAACTGAACACCACCAGATGTACTTTTACGTGTATCTAAACACCCTGCGTGATCAACATCTGAAAAGCGATTAGTGCAAAAACCGAATCCTCCGATACCGATTCCCAGTGAATGGTTCCCTTTACGTAGCGAAGGATTCTTTTAGCCTCATTGAGGTGTCTTTTAGTTGGTCTTGATTGATAACGGGAGCAAAGATATACAGCAAATACAATGTCAGGTCTTCTGGCTGTTAGATACATGAGAGACCCAATAATACTTCGGTATTTTGTAGGGTCAATCACTTTCCCATGTAAATCAGCGTCCAGCTTTGGTGACGTCGAAGACATAGGTGTGTTATAGGTACAACTGGTCATTCCATGTTTCTTTAAAATTTCAAGAGCATATTTGGACTGATTTAAAAATATGCCACGGGGAGATTGATGAACCTGAAGTCCTAAGAAGAACTTTAGTTTACCCATCATGGACATTTCAAATTTTTGTTTCATTAATTTTGCAAAAGCATTGCAGTACTTTTTATGTGTTAAACCAAAAATGATATCATCAACATAAATCTGAACAATTAAAATATCTTCCCCATGATGTTGAATGAAAAATGTTGGATCACAGTTCTTTGGTAAACTGACTAGCGAGAAGAAATTTAGACAGTTTGTCGTACCAGGCCCTTGGAGCTTGTTGAGACCATAAAGAGCTCTTTTGAGCTTGTACACATAGTCGATGTTCTGAATCACGAATCCTTCCGGTTGAACCACATAAACTTCTTCCGGAGTCCATCATAAATGCCGTTTCTCATCCATTTGATAAACCGTGATATTCTTGGGTGCAGCATATGCCAAATATT
>OU343220.1:267847319-267889783 GCA_910596185.1 Chrysanthemum makinoi
TTCTTAGGATCCCCAAATCCATGTATGTGGAATTCTTTGCTAAATATTCTTTTTAAGGAAAGAAGTATTTAGAGAGTTTCTTCATGATCTTCTTAGTATGCCCAAATCCAAGTATAGAGAATTCTTAACAAGGAAAATATTATAACGTTCTATCATTGTCCAATATTATACAATATGATGATTTTTAAAACATGACCTTTAGTAAAAAATCCTTCTTAGTAGTTTTCAAACATACACGGATCGTATCAAGTTTTTAAAGTACAACATACTCTAAGAAACTTGGTAACGAAGATCTGACGCCAATTGTGGAAAACTAGAAGGGGGCGGGGGGTTTAATAGTTTTACCAACTAAAACTTCATTTTAAAATATTTAGATCGACTTATGTCAATCTATTTGGATGTGTATGTTGGACGATGATAGATAGATACATAAATGTGTAATGAAAGATAAAGAGTAAGAAGCACATAACAACGACATGAGTATTTATAGTGGTTCGGCTACAAGGACACCTTCCTTTCCCTACTCCACTTCCCGAGTCACCTACTCGAGAGTTCGTAAACACTACACGTCACCATCTCTTTATGGCGGAGAAGCCTTCACAACGTCGCCTACTCTTTTGCCGGTACTAGGCTAACCATCGGGTTCTTCCACAAGGTAGAACCACACCTATCACAACGTCGCCTACCCTTTATCAGGTACTAGGCTAGATACCGAGTTCTATTACAATGGAGGAACTACTACCCAACACTAAACAACACCTATCCCAAAGGAGACCCACTCCTTATTACAACATCATCAAGGATATCAATATCCTTGGATACAACCTATCTTTATTTGTATATCGATGCACCTCATTGATTATACGCCCTTGGCATCTTTCACTAATGCCACTTGACTTGACTTCTAGGCATTCTTCACTAATGCCCTTGACACGGATGTTTGGCACCTTTCACTAATGCTTTTGTCTTGACTCTTTCGGCATCCTTCACTAATGCCTTTGACAAAACACTTCTATGGAGGAAGAAAGAAATATCAACAAGAGAACCTCAGTAGTCTTGATGATGATGAAGCATGGCAACTCATGGACTTGAACTTGCTCGACTTCAAGAGGTGGTGATCTCGTCTTTAAGAGGAACCTAGAGAATCACACAAAAACAAAAGACAAACTACATAGAGAGATCCTTAGGATCTGAGGTTAGAAGGTTACAATACTTGGGGAAAGTATGTGTGAGAGTGGCAACCCAAAATAAAGAAATGGCTCACTATTTATAGAAGAAATTTAGCTACTGTTCCACGGCTCCCACGGATCCCTTACTTGAGGGATCCGTCCAGTGTATTACTGGGGATCTGTGGGATGCTCCCCTTTGCCCATGGATTTTGGGTCATGGATAATGGGTTATGGGTCATGGGTCCTAGATATTGGACCATGGGTATCCAAGTAGATACAATGTATCTACAAGATGCAATGCATCTAGTCCATGGGTCATGGGTTAAAACCATGGGTCATGGATAATATCCGTATATGATTTATGCATGATGTCATGCAATGGGTTATGGGTTATGCTTCATGGGTATGGGTCATGTACTTTGGGTTATACCCAACTACATTCAATGTATTAAGTCAATGTGTCAAATACTTAAACTTCTACCTATTATGATACATACTAGTTATGTATATATTTGCCCAATATGTAAACACTAGTTGTTGTACATATGTATTACTAAATCATAAAACCACTTTTATTTGTTTAGTATTTTATGTGAAAAAGTAGGTGTGTTAGTAAACTATTGGATCAAACCATTTACGTATTTTATTTGCTTCGTTAAAATGATTTTATGTTTGTTATCGACAAAAAATTAGAAGATCGTAAAATATAAATAAACATTTTTACGGCTTATTTGTATTAACAAACTTGAACGAGCATATTCTCAGCAATTCCAACAGGATATTGATAAGAATGATTTGCTAATTGAATGCTCATCTTCGTCGGTTTAAGGCTGTTGTTGGATAATTTGGAATACAGCGAATATGGCATCAAATTGATACTTGCGCCAAGGTCGGCTAAAGCATCGCATTGAATATTATTCCCGAAAGTGCATGGAATAAGAAAGCTCCCAGGATCTCTGAGTTTTGGCAGAATTTTGTTTTGAACGATGGCTGAGCATTCTTCGTTAAGGAAGGTAGCTGATATTTGCTCTAGCTTACTCTTGTTGTTAAGAGTTCTTTCAAAATTTCCTGTAATTGGGCATCCCGGCTAATACATCAACGAGGGGAACATTGAGTCTAACTTCTTTGATTATTTCAATAAACTTCTTATATCGTTCTTCCATTTTTTCTTTCTTAAGACGTTGAGGATATGGAATTTTTGGTGCGTATACCTTGACAGATGGAATGGTTTTCTTTTTGGTGGTTTGTGTTGGGTTGGTTTGCTCAGCATCATCCTCACTATCTTGGGTGATAGGTGTATTTTTGTTTGGATTTGGTGGTGGATCGTACGAGAGACCACTTCTTGTGAAGACAACATTGATATGCTCATTTCTTGTTTGTGGTGGACGGTACGTTTTATCATTTGATGGTTTTGGGTTGGATTGGGTGTTACTTGGTAACAAACCAGATGGTCGAAAGGAATGTTGGTGAGAAAATCTACCAAATTTGTTTTTTAAATCTTGGATAGATGCTTGATGATTTTTCTGTCCCTGCTCAGCTTTGGCTCTAAGATTGAAAAACTGATTTTTGATGAAATTATTCGTAGATTTTTGAGTAGTCACAAATTCTCTCATGGTTTTTTCGAATTCGGATTCTTCCATCTTTTTGTTAGAGTTTTGTGGGGGCTGATTGTTAGTTTAGGGTTGAGAATCACGATTGTTATCCCTTGGTTGGCGGTCTTGCCAATTTCCAGAATTTATACCGTAATAATTACTACGATATCCTCCTCCACGGTATCCTCCTTGGACATAATTCGCTTCACCTTCGTTGGGTCCACCCATGGGTTTATCGTCGCACTCAGACGATGGGTGATTTCCTCCATAATTGTTGCATCCATCTCGCATTTCCTTCATTTCTCCTTTGATATCTTTGTATTACAAGTCGATTTTGGAGGTTAAGGCTTCCATTTTCTCCATGAGTTTCGAAGTATCGGATTTTTCAACAAAAGAAACGGTTTTTCGAAGGGGTGATGTGCTACGTGTGTACAAGTTTTAAATTTATAAAAGGTGAATTACCATTATTACCAATAACACATACGAGCAAGTATACTCGTCTGTTATAGCAAGATTATGAAGGTAAGTCGAGATCGTTCGCAGGGATTTGAGTGAATCTAAGCACAAGTTTGAATCGACAGAGTCTATCCAAAACATATAACAAAGCAAATAGATATAATGAAATTTAGATGATTAAAAACTACACTTGCTTAAACTAGTTTATATCCTAGATTAATGTGATTATGTTAACCTCTTAAAATGTTGGTTATGATAGTTAGTTGGTGTACTAATCTATTGTTCTTACAAGTTAAACCTTCGTCAAGATTTTAGTTCATAAAAACAAGTATTATGTTTAACCAATCAATTCAAGATCAATTCAAGTTTCATAAGTTTTTTTTCATAAACTTAAACACAAAAACATCCACTTGTTTCATCAAATTGCTTAAGAAATGGTCAATACAAAAGGTAACCGATCATAGACAAAAGGCTACAATTGATTCTCAACAACTAATCTTATGACTTTTTAGATGTTTCCAACCAATCCAATTGTATAATCAAAAAGTGTTTTTATTACAACCACACCTTAGTTCCTTTGTATAATCAAGAATAATGGGTAAAAACAATCATCCATAGACAAAATGATTATAACTAGTTGAATAACAATAAGTTCTTTCGACCTCTACGATTACTATCAACTAGTCAAACTTGATTAACAAATGTCACTATGAAACTTTAGCATAATTGGATCTTATAATCAACTTGAAATTGAATTAAAAATTGTTAACACAATCACTAACTAATCATATGATAATCAACATCATTTAAGCAAGTGTATAAAGAAACTAGCCACTCATAGCAAACATGAACATAAACTCAGAACTTTGAACATTAGAAAACATGATTAAAAGTCTTACAATGCTTGGAATAAGATTACAAATGGTGAAGTAATGATTCCCAAAGTATTGGGGTAGACTTCTTGGTGATTTGGCCTCCAAATGTGGAACTTCTGGAACTCCAAACTTTCCTGGACTTCTGAGGACGAATTTGAGAGCTTAAGAGCTTTGTTTGATGAGTAGAGAGAGTTGTATTGAAGTGTGTATCTCATATGCTCACAAAAGGTCTCTATTTATACTAGTTCCAAAGCCTAGGATATTAATTGCTGAACTTAGCCTCCAAGGAGTAAGGAAGGGACTAGAATACACCAAGATAAGGACCTAGAATCGTTTGGATGCAAAGGGGAAACTTAGTGATGAAGAATTGGAAAATACAGGTCCTCCAACCGGATCGGTTACATGACCAACCGATCCGGTTGGTCTTCTACAAATGGGCCAACCGTTTCCGGTTGCGGGTGGCGATTGAACGGTTGGTGACGGCGTTTTGGCACTTAATGGTCATTTTCCAACCGATCCGGTTGGATCCTCTGAATTACAGAAACTTTATCTTTACTTCTTTGTCTTATAGAACTTGGTTCTTCAATCACTATGGTCTTCAAAGGTACTTGAGATACTGATTTGTACTTGACATGCTATACTGAAATGAGAATCTTCTATTTGTTGAACATTACTGTTAGGTCACCATTCTATCACATCAATATGTATTTCTAGAGAGATAAAGTTTTAGAGAGAGAAAGTGGAAGGAACTAATTAAGTGATTATGAAAATGATAATTGCAATTAGAACCAACACCCTCTCCCTTCAAGGGAGGGGGTATTTATAGTGTTTACATAAGTAGGGGTGTTTCCCCTTGGTCTAGAAGAACCTTCTATCATAGCTCATGGGCTTACTACATGAGCTGAGAATCTAAATACAAACATTTATAAACCATAATTGTTAACGACCTATTACGAATGAAATGACCTACACTTTATAATAAAACATGTTCCTAACAATCTCCCCATAAGTGTTGGTCATCATTTGTTATCTTGCTTAGGTCATTCGACGTCTTGAACTTTTTTGGCGTTCATAGCTTGTGACGTCTTTGATTCTTTGCATCTTTGTTCTTTATTCTTGTTGTTGTGATCGGTTGGAAATCATTTTATCAACATCTTTGTTTCGGTGCTTTTACGTCTTTTCCAACATGCTCATACTTCCTGTGAAGTTTGTGATCCATACATGTTAAGTTTACATTCTTTATCTCTAATCTTTGACTTGTGACTTTTCTGATTTTCTGACTTTGAAGTGAAACTTTGCTGAACTTTTCTTTGCTTAGATCTTTGATGAGAATGTCTTTCTGATGTATGTATGGGCATGTGGAAATGAGTCATTGATAGTAATGATGGTGGTTATGGTCTGTGACACGTACCTGCAATAAAACAGTTAGCAATAAAGTATCCGACGTAAGAGTTTGGATATTTTGTACAAGTACATCCCGCCACTTGCACGATCTTTGACGAATCTCAGATCGGATACTTGCTAGAACTTCCCTATACTCAATATCTACACTCTGTCGTTGTGAGCCATGGAGTATACCGAGGTATCAACCATGGTAGACCGCTTTGAGACCACCGCGAACATAGCGTAACCCACAAGGATTACCAAGTGACCTCTGTCAGGGTGTTTGATGTTGACCTGGCAGGAATTTCCATTCAATCACTAAGGATCACAATTGTGAATCCCCTCATAAATGTTCTGGCAGATTGCTAAGATCTACGTAGGACTATGGAATATGTCACTTGTGTCCTTATTGTTTGAACAATCAAGTTATGAGATATTAGGTGTTTCTAAGAGATCTTTTGATGAATCTCATGGCTCTAGACTCGATTAGTGCGCTTTGATTTTCCTAAGCGGAGACTAGGGAGAGGATCTCCTTATTCAATACCAACAATCTCTAAGAGAGAGTCGATAGATTACGTAGGGTTCCCTGTGAGAATGAAACAAGCTCTTTGAGAGAACTTGAGTGGTTTAGAAGGTTTAGTACATTGCGCCCTGGGTCCATGACGACTTTGTCTTCATAGGTGCCATCTTGTGACAACCAAGTAGCATATAAATTGAACCTGTGCCTCCTAAGTTGAATAATTTGGAGGGCTATTTCTTTTCACCCTTTTCTCTAACTTTTCTTTTTAATTCTTCAACTCCTTCTTTCTCCGATTCTCATTTTCTCCTTTTTCAATCATACCTAAGGACTTCTAAATACTAACTATTTGTGGTGTCATTGGGTAGATCCCTCTGGCTCTGGTGGATCATAGGACGTTTATTCCTAAACTTAGTCACCTTTTAACTCCATGACTATCCTATGTTGCCACAAAAACTTTTCTTGAAAAATCTCTCAAGATGTTTATGATGAAAAACATGTTTTGCTAACACCTTGAGAGTTTTTTTTGGTTTTTCAAATACTCCCCTCATGTGCTTATGAGTTTTGATGAAATCTGCACGAGAGAGGGTAGAGCTCGCACTTTTGAATTGATCGACTCATGATAGAAAATTCCCCACGAGACACGGTTACGTTGTATAGTTAAAGAGTTCCATTATCAGCTTTTAGGTGACAACTAGCTCTAATAACTACCTTGAAGATGTAAACTCTCCTTGAAAAGGAGGTTAGACCCGTCAAAGTTCATGTTAATCAAGAGTGCCTCGGATTGGTACATTCTACTAAGATAAGTCTTGAAAGACAAATATTTTCGATTACTGACATTCAAAGATCGTCAATTCATTGGTGATATCTGAGTCGAGCACGTTATGAGATTCCATAACTTCCTGATCAACAATTTTAATCACATTTCTCCCCTCAAAAATAGCATATGTATGATGTTTTTGAAAACATGTTGATTAAAATATGCTTTTTGAGATGTTTGAAATTCCTTTGGGAAGAAACGGGTTTCAAGAACATTTGATTTTGAACAAAGATTTTGTGTTGCAAACAGTTAAGAAGCTTTCGATCCTTTAATTAGGATTGAGGCACTGAAGCGTATCACCGGGTCCATTCTTGGAATTAGATTTTGTTTTCGTTAAACAAAAGTACGCTCCCTCAAATACGGAAACATATTTGAGAGATAGCCTTCTTGAGCCGAATTGTAATCATATTATTAACTATTATGTTAAAATGCATTTGATAATTCGAGCTCAAGGTTTGAAGAAAAACAGAATCAATTAACATAAGCATACGAATGAAAGTAAAGAGTTAGAGTTATTACAGACAGATGTTTAAATGTTCCAGTAATGTTCCAAAAAACTATCTAACTGCAGTACTTCATTCAGGACGACAAAACGTCAGGATATTTGGAACCCTTGCTCTTCCACCGACATAGCCTTCAAGCCGTCTCAATTGAACTCGGAACTTGAGGCGTGAATCAATTTTCTTGACAAACTTTTCAGCTTGCTTTACATCGCTTCTCTTCCATGTCATGTTTCGCAACCAACCTTGCTTTCTGCCCGCGTTCAAATCTTCAAGAATGTTCACTAGCTCATCCTTTACCTGTGTCAACGTATCATCACTGAACTTGTGAATTTCTTCGTATCCCATGAATTTGATGATTTTGTTCCTGATGAAGTGTAATCCAAATGGTGTTCTTGTGAATGCATATGGTTTCTGGTCATAAATGCCAGGTGGTGTGAGATCAGGCTTGGTAAGATTCAGACGTTTTTGATAACTTTCAACGCCAAGATGAAGATCTTCAACTCTTGACTTAATGACGAGACTGCGTATAAAAATGAGAATTGAGTTGAAGATATCATATTGTAAGCTGCTAGGAAGATGCTCAAGCTTTCCTTGAACTTTGAGAAGATACAGATTTTCAATATCGTTGAGATTCAGAAACTTGTAGTCAGCCTCGTTGAAGGTGTATTCTTTGTCGTCAGCTCTGCGAACCTTGATTTTAGTCAGAAAATTGTACCCGTAGTTCGGCATAACCTCTGCACTGATAATGGACAAGATCCGGTGGTTGTAACACACTTTGTGTTTAGAGGTGAATGTGAGTCGCCATTTGTAAAACCATTTACGAATATTAGGCCAATGGAAGATGCCAAGTTCTGCCTCATCATTATACGTAACAACCGAAGAACTAAACAATTCATCAACTTCTTCCTCCATTCCCTCTTGAGTGTAAACCACAGCATGGAACTTTGACAATGATGTTGCATACCTCTTCTCTGGATCTGTGTTGCCATACATCAGGTATTCTAAATCATGATTAAAGAAATATGGTGTGGGTACCTTGGGATTATGAGTATGACCCATGAGTGGTAAAGGTTGAGAATAATCGTGAAACTTGAATGTTTTGGGAGCACTGGAAGGCAATGAAACATCCCAAGTAATGTTCTCAGACATTTCTCTTGCAACTTCCTCAAGATTGTACTCAAATTGGAGCCTTGAAGTGGTGGAAGTCTTAAATTATGCAAACCCTACTCGGCGAATGTTGGCGATGTGAGACAATTGAAGTTTCTGCACCTTCATGATCCTCTTTAAATTCTTTGTGAAATCCACATTGGAAGCTTCATTAGGAATTGCATCGTCTGGATGAGCATCAACCATATCTTCCAACCAGTCAAACTTAGTCGTGGAAGAGTCAATCCATTCTGGCGCTTCTTCTTGTTGCATGTTGGATGGTGGCTGGGATATGACTTGAGAGACAGTCTGTTGTGGAGGTTGATTTGTAGATTGTGGTTGAATTTCATCTTCCGGTGGGATATCATGAGAGGTGGTTTGAAAAACTGAAGATGACGGTGCAGTCAATTTGGTGTTTTTGTCTCTTGGACGTGACTCATCATCTTTATCATCAGGTCTGCGTTTACGAGGCGGGATATCTTTGCACGATGCAGTCTTCTTATCATCCCTCTTCATGGATTTGAGTAGAGCGTCTCGAAGTTCAACTTCTTCATCATCATTAATGATCTTCTCAAGAAGTTGACTTTTGAGATCACCAGCAGGAAGCTTTGAAGGTTTTGTTTCAAGAATCATCGCGTGTGTTTGAAGATGAGTAGCTACAACACCTTGAAACTTGTTTCTAACATATGTGCGTAATGCCGATGGTAGAGCTTCATTAAAGTAACTCTTTGCTTCTGTAGGAAGAACCTTTTTAATGAGTTCCTCCATTTGCTCGGATAATGGATACTTCTGAAGTGTTTGAATCTGTTGTTGTTGATCTTGAAGTTGCTTTTGCTGTGTCTGAACTTGGGTTTGAAGAGAAGTAAGTCGTTCTGAATGACTTGCAATTTATCTTTTTTGCTTCAGATGTTTGTGAGAGGAGGGCCTGATCTTAAAGGTGGTTTTGGAAGGAACATTCTTCTTTGACAGTTGATCCGAGATGAGTGGTTGTATTAGTGATGTAGGAATACGAGTGTCACCTGTGAGATGTGGTTGATCACGGCAACATCATCACCGAATCATCAATTACATTGGCGTTATCAGATTCATCATTATGAACAGATTCTTCGTCATGAATCGAATGAATTGATCGATTCATCTTTGGATGAAGAGAGTGTGAAAGAAACGAGTTATCGAATCAGAAGAATCTGATTCAAGAGGTTGTTCACTTTCGTCAATTTGTTCAAGAATTACCTTAGAACCGATCCCACTCCGATGCAACCTTTCAAGATCGGCTTGGTGATGACGTTTTTGACAAGCGGTTTTCTTCAGGATTGCTTGTTCTTCTTTGTGAGTGCGTGGAGATTGAAGTAGTTGAGTTTGAACACTTATGGTTTTACCACTCATCTGCAGCTTTTCATGTTTCACCGGATAAGTCTTTGAGCTTCGGAGGGTTATCTTCTTCGCCGTGATGACTAACTTGTTCTTCTTCACAACATGTTCGCATCGGACAAATCTTCATCAAGCGCAAGGTTTTCTTATGTTTTGCTGGATCGCGTTCCTACTTTTGGTTTTGCAGAAATAATCCCAACTGTTCCTGCTTTTTCTGCTTGATCATATTCCATGTAAGCGGTAGTCTGCTTGATGCCATCATTCAAGAGACGGTCAGGAATTCTTAAAACTTTTTTTGTTGAGCTAGTGCTTTGAACTTTAACAGTTTTAAGCACATGATCCATTTTACAAGTATGATACTTATCACCACTTGCAATTCGTTTGTCAATGCTTGGATCTTCTTTCATGAAGTATTCAATAAGAAGCTTGGTGTAACGAGCAAACGGAACTTTATACCCTTTCTTATTGCTAAATTGTCGTGCTTGATAGATCATATCATTCCAAATAATCTATGCATAATCAAGATGTTGTGTATTAATCGCAACCCAAAAGATTTGTAGAAGTTCCAAGCGTGGGTGTTCATGACTGGTTGCCTTTCCTGTGACACAATGACTAAGTATGGTATACAAAGATAACCATGGTTGAAGAATGAATTTTCGGTTCACATCAGAACTCTTTGACAGAGATTGAGAAGACTCATCATAACGCATTCGTCTAAGAGATGAAGCAATTTGTGAGAATGATGGAGATGGCATGAACGAAGTGTGAGTCTTTGTTTCTTCAAGAGGAAGATGAAGAACATGACGAAGAACGCTAACATCAAATTCGATTGGCTATCTGTCAATCAGGACTGTCATGAGGTTGGAATCGTTACTGATCTTGAGAGAATGCCAGAATTGATTTAAGTAGATCTCAGGGACACTTGCAGATAGAGTCAGAAGATGCCTACAGAAATGCTTCTTAAGAATTTCCACTATTATCTGACATGTGGGATGACATTGAAGTTCTTCGAGGTCAACACGAGAATTAGAAAGCCCAATATTGCGTTCATCATCAATGGGAAACATGTCCCTTCTTGTTAGAGATCCTTGAGACATATTTAGACCTGAAACAAATCATTTACCAAGATATCCAAGAATTTGTAATGACATGTTAATGGAATGACTCATATGATCCTAACATACAAACAATGCAAACTCTCAAAAGCATTTATATGTGAAACTCACAAAATAAACTAAGACATACTCGCAGAGATGCAATGGAAACTCAAAATTACAAGAATCCTAAGTCACAATATCAAGAAACTCGCAGAAACTCATAATAGCTAGAAACTCGCAAAAACTCATAAAACAACAAGAAACTCGCAAAAACTCAGAATAGCGAGAAACTCGCAAAAATTCATATAACAACTAGAAACTCACAATTCATAAAGAATAACAAACTCGCAAGAGAATCCTTAACTGTGGCAAACTCGCCAAGATTTCCTTAAAAAAAAACTCGCAAATATTTAACCAATAAAGACAATCATATTCGAAAAACTAATCAAAAACGATCATATGATGTGAGATAGGAACATAGATTTCATGAAAAAAACCAAATCCTAATCCTCGTTGTCCATCCAGATCCGCAGAAACATACTATGATTAACATACTAAGTATCCAGATTCGTATAACATATTCCTATGTTTAACAAATGCCACACAAAGATCATATGTTTAGTATTGAAAAAACTTACAATCGATTTAGTAAAAAAAAACGTGTGAGGATTGGATGGAGAATGTTGCAGCAGCAGTTTGTGTGAGTTTGAGAATGATAGGTTTTTGAAAACAATGAAAAAGTAAGGCATTTATAGGGATAGGAATAAGAAAGTGTCACATTTAGTCCCTGGTTTATTAAAAAAACGTTTTATTAACCCTCTTTTTTTTAATGAAAGAAAAATCTTTTTGGATTTTGTAAAAAAATTTATATTTTTGTATTTTGATTTTGAAATATGTATTTACAAAGAAATGTTTTTGGTGTTTGACGATTTAAGAACATTTGAGTAAATTTTCCAGATCTTCTGGAGTCAAACACCGCATACCAATTTGATGGACAAGCTCAGTAAACCTTGCGGGTGGCAAGGCTTTGGTGAACAAATCCGCCAATTGGTATTGAGTACGCACAAAGTATAATTCAATTGTACCCTTTTCAACATGCTCTTTGACGAAATGATATCAGAGAGCGATATGCTTTGACTTGGAATGTTGAACCGTGTTGATGGAGATGGCAATGGCACTCTTGGAGTCACAGTACATTGGTATCTTGTTGAATACAAAGCCGTAGTCCATCAGTTGTGATCTCATCTAAATTATCTAAGCACAACATTCTGACATGGCAACGTATTCTGCTTCTGTTGAGGACATGGATGTACAGTCTTGTTTCTTTGACTGCCAAGACACAAGTTTATCTCCGAGAAACTGAACACCACCAGATGTACTTTTGAGTGTATCTAAACACCTGCGTCGCAGACGCAGATCAAAAAGCGATTAGAAAGCAAAGCCGAATCCTTCGGATACCAGATTCCCAAGTGAATGGTTCCCTTTACGTAGCGAAGGATTCTTTTAGCCTCATTGAGGTGTCTTTCAGTTGGTCTTGACTGATAATGGGAGAAAAGATATACATCAAATATAATGTCAGTCTGCTGGTCGTTAGATACATGAGAGACCCAATAATACTTCGGTATTTTGTAGGGTCAATAATTGTCCCATGTAAATCAGTCCAACAAATTTTGGTGAGGTTGCGGCACATAGGTGTGTTATAAGTATCACAACTGGTCATTCCATGTTTCTTGAAGATTTCAAGAGCATATTTGGACTGATTTAGAAATATGCCACGGGGAGATTGATGAACCTAAAGTCCTAAGAAGAACTTTAGTTCACCCATCATGGACATTTCAAAATTTTGTTTCATTAATTTTGCAAAAGTGTTTGAGTACTTTTTATGTGTTGAACCAAAAATGACATCATCAACATAAATTTGAACAATCAAAATATCCTCCCCGTGACGTTGAATGAAAAATTTTGGATAAATAGTTCCTTTGGTAAACTGATTAGCGAGAAGAAATTTTGACAGTTTGTCGTACCAGGCCCGTGGGGCTTGTTTAAGACCATAAATAGCCTTTTTGAGCTTGTACACGTAGTTAGGATGTTATGAATCAACGAACCCTTCTGGTTAACCCACATAAACTTCTTCACGGAGTTGACCATTCAAAAACGCCATTTTCACATCCATCTGATAAACCGTGATATTCTTGTGTGCAGCATATGAAATATCCGTCAGCCTTCAAGCCGAGCTACTAGTGCAAACGATTCTTAATAATCGATTCCTTCTTCTTGAGAATACCCTTTAGCCACAAGACGAGATTTGTTGCGTATAACATTGCCTTCAACATCCAGTTTGTTTTCCAGATCCATTTGAGTCCAATGACATAAATCCCATCTGGTCTTGGAACAAGTTCCCAAACTTCGAGACGTTTGAACTGATTCAACTCTTCTTGCATTGATTCAATCCAATTATCATATGTCATAGCTTCTTTGATGTTTCGTGGTTCATCTTGACAAACGGTGAGTGCATAAACACAAGTTTCAGCATCAATATGAAGTCGTTGTCTCGTCATGACTGGGTTAGAAGGATCGCCAATCACATTTACTAAGGGGTGATCTTTTGTCCATTTATGTGTCGAAGTGTGATGATTGAATGTTGCATGCATATTAGACGGATCCAAATTGCGTGAAGATGACTCGCCAATGTCAGGAATGGTTGGAGCCGGAGCAAATGGATTGAAGAAAGCATTTTCGTCAGAATCTGCGGGTGCAGGTACTTCTTGATTTTGTGTTTCATCAGCTGTGTCAGTGTTGGATGCAATGTGTTCTTCTGTTGATTGAGAATCATTCAGCGATGTATCTGGTGCAACGGTTGTTGTTGTTGGAGCAGGTGTATCGGGTATTGGATTATAATCAGGTTTTGCAGCGGAAACAAACGATACATCTGGAGCACTACCTTCGGGAATCTCATCAAACTGAGGAGCAAACAAAGTTTCCAATTGTTGACGAGTGAATTCCATGGGTGGAACAGCTGATGAAGAGGGAAAGTTAAGACGATTGGATGTGGGTCCTAAGCGGTTTTGCTCAAAAGCCATTGTTGTTGTACCTTTATAGAAAGTAGGACGGGAGAGATAGAGACAGACATGGATCCCCAAGTGTAATTGGGTTCCATATGTCAGAAGCATAAAGTTGCAGTGTCAATTATCTTCTTGACACCTGAACACAATGTTTTGTTGCAAATGTTTAATATCTTGCCTGTACGAATCCACCTAAGACCAACAGTTTTTAAAATTCTACCCGTGGGTATCCACCTAAGATTAGATCTAGGAAATGCTGAAACTTCTTTTGGAAAGAGTCTTTGTCCTATATTGATCCACCTATTAGGTTTCTGAAGTTTGTTTCTCAGTTCAACGTGTCTATTTCGAATTGTCTGTTGACTACACTTAGGTCTGTTCTGCAATACACTAGAAGGCATCACACGAGGTCGTGAACCTAAGATTCCATCCTTTTGGAGTAGTGCCCTTTTCCTAGCCTTTTCTAGATCATAGTTCTTGTACGTGTCATTTGTATCATATGAATTTTTAATTTTAATGCTTGGTTTAGACACAGTGTTCGAACTAATCCTAGACGGGCCAATTGCAACTACTGGTTGAGGTTTAACAGAAACATAAGCATTTTTCTCAACCCAGGAATGTGGAGTGACTAGATTTGACAAATGATTATTCTCAACAACTTGGGAGGCAAACCGTGGTTTTGAAGATTTTGATCGTTCAGATTTAAAAGCAGTTGGTTGTCTAATTACTGATTGGTTGTAGTGACGATTTCCCCAAGATTGTTGGTTTTGTAAACTTAGTATCCACACTCTTGCCAGTTAATATTCTCAATTTGTTTTGTAACGCAACATGCGCAAGCCCCTTTGCTTGAATTTGAGCCTTTAAATGCTCATTTTCTTTTACTAATGTATCCACACGATTACTTTGTATTTTAAGTTCAAGAGATTTGCAAAGTGCCTCTAGTTTTGAAAAATCTTTTTGAAATTGAGCAATGGTCTTTTTGAGGAGAATGTTTTCAGATTCAAGAATTTGGTTTGACGATTCAGTTGTATTGTTTGCAAGTAAGGGCTCAGACATGAGACAGTTGTCTGGACATTGTGGAACATGCTGGTCAACCTCTCCTTCATTTCTGAATTTAGGTTGTTCAGTTTGTTTTGCATTTGCAGGCAGAGTATGAATAACAGTAGATTGTTCCTCAACCATCTGTTCTTTGTCAAAGGTAGGCTCTGTGTCATAGGTGGGAACGATATCTTCCTCAACCATTTGTTCTTCATCAAAGTTGGGCTCGGTGTCATAGTTGGGTATGATATCTTCCCCAAATCTGCTGCTGTCATCCTGCTTTTCCAAGGTAGACTCTGTGTCATAGGTGGGAATGATATCTTCCTCAATCATTTGTTCTTTATCAAAGTTGGGCTCAGTGTCATAGTTGGGTATGATATCTTCACCAAATCTGCTTGTCGTCATCCTCGCTTCCAATGCTACAACCTCATTGTTCGTATTACTGACATTTGTAGTATTCTCATCATTCTTGACAAGCCTTTGAGCATTCCTTCCTTGTACATCAACTCTTTCACCTTGCATGACTGCTTGATTTCGGGGATCAGATGAAGTCTGACTCTTTGAATTCTTAAATTGTGAAAACATCTTAGTCAGTAACATCATTCCTTTGTTTAATTCCACAAATGCATTTGCATATTCAGAATCATCAGTAGCAAGGTTTGGTGAAGAAGGTTTTAAGCAGTAGATGGAAGGTGAGGAGATTTGTGAAAGCATAGTGAATTTTAATTTTCCCTCCAAAAATAATTATGAAAAATTTTCTCCCCCAAAATTTGAATTTCACTATAAAATGCAATTTTAAGGTTAGAAGAAAATTTTGAGTTTGGAAAATTTTGACACAAAATTTTTCCGAAAAAATTTGAATTTTGGCCCAGAAATTTGAATTTTTTACCAAAATTTTCACAGTTAAGCCAAAATTTAAATTTCGCGTAAAAATGGAAAGTTTAGTCTCCCCTAGAAATTAAATTTGACTCAAATTTTCCCGCCAAAAAACTCGCAAGATAATTAAGGTTTTGGATCGTTAAGGATAATTAAGGTTGATGTTGTTTAATTTTTTTTTTATTTTTATTTTTTTATTTTTTTTTTTGGATAAAAATGTGTAGATGTGTTATGGATCGTTAAGGGTAATTAAGGTTGATGTTGTTTAGGTTCAGGTAGTTAGTAGTGGAAATCCAAACTCGCAGGAACCAAACTCGCAGAGAAGAAACTCGCAAAGAAGAAACTCGCAGAAAACAAACTCGCAGGAAACAAACTCGCAGAAACCAAACTCTCAGAGACCAAACTCGCAGAGACCAAACTCACAGAGAAGAAACTCGCAGAGAAGAAACTCGCAGAAAACAAACTCGCAGGAAACAAACTCGCAGAAACCAACCAAACTCGCAGAGACCAAACTCGCAGAGAAGAAACTCGCAGGAAACAAACTCGCAGAAACCTCAAAACCAAACTCGCAGAACTTCAAAAGATTTCCAAACTCGCAGAACTTCAAAAACAAACTCGCAGAACTTCAAACCAAACTCGCAGAACTTCAAAAACAAACTCGCAGAACTTCAAAAATATTCCAAACTCGCAGAAATCAAGAGAAACTCGCAGAAATTCAAAGAAACTCGCAGAAATTCAAGAGAAACTCGCAACAATGCAAGTGAAACTCGCAAGAATTCAAGCCTAACTCGCCAAACTCGCAGAAATACGTATTTCAGTCCAATAAATCCATAAATTTCAATCTAAAACACGTTTTTAAGTACAGATTTCTATTAGATCTAATCAATATTAACCTAAACTATCCCTTGGCTCTTGATACCACTTGTTAGGTCACCATTCTATCACATCAATATGTATTTCTAGAGAGAGAAAGTTTTAGAGAGAGAAAGTGGAAGGAACTAATTAAGTGATTATGAAAATGATAATTGCAATTAGAACCAACACCCTCTCCCTTCAAGGGAGGGGGTATTTATAGTTTTTACATAAGTAGGGGTGTTTCCCCTTGGTCTAGAAGAACCTTCTATCATAGCTCATGGGCTTACTACATGAGCTGAGAATCTAAATACAAATATTTATAAACCATAATTGTTAACGACCTATTACAAATGAAATGACCTACACTTTATAGTAAAACATGTTCCTAACAATTACTTACTTTTCCTTTCGTTTCCCTGCACTTGGTTATAAATACTAGACAAACATCTTTTGATGCAATTAAGCACTGAAATCACACAAATATAACAAAATAACATATACAAAAGCACACATAACGCTACTAAAAAACATGTATAATCTGAGCGTTATCAAATTCCCCCATACTTAAACTTTGCTTGCCCTCAAGCAAATCTAGGAAAAACAACATCCACTGGTACAAGATCGTGATTATGAAAAATGTGATGCAAATCTACCAAGTACGAGTAAGAGAGAAGATTCATCAATTATGCTTTTGTAGGTGAAACATTCAAGATGTTTGACAATATCCAATGATTTTCTTGCATGATTAACATTTGAAAACACCTCACGAAAAAGGAACGAAATATAATTCACTCAATCACTCTTTTAGTGGAGTAACAAGATAAATCGCACTCGTTGCTCACCATGATTAGATTATTACCAGCTTGTACAAGAAACAAAATCACCAAGCGTGAGCACCAAGTAAAACATCTAAATAGGACTTTTATTCGGGTTATAATGATATGGCTACGGGTTAAGGGTATGGATAAGGCATGCCAGCGTTTATGAAATTGGTGTTAAATTTAAATAAAATTAAGTCTAATACCTGTGTAGCTAGCTACCAAACAATCTACGAACCAATAAATGATTATCGCTTCATTTTCTTCTTTTCGGCTTTCCACAGCTTTTTGCTTTGCTTTGCCATGACAGTTTTTCTTCGAACATAGCACATTGGCTAATATATCCATACTGTCAACATATATATATATATATATATATATATATATATATATATATATATATATATATATATATATATATATATATATATATATATATATATATATATATATATATATATATATATATATATATATATATATATATATATATATATATATATATATATATATATATATTTTTGAACATAAGATATGGCTCAATCAATCTCACAAGATGTGGTACTCATAATCATTTGAACAATCTTTACATTCCAGGTGACTAGCAACCAACCGTTTAGACATCGATAAGGGTTAGGCTAAGGTTTAAAGTGTAAAATCTTTTTGTATTTTCTGGGTGAAGCAAAAATGAAAAGGATGGCTTAGAGGGTGTAACTATGGGTATCTAGTGCTAAAAATGAGCACTACAAATGGGTCCATGTGGGTGGTTAACTAACCGATGTGGCTAGCTAATATAGCATTAGATGTAAAATGGAAGGCCATTTGGGTTAAATGCTAAGGTGATTCTTTATCACACGAATTCACTTATATCACACGAATGTGATCACACTGCGGTCTGATAATGATTTACAAGTACAAGTTCTAGAATAAATAAAATCATCGGCACACTCATAGCAAAAGATTTAAGCATAAAAGATGTATGCTTCTTATAGAACAGGCTCAAATCCTCACAATTTTAGTGTAAAGGGCTATAATATGTGCTAGCAAATGTTTATCGATCCCATAATGGATTGCAATAGTAATCGGAACACATCTCGAAGTTTGAAATATTACCAGTGTTACTAGTGGCTTGATCCAGTTATTCTAATATATTATCCTAAAATCCTGAAAAATAACTAGATCACAAGGGCAAACAAAATTTAAATTTAAGCATGAAAACTCTCATTTTTCCTATTCACCCCCCCAACACTTAAGTTGAACATTGTCCTCAATGTGAAAAACGAACTTTAAAGTATAGAAATAGGGAAAAATAAAGATGAAACCAGATATTCAAATGAGTTTGTCAGCTTAATTTTTTCTTCATTCCTAGCGTCCATTGGAGAAATCATTACCTGCACAAAATCTTATAAACAAACAAAAAGTTTTATTAGAAGGTGGCACCCCCCCACACTTAAGATCAACCAAAGGTTTAAACTTTAGGGCGTGACCACGGAAATCAAATCGGAAACACACGGGTTGCCTCCCGAGAAGCGTTTGTTTTATTATCGAGTAATCAGCTTGACTCGAATCTTCCCGAATTTACTTGGCCATAGAAGCAGCCTTGAACATTTTGAAAAGTTCGGGAATATACATGAATTCTTCACCAGTAGCTTCGATATCGTCCGAGACGAACTCATCAGATGGTTTCCAAGGAACAATTTGTGGGATTCTTCCTGGAAAAGGTGCTACAAAGGTGATTGTTTCGAATTCATTTTCCGGGGAAACTGTTGCAACTGAAATTTCATTCGTTTGCTCCTTGTCATAATATAACTTGATTCGGTGCCCATTAAGAATGAAACTTCCGCCCTGTTTGTCATAAATTTTGACATACCCGGATGGATATCCAAGTTTAACGATATATGGCCCAAACCATCTTGGCTGTAATTTAGGAGCTTTGAATTTGACTTCATGTTGAAAAGCAAAACTTTTTCTCCAGCTTTGAATTCTTTTCGAACTCTCAGCTTTTTGTCGTGATAAGCTTTTGTTCTAGCTTTATACAGTTTGGAATTTTCATAAGCTCGGAGTCTTAATTCATCGAGTTCGTGAAATTGCAAGAATCTCTTTTCCGCCTCCAATTATTTTAAGGTCGGTGTTACAGTTTCTGAGAGCCCAGTAAGCACGATGTTCAACTTCGAACGGTAAATGACAAGTATTTCCATACAGGAGTCTGTAAGGAGTTGTGCCAATTTGATTTTTATAAGCCGTACGAAACGCCCACAGAGCATCGTCAAGTTTCTTTGCCCACACTGAAGGATTGTCCTTCACGTTTTTCGAGTTTTCTTTTGAGAGCTCTGTTGGTGTTTTCTACTTGCCCACTGGTTTGTGGATGATACGCAGTTGCGAATCGATGATGGACTCCATATGTTTTCATGGTTTTCTCCATTTTTCGGTTACAGAAATGGGTTCCTCCGTCGCTTATCAGGGCTTTGGGAATTCCATAACGAGCAAAAAGCTTTTTGAGGAAATTAACGACGACACGAGCATCGTTCGTTGGTAAAGCTTCAGCTTCTGCCCATTTGGGCACATAATCTATAGCAACGAGAATCTATAGGAAAAGGTCCCATGAAATCAATTCCCCAAATATTGAATATTTCACACACTTGGATGCTTGTCAATGGCATTTCATCTCTTCATGGAAGATTGGTTGTTCTTTGGCAAGCGTCACAGTTTTGAACAAGTGTATGTGCTTCTTTGAATATTGTTGGCCAATACAATCCATCATCAAAAACCTTTTTAGCAGTGGTGGAAGGACCATAATGTCCCCCAGTTGGGCCATGATGATATTCGTCAAGAATCTTTCGGGTTTCGGAACCAAAAACACATCGTCGGATCATTCCGTCAGGACATATTTTGAAAAGATATGGTTCTTCCCAAAAGTAATATTTAAGTTCCGAAAAGAATTTGCTCCTTTGAGCATGAGTTAAACCTTTTCTGAGAATTCCTCTCGCGAGATAGTTTGGTCAAAGAAACCAAGGATCGTCGTTCCATCGATTGTCATGAGAGTTTCATCGGGAAGTAGTCATCGATTTCTTCTTCTTTAACTCCTCAAGATCGGGTTTTCAAGACGAGATAAGTGATCAAAGAAGATTTTTTGCTCCTTTCTTATCTTTGATTTCGATGTCAAATTCTTGGAGTAGCAAAATCCATCGAATAAGACGAGGTTTAGCATCTTGCTTGGTGAACAGATATTTGAGTGCTGAATGATCGGTGAAAACAACTGTCTTTGAGAGTACAAGGTAGGATCGGAATTTGTAGAATGCGAAAACTACGGCCAGTAATTCCTTTTCGGTGACGGTATAATTTTGCTGAGCACTATTCAGTGTCTTGTTAGCAAAATATATGGGTCGAAAATGTTTTCCTTCACGTTGGCCTAAGATGGCTCCAACAGCAAAATCGCTTGCGTCGCACATAAGCTAGAAAGGTAGTGACCAGTGAAAGCATGATCGGAGCACTAGTTAGTTGAGATTTCAACGTTTCGAAAGCTTTTATGAAATCAGCATTGAAGTCAAAGATAGATTCTTTCTCAAGAAGTTTTGTCATCGGACAGGATATTTTTGAAAAATCTTTGATAAATCGGCGGTAAAAACCGGCATGTCATAAAAAACTTCTAACGGATTTGACGTTAGTTGGTGGTGGAAGTTTCGAGATAACGTCGACTTTTTCTTTGTCTACCTCCACGCCTGCACTGGAGATCTTGTGGCCAAGCACAATTCCTTCTATCACCATGAAGTGACATTTTTCCCAGTTAAGGACAAGATGTGCAGCTTCGCATCTTTTGAGAATTTTATCAAGATTGGAAAGACAAGCTTCAAATGAGTCTCCGAAGACTGAGAAGTCATCCATGAAAAATTCCATGGAGGTTTCGAGCATGTCTTGGAATATGGCTATCATACACCTTTGAAAAGTCGCAGGTGCATTACAAAGACCAAAAGGCATACGCCGATATGCGTAGGTTCCAAGAGGACAAGTGAAAATGGTCTTTTATTGATCGTTAGGATCGATTGGAATTTAGAAATATCCTGAAAATCCGTCGAGGAAGCAAAAGAATTTATTTCCTGCTAGTCTTTCAAGCATTTGATCCATGAACGGGAGTGGAAAGTGATCTTTTCTGGTGGCTTTGTTTAATTTTCGATAGTCAATACAAATGCACCAGCCAGTGACAGTTCTAGTTGGGACGAGTTCATTACGTTCATTAGTCACGACCGTCATTCCTCCTTTCTTGGGAACACAGTGAATAGGACTTACCCAAGGGCTATCCTCAATTGGGTAAATGATACCAGCATCGAAAAGTTTAATGATTTCCTTTTTAACAACTTCTTTAATGTTGGGATTGAGTCGACGTTGACGTTCTACCACAAGTTTAATCCCTTCTTCGAAATTAATTTTGTGTTTGCAGAAATTAGGACTAATTCCTGGGATGTCGGATGTTTTCCAAGCGAAAGCTTGTTTGTGATTTTTGAGAACAGAAACTAAACTTTCTTTCTCATGGTCCTTGAGCAATGAAGATATGACTACTAGAAGAAGTGAGTTTTCCTCCAAGTAAGCATATTCAAGATTATTAGGGAGAGGTTTGAGAACGAGATCAGTGGGTGGTTCTTCGATAGAGGATTGAATTCTCATCTCATCATTGAAAGCTATTTCTTTAAAGTTTTCTTCATCTTCGTCCATTTCTTCTTCTTCCGAGTTATCTCCTTCGAACTCTACTTTCATGAAATCATCAAACTCTTTGTCAAAGTCTGTTTCATTGATTTTTTCAGAAGTAGTCATGAATGGATCGGATTCGTTAAGTAATGCATCCAATTCTTCCTCAGTGACTTCATCGATAACATCGATATTGAAACAAGTGTCATCACTGGAATGTGGATAGCGCATTTCTTTATCGATTAGAAAGGTGATTTGATCTTCTCCAACTCCAAGGTTGAGTTCTTTTCCTTTCACTTTGATGATTGCATCAGCGGTATTTAGGAAAGGCCTTCCTAAGATGAGTGGGACTTTACTATCTTCTTCCATTTCTAAGATTACAAAGTCCAAGGGAAAAATGAATTTACCGACTTGAACAAGCATATTCTCGGCAATACCCACAGGATATTGATAAGAATGATTTGCTAATCGAATGCTCATTTTTGTTGGTTTTAGGTTGTTGTTGCATAACTTGGAATACAGCGAATAAGGCATCAAATTGATACTTGCGCTAAGATCGGCTAAAGCATCTCATTTAATATTATTCCCGAAAGTACATGGAATAAGAAAGCTCCCAGGATCTTCGAGCATTGGTGGATTCTTGTTTTGGACAATAGCTGAGCATTCTTCGTTAAGGAAAGTAGCTGATATTTGCTCAAGCTTGCTTTTGTTATTAAGAAGTTCTTTCAAGAATTTCCCGTAATTGGGCATCCCGGCTAAGACATCAACGAGAGGAACATTGAGTCTAAGTTCCTTGATTATTTCAATGAACTTCTTATAACGTTCTTCCATCTTTTCTTTCCTAAGGCATTGAGGGTATGGAATCTTTGGTGTGTACGCCTTGACAGATGGTGTGGTTTACTTTTTGGTGGTTTGAGTTGTGTTGTTTTCCTCGGCTTCATCCTCACTATCTACGGTGATAGGAGTACTTTCATTAGGATTTGGTGGTGGATCGTACGAGAGACCACTTCTTGTGAAGACAACATTGATATGCTCATTTCTTGTTTGTGGTGGACGGTACGTCTTATCATTTGATGGTTTTGGGTTGGATTGGGTGTTACTTGGCAACGAACCAGATGGTCGAGAGGAATGTTGATCAGAAAGTCTGCCAAACTTGTTTTCAAGATCTTGGATAGATGCTTGATGATTTTTTTGTCCTTGCTCAACTCTGGCTTTGAGATTGAAAAATTGATTTTTGATAAAATCATTTGCAGATTTTTGAGCAGCCACGAATTCTCTCATGGTTTTCTCGAATTCAGTTTCTTCCATCTTTTTGTCGGGATTTCGTAGTGGTGGATTGTCAGCTCGTGGTTGAGAATCACGGTTGTCATCCCTTGGTCGGCGGTCTTGCCAATTTTCATAATTTCGACCGTAATAATTACTACGATATCCTCCTCCACGGTATCCTCCTTGGGCGTAACTTGCTTCTCCTTCATTAGGTCTACCCATAGGCTTATCGCCGCACTCAGGAGCCGATGGATGATTTCCTCCACAATTGCTGCATCCGTCTCGCATTTCCTTCATTTAATCCTTGATATCTTTCTATTGCGAGTCATTTTGAGGTTAAGGCTTCCATTTTCTCTATGAGTTTTGAGGTATCGGTGTTTTCGACAAAAGCTGTAACCACCGGTAAATTTTCACTTGTATGATGATCGCTTCCAAAACAGTCAAGAAATATTGACCAAAGGTTTTAGTCAACAAAAGTCAACTATTATGGACTCAATACAATTTCCTTTGGAATTTAGTGGATTTCCGGATCGTTAAGTCCCACGGAGGTTGAATGGTGTTTGAAAACATTCAGATATAGAATGATCACTAAGGATAATGATCTATAAGGATTTTGGTTGATAATTACACTACTGATTGTTTGGAATTGTATTTGGATACAGAACTATAAAGCACAACAATCAGATTAAACAAACGTAAATGCGTACGTTTACTAAATCAAAGGTAGGCTATGTGTCATAGGTGGGAACGATATCTTCCTCAACCATTTATTCTTCATCAAAGTTGGGCTCGGTGTCATATTTGGGTATGATATCTTCCCCAAATCTGCTGCTGTCATCCTGCTTTTCCAAGGTAGACTCTGTGTCATAGGTGGGAATGATATCTTCCTTAATCATTTGTTCTTTATCAAAGTTGGGCTCAGTGTCATAGTTGGGTATGATATCTTCACCAAATCTGCTGCTGTCATCCTGCTTTTCCAATGCTACAACCTCATTGTTCGTATTACTGACATTTGTAGTATTCTCATCATTCTTGACAAGCCTTTGAGCATTCCTTCCTTGTACATCAACTCTTTCACCTTGCATGACTGCTTGATTTCGGGGATCAGATGAACTGACTTTTGAATTTAAATTGTGAAAACATCTTAGTCGTAAAACATCATTCCTTTAATTCCACAAATGCATTTGCATATTCAGAATCATCAGTAGCAAGGTTTGGTGAAGAAGGTTTTAAGCAGTAGATGGAAGGTGAGGAGATTTGTGAAAGCATTATAGTGAATTTTAATTTTTCCTCCAAATAATTATGAAAATTTTCTCCCCAAAATTTGAATTTCACTATAAAATGCAATTTTAAGGTTAGAAGAAAATTTTGAGTTTGGAAAATTTTGACACAAAATTTTTCCGAAAAAATTTGAATTTTGGCCCAGAAATTTGAATTTTTACCAATTTTCACAGTTAAGCCAAAATTTAAATTTCGCAGTAAAAATGGAAAGTTTAGTCTCTAGAAATTAAATTTGACTCAAATTTTCCCCCACAAAAACTCGCAAGATAATTAAGGTTTTGGATCAAGGATGATTAAGGTTATGTTGATTTTTTTTAATTTTTTTTGGATAAAAATGTGTAGATGTGTTATGGATCGTTAAGGGTAATTAAGGTTGATGTTGTTTAGGTTCAGGTAGTTAGTAGTGGAAATCCAAACTCGCAGGAACCAAACTCGCAGAGAAGAAACTCGCAAAGAAGAAACTCGCAGAAAACAAACTCGCAGGAAACAAACTCGCAGAAACCAAACTCTCGAGACCAAACTCTCAGAGACCAAACTCACAGAAGAAACTCATGCAGAGAAGAAAACTCAGAAACAAACTCGCTAGAAAACAAACTCAGAAAACCAACAAACTCGCAAAGAGACCAAACTCTGGAGAAGAAACTCGCAGGAAACAAACTCTGTAAACCTCTAAAACCAAACTCGCAGAACTTCAAAAAATTTCCAAACTCGCAGAACTTCAAAAACAAACTCGCAGAACTTCAAAAACAAACTCGCAGAACTTGAAAAAGAAATCGCAGAACTTCAAAAAATTTCCAAACTCAGAGAATTCAAATCCAAACTCGCAGAACTTCAAATCCAAACTCGCAGAACTTCAAAAATATTCCAAACTCGCAGAAATCAAGAGAAACTCGCAGAAAGTCTAGAAACTCGCAGAAATTCAAGAGAAACTTCGTAAGAATGCAAGTGAAACTCGCAAGAATTCAAGCCTAACTCACAAACTCGCGAAATACGTATTTCATCCAATAAATCCATATTTCAATCTAAAACACGTTTTTAAGTACAGATTTCTATTAGATCTAATCAATATTAACCTAAACTATCCCTTGGCTCTTGATACCACTTGTTAGGTCACCATTCTATCACATCAATATGTATTTCTAGAGAGAGAAAGTTTTAGAGAGAGAAAGTGGAAGGAACTAATTAAGTGATTATGAAAATGATAATTGCAATTAGAACCAACACCCTCTCCCTTCAAGGGAGGGGGTATTTATAGTTTTTACATAAGTAGGGGTGTTTCCCCTTGGTCTAGAAGAACCTTCTATCATAGCTCATGGGCTTACTACATGAGCTGAGAATCTAAATACAAATATTATAAACCATAATTGTTAACGACCTATTACAAATGAAATGACCTACACTTTATAGTAAAACATGTTCCTAACAATTACTTACTTTTCCTTTCGCTTCCAGACTTGGTTATAAATACTAGACAAACATCTTTTGATGCAATTACACTAAATCACAACAAATATAACCAAATAACATATACAAAAGCACACATAACGCTACTAAAAAACATGTATAATCTGAGCGTTATCAAATTCCCCCATACTTAAACTTTGCTTACCAAGCAAATCTAGGAAAAACAACATCCACTGGTACAAGATCGTGATTATGAAAAAATGATGCAAATCTACCAAGTACGAGTAAGAGAGAAGATTCATCAATTATGCTTTTGTAGGTGAAACATTCAAGATGTTTGACAATATCCAATGATTTTCTTGCATGATTAACATTTGAAAACACCTCACGAAAAAGGAACGAAATATAATTCACTCAATCACTCTTTTAGTGGAGTAACAAGATAAATCGCACTCGTTGCTCAGTCATGATTAGATTATTACCATAAGCTTGTACAAGAAACAAAACTCCACCGACGTGGCGTGAGCACCAAGTAAAAACATCTAAATAGGACTTTTATTCGGGTTATAATGATATGGCTACGGGTTAAGGGTATGGATAAGGCATGCCAGCGTTTATGAAATTGGTGTTAAATTTAAATAAAATTAAGTCTAATACCCGTGTAGCTAGCTACCAAACAATCCACGAACCAATAAATGATTATCGCTTCATTTTCTTCTTTTCGGCTTTCCACAGCTTTTTGCTTTGTTTGCCATTAAGCTTTTCGAACATAGCACATTGGCTAATATATCCATATCGTTATATATATATATATATATATATATATATATATATATATATATATATATATATATTTTGAACATAAGATATTGCTCAATCAATCTCACAAGATGTGGTACTCATAATCATTTGAACAATCTTCACATTCCAGGTGACTAGCAACCAACCGTTTAGACATTGATAAGGGTTAGGCTAAGGTTTAAAGTGTAAAATCTTTTTGTATTTTCTGGGTGAAGCAAAAATGAAAAGGATGGCTTAGAGGGTGTAACTATGGGTATCTAGTGCTAAAAATGAGCACTACAAATGGGTCCATGTGGGTGGTTAACTAACCGATGTGGCTAGCTAATATTGCATTAGATGTAAAATGGAGGCCATTTGGGTTAAATGCTAAGGTGATTCTTTATCACACGAATTCACTTATATCACACGAATGTGATCACACTACGGTCTGATAATGATTTACAAGTACAAGTTCTAGAATAAATAAAATCATCGGCACACTCATAGCAAAAGATTTAAGCATAAAGGATGTATGCTTCTTATAGAACAGGCTCAAATCCTCACAATTTTAGTGTAAAGGGCTATAATATGTGCTAGCAAATGTTTATCGATCCCATAATGGATTGCAATAGTAATCGGAACACATCTCGAAGTTTGAAATATTACCAGTGTTACTAGTGGCTTGATCCAGTTATTCTAATATATTATCCTAAAATCCTGAAAAATAACTAGATCACAAGGGCAAACAAAATTTAAATTTAAGCATGAAAACTCTCATTTTTCCTATTCACCCCCCCCCCCCAACACTTAAGTTGAACATTGTCCTCAATGTGAAAAACGAACTTTAAAGTATAGAAATAGGGAAAAATAAAGATGAAACCAGATATTCCAATGAGTTTGTCAGCTTAATTTTTTCTTCATTCCTAGCGTCCATTGGAGAAATCATTACCTGCACAAAATCTTATAAACAAACAAAAAGTTTTATTAGAAGGTGGCACCCCCCCACACTTAAGATCAACCAAAGGTTTAAACTTTAGGGCGTGACCACGGAAATCAAATCGGAAACACACGGGTTGCCTCCCGAGAAGCGCTTGTTTTATTATCGAGTAATCAGCTTGACTCGAATCTTCCCGAATTTACTTGGCCATAGAAGCAGCCTTGAACATTTTGAAAAGTTCGGGAATATACATGAATTCTTCACCAGTAGCTTCGATATCGTCCGAGACGAACTCATCAGATGGTTTCCAAGGAACAATTTGTGGGATTCTTCCTGGAAAAGGTGCTACAAAGGTGATTGTTTCGAATTCATTTTCCGGGGAAACTGTTGCAACTGAAATTTCATTCGTTTGCTCCTTGTCATAATATAACTTGATTCGGTGCCCATTAACAATGAAACTTCCGCCCTGTTTGTCATAAATTTTGACATACCCGGATGGATATCCATGTTTAACGATATATGGCCCAAACCATCTTGGCTGTAATTTAGGAGCTTTGAATTTGAACTTCATGTTGAAAAGCAAAACTTTTTCTCCAGCTTTGAATTCTTTTCGAACTCTCAGCTTTTTGTCGTGATAAGCTTTTGTTCTAGCTTTATACAGTTTGGAATTTTCATAAGCTCGGAGTCTTAATTCATCGAGTTCGTGCAATTGCAAGAATCTCTTTTCTCCAGCTATTTTAAGGTCGGTGTTACAGTTTCTGAGAGCCCAGTAAGCACGATGTTCAACTTCGAACGGTAAATGACAAGTATTTCCATACAGGAGTCTGTAAGGAGTTGTGCCAATTGGATTTTTATAAGCCGTACGAAACGCCCACAGAGCATCGTCAAGTTTCTTTGCCCATACTGAAGGATTGTCCTTCACTGTTTTTTCGAGTTTTCTTTTGAGAGCTCTGTTGGTGTTTTCTACTTGCCCACTGGTTTGTGGATGATACGCAGTTGCGAATCGATGATGGACTCCATATGTTTTCATGGTTTTCTCCATTTTTCGGTTACAGAAATGGGTTCCTCCGTCGCTTATCAGGGCTTTGGGAATTCCATAACGAGCAAAAAGCTTTTTGAGGAAATTAACGACGACACGAGCATCGTTCGTTGGTAAAGCTTCAGCTTCTGCCCATTTGGGCACATAATCTATAGCAACGAGAATCTATAGGAAAAGGTCCCATGAAATCAATTCCCCAAATATTGAATATTTCACACACTTGGATGCTTGTCAATGGCATTTCATCTCTTCATGGAAGATTGGTTGTTCTTTGGCAAGCGTCACAGTTTTGAACAAGTGTATGTGCTTCTTTGAATATTGTTGGCCAATACAATCCAGATCATCAAAACCTTTTAGCAGTGGTGGAAGGACCATAATGTCCCCCAGTTGGGCCATGATGACATTCGTCAAGAATCTTTCGGGTTTCGGAACCAAAAACACATCGTCGGATCATTCAGTCAGGACATATTTTGAAAAGATATGGTTCTTCCCAAAAGTAATATTTAAGTTCCGAAAAGAATTTGCTCCTTTGAGCATGAGTTAAACCTTATCTGAGAATTCCTCCTGCGAGATAGTTTGCAAAGTCAGCAAACCAAGGATCGTCAGTTCCATCGATTGTCATGAGAGTTTCATCGGGGAAGTAGTCATCGATTTCTTCTTCTTTTAACTCCTCAAGATCGGGGTTTTCAAGACGAGATAAGTGATCAACAGCAAGATTTTTTGCTCCTTTCTTATCTTTGATTTCGATGTCAAATTCTTGGAGTAGCAAAATCCATCGAATAAGACGAGGTTTAGCATCTTGCTTGGTGAACAGATATTTGAGTGCTGAATGATCGGTGAAAACAACTGTCTTTGAGAGTACAAGGTAGGATCGGAATTTGTAGAATGCGAAAACTACGGCCAGTAATTCCTTTTCGGTGACGGTATAATTTTGCTGAGCACTATTCAGTGTCTTGTTAGCAAAATATATGGGTCGAAAATGTTTTCCTTCACGTTGGCCTAAGATGGCTCCAACAGCAAAATCGCTTGCGTCGCACATAAGCTAGAAAGGTAGTGACCAGTGAAACCATGATCGGAGCACTAGTTAGTTGAGATTTCAACGTTTCGAAAGCTTTTATGAAATCAGCATTGAAGTCAAAGATAGATTCTTTCTCAAGAAGTTTTGTCATCGGACAGGATATTTTTGAAAAATATTTGATAAATCGGCGGTAAAAACCGGCATGTCCTAAAAAACTTCTAACGGATTTGACGTTAGTTGGTGGTGGAAGTTTTGAGATAACGTCGACTTTTGCTTTGTCTACCTCCACGCCTGCACTGGAGATCTTGTGGCCAAGCACAATTCCTTCTATCACCATGAAGTGACATTTTTCCCAGTTAAGGACAAGATGTGCAGCTTCGCATCTTTTGAGCATTTTATCAAGATTGGAAAGACAAGCTTCAAATGAGTCTCCGAAGACTGAGAAGTCATCCATGAAAAATTCCATGGAGGTTTCGAGCATGTCTTGGAATATGGCTATCATACACCTTTGAAAAGTCGCAGGTGCATTACAAAGACCAAAAGGCATACGCCGATATGCGTAGGTTCCAAGAGGACAAGTGAAAATGGTCTTTTATTGATCGTTAGGATCGATTGGAATTTAGAAATATCCTGAAAATCCGTCGAGGAAGCAAAAGAATTTATTTCCTGCTAATCTTTCAAGCATTTGATCCATGAACGGGAGTGGAAAGTGATCTTTTCTGGTGGCTTTGTTTAATTTTCGATAGTCAATACAAATGCACCAGCCAGTGACAGTTCTAGTTGGGACGAGTCCATTCCGTTCATTAGTCACGACCGTCATTCCTCCTTTCTTGGGAACACAGTGAATAGGACTTACCCAAGGGCTATCCTCAATTGGGTAAATGATACCAGCATCGAAAAGTTTAATGATTTCCTTTTTAACAACTTCTTTAATGTTGGGATTGAGTCGACGTTGACGTTCTACCACAAGTTTAATCCCTTCTTCGAAATTAATTTTGTGTTTGCAGAAATTAGGACTAATTCCTGGGATGTCGGATGTTTTCCAAGCGAAAGCTTGTTTGTGATTTTTGAGAACAGAAACTAAACTTTCTTTCTCATGGTCCTTGAGCAATGAAGATATGACTACTGGAAGAAGTGAGTTTTCCTCCAAGTAAGCATATTCAAGATTATTAGGGAGAGGTTTGAGAACGAGATCAGTGGGTGGTTCTTCGATAGAGGATTGAATTCTCATCTCATCATTGAAAGCTATTTCTTCAATGTTTTCTTCATCTTCGTCCATTTCTTCTTCTTCCGAGTTATCTCCTTCGAACTCTACTTTCATGAAATCATCAAACTCTTTGTCAAAGTCTGTTTCATTGATTTTTTCAGAAGTAGTCATGAATGGATCGGATTCGTTAAGTAATGCATCCAATTCTTCCTCAGTGACTTCATCGATAACATCGATATTGAAACAAGTGTCATCACTGGAATGTGGATAGCGCATTTCTTTATCGATTAGAAAGGTGATTCGATCTTCTCCAACTCCAAGGTTGAGTTCTTTTCCTTTCACTTTGATGATTGCATCAGCGGTATTTAGGAAAGGCCTTCCTAAGATGAGTGGGACTTTACTATCTTCTTCCATTTCCAAGATCACAAAGTCCATGGGAAAAATGAATTTACCGACTTGAACAAGCATATTCTCGGCAATACCCACAGGATATTGATAAGAATGATTTGCTAATCGAATGCTCATTTTTGTTGGTTTTAGGTTGTTGTTGCATAACTTGGAATACAGCGAATAAGGCATCAAATTGATACTTGCGCCAAGATCGGCTAAAGCATCGCATTTAATATTATTCCCGAAAGTACATGGAATAAGAAAGCTCCCAGGATCTTTTAGCATTGGTGGATTCTTGTTTTGGACAATAGCTGAGCATTCTTCGTTAAGGAAAGTAGCTGATATTTGCTCAAGCTTGCTTTTGTTATTAAGAAGTTCTTTCAAGAATTTCCCGTAATTGGGCATCCCGGCTAAGACATCAACGAGAGGAACATTGAGTCTAAGTTCCTTGATTATTTCAATGAACTTCTTATAACGTTCTTCCATCTTTTCTTTCCTAAGGCATTGAGGGTATGGAATCTTGGTGTGTACCTTGACGATGGTGTGGTTTACTTTTGGTGGTTTGAGTTGTGTTGTTTTCCTCGGCTTCATCCTCACTATCTACGGTGATAGGAGTACTTTCATTAGGATTTGGTGGTGGATCGCACGAGAGACCACTTCTTGTGAAGACAGCATTGATATGCTCATTTCTTGTTTGTGGTGGACGATACGTCTTATCATTTGATGGTTTTGGGTTGGATTGGGTGTTACTTGGCAACGAACCAGATGGTCGAGAGGAATGTTGGTCAGAAAGTCTGCCAAACTTGTTTTCAAGATCTTGGATAGATGCTTGATGATTTTTTTGTCCTTGCTCAACTCTGGCTTTGAGATTGAAAATTTGATTTTTGATAAAATCATTTGCAGATTTTTGAGCAGCCACGAATTCTCTCATGGTTTTCTCGAATTCAGTTTCTTCCATCTTTTTGTCGGGATTTCGTAGTGGTGGATTGTCAGCTCGTGGTTGAGAATCACGGTTGTCATCCCTTGGTCGGCGGTCTTGCCAATTTTCATAATTTCGACCGTAATAATTACTACGATATCCTCCTCCAGGGTATCCTCCTTGGGCGTAACTTGCTTCTCCTTCATTAGGTCTACCCATAGGCTTATCGCCGCACTCAGACGATGGATGATTTCCTCCACAATTGCTGCATCCGTCTCGCATTTCCTTCATTTAATCCTTGATATCTTTCTATTGCGAGTCGATTTTTGAGGTTAAGGCTTCCATTTTCTCTATGAGTTTTGAGGTATCGGTGTTTTCGACAAAAGCTGTAACCACCGGTAAATTTTCACTTGTATGATGATCGCTTCCAAAACAGTCAAGAAATATTGACCAAAGGTTTTAGTCAACAAAAGTCAACTATTATGGACTCAATACAATTTCCCTTGGAATTTAGTGGATTTCCGGATCGTTAAGTCCCACGGAGGTTGAATGGTGTTTGAAAACATTCAGATATAGAATGATCACTAAGGATAATGATCTATAAGGATTTTGGTTGATAATTACACTACTGATTGTTTGGAATTGTATTTGGATACAGAACTATAAAGCACAACAATCAGATTAAACAAACGTAAATGCGTACGTTTACTAAATTTTACGTAAACGTATAAAATAAAACGTAAATTTAAAAGAATAAAATACCTACGGATATGAAAATGATATTTTTACAATCCTAATAATAAAAGAAAATTATTGGAAAATTAAAATTATTTTTATGACTATTTATTTAATTATTATTAATTAAAAACTATTTTTAACTATTTAATAATAATCTAAAATATAAGAAAATATGAAATAAAGCTAGAAAAGTGAAATTATGACTTAGAAAAATCTAAAATATTAGAAAACTAGTTTTAAAATTTAAAAGATATTTTTTATGCTTTTTACTTATTTATTATTAATTATTTAATACTTTTTAACTATTTTAAATTCTAATAAATACTAAACAAACTAAGAAAATTCTGAATTTTTTTCTATAATTATCCTATGATGACAGAAAGCTAAGAAAATTATAAAAACAGAAAGTACTTAATAATAAGTCTGTAAAAAGAAAATTAAAAGCTAATTTATATTAAATAAACGCTATCACTATTTTTAAAATGATGTTTTTGTGATTTTTATTTTTTAAACCTATTTAACTACTGATAATAAGCAACTTTAATGAAGAAAAAAATTTTGGAACTTGAAAATAAGCAGTTTAGAAGCTTAAGAACTTAACAGTTTAAGCTTTTGAGCTTAAATTGATTTTTAAGCTCAAATAAGTGGCCAAATAAGCTAAACAAAAAGAAACTAAAGTGAAATAAGATGAAAATAAGCTAAAGAAACTAGTAATGAGTAATAAATTACAAAGAGTAGCACTGATAAGCTTAGAATAAGCTAATAAGCACTTTCACTAAATCTACCAACCAAACAAAGCTCTAGTCATTTTGTAGGCTAGATTAAGCTAGGGGCAAAAGTTCAGAGGTAAAAAATAAGCCTTGATACAAGAAGCTGGCTTATTGAGGTTCCTAAAAAGCCAAGAATCTCACACTGGGACCCACTAATGAGCTTATGAAAGGCTTGAGAAAAAGCTTGTATTACACTGAGTATTCAGTGTTCACATGAAATGGGACAAACAAAAAGCTAGTAGCAGCCCTACCAAATAAGCTAGAAAGTTAAAAATAAGCACTGGACCTTTGAGACAGCTAGATGCGCTTTCCAAAAAGCTAAGTTTCAATGCCTGGGTCCCACTAATAAGCTCTGTGTGAGCTTGTAAAATCAAGCAGATACAACCAACTCTATTGGTACAAGGGAGGTTTTTAGAAAAGTGCTTAAAAGAAAACAAGAAATAAGCAGTTTAACTAGAAAACTAAAAATTATAAAAATTATTATGATAAATATGAGCAGCTAAATACTTGATGAGTATTTGCACACTCATCAATCCCCCACACTAAGATATTGCTAGTCCCTAGCAATCATTTAAGAAACTTTAATGGACTTCATCTCTTTACCAAAAGCCATTACTTCTGGAGTAGCCAATTGTTTCAGTTCAAGTAAGAACCTTGGTACAATGATAACCAAATGATTTTGAGCAAATCACCAGCTTTCAACGGTTTTGATTTGTCTTTACCAGAAGCCGTTTGCTTCTAGACTAGCCAACTCTTAGATAAAATATCTTTGGTGAGTCGATTACCAATTATGGTTTTCCAACTGCCTTTACCACAAGCCATAAACTTGCGGGCTAGCCAACTCTTCACTAATTAAAGATATGGTGAGCTGAACACCATACAATTTTGGGCAAATTGCAAGCCGTCAACGGATTTGAGATATCTTTACCAAGAGCCGTTTGCTCCTGGATTAGCCAATCCTTTTGTTTATTAGACATGGCGGACTGATAACCGTAAGCTGAGTAAGTGCAAAACACTTACTCAAAAAAAAATTTGGCCAAAAATGGGGGAATTGGGTGGTATAATTACATGATAAAATTCGTGAGAATTCCCCCCCACACTAGAAATGAATATTGCCCTCAATATTCAAAGTACCGGCGGTTATGCCGAAACATAGAACGTAAAAGGGAAATACTACGGCCATTATTTTATTTTTGATATATACACACACATTTTTTATTTTTTTTTTTTTTTTTTTTTTTTTTTTTGAAACTGAAAATTTATATACAACAGCGGGGGGCAACTCCCCCACACTAGGATGGTAGAAAGTAGAAAGAAGTCAGAAATATGGGTGAAAACCCATATGGTGTGCTATTGTTTTTGATTCCCGAGTCACTAGCTTGACTCGATCCCCGCATTCATTGGTTCATGGGGAAAGTTTGTAAATCTGGGACAACCATGGGTGGAATGTCCTCTCCAAAATAGTGCTTCAATCGATGACCATTCACTTTAAAATTAGGACCATCGGGTTGAGATAACTCAATGGTACCATAAGGAAATACTTTAGTGATGGTGAATTGTCCAGACCAGCGGGATTTTAGTTTTCTTAAGAAAATCTTCAATCTTGAATTGAAAAGAAGGACTCGATCACCGACGTTGAAAACGCGGTTCTTGATTTTGGAGTCATGAATCTTCTTTGTCTTTTGTTTGTAGGTCAAAGAGTTCCTGTATGCTTGATCACGGAGTTCATTTAATTCATTCATTTGAACTTTCCGGTGATCACCAGCTGTCTGAATATCGAAGTTGGCATGTTTCAAGGCCCAGTATGCTTTGTGCTCAAGCTCAATTGGTAGATGACACGCCTTTCTGTACACAAGCTTGTATGGAGTACACCCAATGGGTGTTTTATAAGCTGTACGGAAGGCCCAGAGTGCGTCATCCAGTTTATCCGGCCAGGATGCACGGTTTTCGCCTACTGTCCTTTCCAGAATTCTTTTAATACCTCGGTTAGAAACTTCCACTTGCCCACTTGTTTGGGGGTGGTACGCAGTAGAGAGACGGTGGGTTACACCATACTTTTGCATGACTCTATCAAATTGGTCATTGCAGAAATGCGTACCACGATCACTGATTATAGCTCGTGGAGTTCCAAATCTAGCAAAAAGAGATTTTAAGAATTTCACAACAACTCGGGCATCGTTGGTAGGCAAAGCTTTCACTTCAACCCATTTTGACAAATAGTCAACGGCCACAAGTATGTATTTGTTTCCTCGAGATGATGGAAATGGCCCCATAAAGTCAATGCCCCAGATGTCAAAAATCTCACACACTTGAATGGCGTTTTGCGGCATTTCATTTCTTTGTGAGATATTTCCGTGACGTTGACAAGCGTCACAGGTTTTGACAAATTCGTGGGCATCCTTGTAAATCGTGGGCCAATAAAATCCGGAATCAAACACCTTCTTGGCAGTGTAGTTTGGACTATGATGGCCCCCGGTGGGTCCAGCATGGCAAGCTTTGAGAATGTCCATAGCTTCCTGTCCATAAACACACCGTCGGATGACTTGATCCGCACAGATTTTGAATAAGTAGGGGTCGTCCCAGAAGTAATGTTTAACATCCTTGAAGAATTTGTTCTTCTGTTGGGTCGACATTCCTTTCACTATGAAGTTACCCGCATGGTAATTTGCGAAGTCAGCAAACCATGGGGTAGTAGATTTTCCACGAAAAGTAACCGCATTGAGTGTCTCGAGAGGAAATGTTTCATTTATTTCCTTTTTTTTGAAAACATCTTGGTGTGGGTTTTCTAATCGGGACAGATGATCAGCAGCTAGGTTCTCAACTCCTTTTTTATCACGTATAATGATATCAAATTCTTGCAGGAGGAGAACCCAAAGAAGCAATCTCGGCTTTGCATCTTGTTTTGCAAAGAGATATTTGAGAGCCGAGTGATCCGTATACACCACGCATTTGGTCAAGATTAAGTACGGCCGAAACTTCTCAAACGCATACACCACGGCTAGTAGCTCTTTTTCTGTAGTGGTGTAGTGGGTTTGAGCTTCAGTCATAGTCTTACTTGCGTAGTGGATAGGTTGAAAATGCTTGGTTATACGTTGCCCTAGGACTGCACCAATAGCAAAATCACTTGCATCGCACATGAGCTCAAAAGCCAAGTCCCAGTCGGGGGCAACGAGAATGGGTGCTTCAGTAAGCTTTTTCTTTAATGTTTCAAAAGCTTTGATGCACTCGGGTGAGAAGATAAAAGGAGCATCTTTTTCAAGAAGATGGGTCATAGGCCGGGCGATTTTAGAAAAATCTTGTATGAATCTGCGATAAAAACCGGCATCACCTAAAAAACTCCTAATACCTTTAACGGTAGTAGGATGAGGCAATTTGGCAATAACATCGACTTTTGCTCTATCGACCTCAATCCCGTTTTTTGAAATCTTATGACCTAGGACAATCCCTTCCTTGACCATAAAATGGCTCTTCTCCCAATTTAGACAAAGATTGGTGTCTTCACACCGTTTTAGCATTTTTTCTAAATGGGAGAGACATGTTTGAAATGAGTCCCCAATGACCGAGAAGTCATCCATAAACACCTCCATTGTTTCCCCGATCATGTCGTGGAATATTGCCATCATACATCGTTGGAACGTGCCAGGAGCATTACATAGGCCAAAAGGCATACGTCTGTAGACAAAAGTTCCGTATGGGCAGGTGAATGTGGTCTTTTCTTGATCTTGTGGATCAATGGGGATCTGAAAATAACCCGAGAAACCATCTAGGAGACAATAGTATTCGTTCCCTGCTAATCTCTCAAGCATTTGGTCCATGAAGGGTAGAGGAAAATGGTCTTTTCGGGTGGCGTCATTCAACTTACGATAGTCAATGCAAACACGCCATCCCGTAACCAATCGAGTTGGAATTAACTCGTTTTCTTCATTTGTGACAACAGTTATGCCACCCTTTTTAGGAACACAGTGAATTGGGCTAACCCAAGGACTATCAGAGATCGGGTAAATTAAACCTGCATCAAGAAGTTTGAGAACCTCATGTTTGATAACCTCATGAATCCTAGGATTCACCCTTCTCTGATGTTGGACTGCTGGCTTGAAGTCATCCTCCATCAAGATTTTGTGAGCACAAAACTCAGGGTTGATACCCTTAATGTCGGAGAGTTTCCAAGCAATTGCTTGCTTGTGTGACTTCAAGACCTTTATCAGAGCAGTCTTTTCATCTTTACTCAAATCTTGAGCAATAATGACTGGTAATTTATCATCACCCTCAAGAAATGCATACTCGAGATGAGGCGGTAAGTCCTTAAGTTCTACCTCAGGAAATTCTTTAGTTTTCTCAACTGACTTGACTTCCTTATTATGAAGCTCGACGGGAGGGAGTAATGATGGATCATCATTGAGCAACTTCTCGATGAGAAGAATATCTCCCTCGATGTCGATAGGAGCGTGATCAATTTCCCATGAAACCGAATCACTAGACAAGTATGCTTCAATCTCTTCCAAGATGAAGTCACTTTCCTCAAACGGAGTGAGAGAAGGAGTAGAATTGGCAATGATGGGTTGAGATGAATGAGTGAGATTATCACTCGAAGAATTATGAACATAACCGAGAACTTCTTGAGAGTACTCTTCAGAAGCAACATCAATGATATCTATTCGGTTAACCGACTCAGAATCATAGTTTGCGGAGTACCTCGAAGTTTGATCAAGGTTAAAGGTGACAGCTTCATTACCCACACGTAATGTGATTTCTTGCTCAAATACATCAATGAGAGCACGGCCCGTTCTCAGGAATCCTCGTCCAACAATGAGAGGAACCCGATGATCGGCATCGAAGTCAACAACCACAAAGTCAGCTGGAAAATGGAACTTTCCTACTTTCACGAATACATCCCCGGCAGCGGCGCCAAAATTTTGATTCGTTCCAAACGGTTAGGTTTATTACATAAATCAACCACTTGTGAATGGTTAACCGTAATAAAAGTCAAACAGTTTAAAACCAATGCAATATCCCTTGGAATTTAGTGGATTCCCGGATCGTTAAGTCCCACGGAGGTTGAATGGTGTTTGAAAACGTTCAGACGTAGAATGATCACTAAGGATAATGATCAGTAAGGATTTTGATTGATAACTACACTACTGATTGATTGGAATTGTATTTGGATACAGAACTATAAAGCACAACAATCAGATTAAACAAACGTAAACGCGTACGTTTACTAAATTTTACGTAAACGTATAAAATAAAACGTAAATTTAAAAGAGTAAAACACCTATGGATATGAAAATGATATTTTTACAATCCTAATAATAAAATAAAATTATTGGAAAATTAAAATTATTTTTATAACTATTTATTTAATTATTATTAATTAAAAACTATTTTTAACTATTTAATAATAATCTAAAATATGAGAAAATATGAAATAAAACTAGAAAAGTGAAATTATGACTTAGAAAAAGCTAAAATATTATAAAACTAATTTTAAAATTGAAAATATATTTTTTTATGCTTTTTATTTATTTATTATTAATTAATTAATACTTTTTAACTATTTAAAATTCTAATAAATACTAAACAAGCTAAGAAAATTCTGATTTTGTTTTATAAATATCCTATGATGACAGAAAACTAAGAAAATTATAAAACCAGAAAGTGCTTAATAATAAGTTGAAAAAGAAAATTAAAAAGCTAATTTATATTAAATAAACGCTATCACTATTTTTAAAATTGATGTTTTTGTGTTTTTTATTTTATAAACCTATTATACTACTAATAATAAGCAACTTTAATGAAAACAAAAATTTTGGAACTTGAAAATAAGCAGTTTGAGAGCTTATGAGCTCAACAGCTTAAGCTTTTTGGCTTTTCAAAAGGATTTTAAGCTCAAACAAGCTTACAAGCTGGAACCAAAAGTAAAATAAGGTACAAATAAGCTAAAGGAACTTGAATTAAGCTAAAAAAAAAAAAAAAAAAAAACAAAAACAAAGAAACATACTGATAAGCTTAATATAAGCTAATAAGCACTTGTACTAAACTAAGCAACCAAACAGGGCTACGCAGATTTTGGAGGCTAGATTAAGCTAGGGGCAAAAGCTCCAAAGCCAAAAATAAGCCTGGATGTAATAAGCTTGTTAGGTGAGCTTCTCAGAAAACCAAAATATACAAGGTTGGGCCCACTATTAAGCTCTGTGTGAGCTTGTGAAAGTGGCTTGTAAACACTGAATACTTAGTGTACACAGAAATGGGACAAGGTAAAAGCTAGTAGCAGCCCTACCAAATAAGCTAGAAAGTAAAAAATTAAGCTTGGAACTTTAAGACAGCTAGGTTAGCTTTCCAAAAAACCAAAATACACAAGCTAAGGTTCACTGATGAGCTTTTTATGAGCTTGTGAAATAGACCTATTCAACTGTGCACAGGGCACTTTTTTAGAAAAGTGTCTAAAATAAGCTAAGAAATAAGCAGTTTAACTAGCTATCTAAAAATTATAAAAAATACTATGATTAAGATTAGCAACTAAATATTATAAACCTAAAAGCACAGATTTTAAAAGCTAATATTAAGTCCTATAAAAAATTATTTAGTTTATTCAAAAACTACTAAACTGAAAATTTTGACTTTTTAAGTTAAACACTAAAGTTGACTTAAATGAACTTATGATTGATCCTACTCGCTGATTATGTTATAATAAGCTATGTTAAGATGAAATTAAGCTAGATTAACAAGTTCTAAGTAACTGTGATGATTTTTACACTCTAAATCCTAACAGTTAACAACTTAAGTGAGATTAAAAGTGATTTTGACTTTTTAACAAACAAGGACTGGTTTTTATGGTTGCAATGAGTTATTAGGCACTAATGTGACATGAAACAACAACAAGCAATAGCACAGATAGCCTCTAACACATGTAACACAATGAATCCAAACAACACTTTAACTATCTGATTTTGTGATTTTCAAAGGATTTCACAGAATAAGACCATGCAACTGATTCAACGCCTTATATTATCACTTAATGAGACTATAGAAGCATTAAACAACAATAATAACAACATAAAACTCAAGAATGATAATTATGCTTATTATGACTGTCAAATTAAAAATTTTAACAACTACAAATTCTAATGAACAAGCAACTTGTTTTATTGTTTAACTTTACTTAACTACAACTAATAAACATAGAAACACAAAGATTTAAGCTAATAAATGACTTAAACAGTGAAATGCTAAAATGGAGTAAAAAGCTTACAAGATTAAATCCAAGTGAAAATCGAGAACCAAGAACTGAAACACTTCCTATAGCTTCCCAAGAAGCTCCTAAACCCAAGGCAATCCAATATCACCCTGAGATAACCTTCTCCATTGATTTTTGATTTTCCAACTATTTTCTAGTATTTTTTTGAGTTTTACTTCTAAACTGAGTTTTATGGTTTCTAAAAGCTTAGAAAAGCTTTAATAGGAGCTTATATGGGCTTATGAGTCCAAAACAACAACTAATAACAACATTAGAACATATTGAGAATTTAAGGTAAAAATTGCACCAACATGAAAGTAAAATGAAACTTGAAATTGAGGTTTACAAAAGTTTTATTACACACTAAGAACTTGAAATACAAATCTTGAAAGCTAAGTTTTAACTGGAATTTAAAATTACACTATTCGACATAAGCTAATAAATATTACACTAGATACTTGTCTACATTGCTCCATTCTTGCTTATAAAGATCTTTTTGAGCTGTGACTGAACACTTCTTTCCAACCATTGGAAATTTCATCATAACTGTCCATTTGGCATTTTGGCGCCAAATTTCAACAATTAAGGATTCTGGATGTTTGTAGGTGTTAGTGAGTAGTTAAAATTCTACCAGTTTTGAGGACAGATGAACAGTGAGAACTTTGGTTGACCCGTTTTTAATAATTGGGGTTTTAAATTGGTTTGGACGGCTCAAAAGGACAAGGTAGGGTCAAGTTAAGCTTTGGGAGATTAATAAAAGGACCCATTAATAACCACAAGGACCAAGTAATTTCTAGTTGAGGGGCTGATTTGACAAGTTTCCAAAGTTGAATACATTTATGAATAACAAGTAATATTTGATAAGTTCCATTTTTAAATATCCGAGGACTATTTTTGACAAAATGTTGTCAGCAATTTTAAACTTCAAGGACCAAGTTTGACAACTCATGAGGAATTTAAGGACTATTTTTGACAAAAACTTGTGGGGACTAAACAATTATGCAAACTTGATAACGCTTTTCATCTGAAGCATTAAAAACACATAAAAACTGATAATCATTTTGAAAGTGTTTTCAGATGTTTTTGCAGTCTAAAAGGTACAAAAATGATGAGTATTTGCACACTCATCAATACTAATATCCCAAAAGCATAAAACATGAAACTCAAAATTAAATCCTATAGAAAATTATATATTTTATTCAAAAATGACAATTGACTTTTAAGAT
>OU343220.1:267889883-267921686 GCA_910596185.1 Chrysanthemum makinoi
ACTTGCCATTTTCTACATGTGCATGAACGTTGACCTAAATCCACTATATGTATTTTTTTGTCGATCATCGACTGGTAAATCTGTTCATCTCAATCCCGGCCACAGTCCAATGAGAGCTCTTTAACATTCGGTCTGTTATTTTTGCAGTTGCCCAATCACTTAGTTCATCCATTTGTGCATCTAAATTATTGCATTAGTTAGTATTTTTGATTGGAAAACAATAAATAAAGTAAATAGTTTACTTTTAGGAAAAAATTACATAAACCGCGTACCTTTATATTTTTCTCGACGATTGAAGTACCACTTTTGGACAAGGGCTCTGTACCACTCCATTAGGTTAGTGATGGGTACTTTTCGCACATCTCTTGTTAACGAATTGATTGACTCAGCGCTATTAGATGTCATGTAATTGTAACGATTACCAGCGGAATATGCCCTAAACCACCTTTCAACCCGGCTTCGATCAGGTTTGTCGTAGGCTTCTATTTTTTTTGCCCTTAACCTCTTCTAATGCTCTATTAAAATCATCGATTAAGTAGGCTTTGCACATCTTCCAATATAAAGCCTTATGCTTTTTACTCTTCAAGTTACAATTCATCATCAAATGCCTACAACAATGCCCATGGAATGCATTCCGGAAAACAGATTCACATGCAGATTGTATTGCTACATGTCGATCAGATATGATAGTTAAATCTGGAACTTCACCAATGCATTCTCTCAATTTTGACAAAAACCATGTCCACGATTCACCGGTCTCACCGTGAGACACACCCGTTGCAACAGGTATAATTTGATTATTCCCGTCCATTCTAACTGCCAGCAGATTTGTTCCAAGGTAAGTACCTTTAAGATGAGCTGCATCAATTATTAACAATGGTCGCATATGGTGCGAAAGCTTGAATCTAATTAATTATTAAACGATTAGTTATATGATAATAATACTCAACAAAAATAAATTTAATATTAAAAAAATATATATATGATTACCGTTACACCAAAAGCTATGAAAACCATCTTAAACCTGTCTTCATCATCAGTATCAATATGTGTTACAGTACCGTCATTTGTCAATTCTAAATTATGACAATAAACCTGTAACTGTTCAAAAGATGCTTTCGGGCAACCTTCAAGCGTATCCAATGCCACATTCTTCGATCTCCATGCTTGTTTGTAACTAATATCGATGTTGAATTCTAGGTTTATGTCGTTTTGTATGTCCTTTGCCATATATATACGGCTGTTGTCTTTGAACTTAGGTACTAGTAAATGCCCCAACAAGTTTTTCGTAGCATTACGGTGATGCATACCTATTTTTGTTTTTGAACAAGTGTGATGGTCGTTCACCATTCCTAATTCCCATTCACTACTAAATTTGCACTTACTTGAAATTATTTTCCATTCGCAACCCTCATGCACACAAATTACATCATACCTTACGGATCGATTTTCTAACCTTAAATTCATAACCATCTAAAAGAGCTTTATAACCAATTTTATTCATAACACATTTTTATTATCAAATCTTTCACCCTTTTCCAAAATACATCTAGCATGATCAATTTTTCCTTTTGGAGTTTTATAATAGGTTGTGGATCTGGTGGATTGTGAATGTTGTTTAAAGTATTCATTTGCCAATTATGCTCAAACTTTTCTCTTGCCATAAAATCATTATGGCAATCAAAATTTTCTTTTTTGGGTAATTTTGAATCATTGTAAATATTGTATTGTTGGTTTAAATTACGGTGATTTTTGAAATATTCTTGTTTTGGTATTCGGGAATCATTGTAAACAGTGTATTGTGGGTTTAAATCGAAAGGAGATAAAGGAACGTTAAGATCTATACCCAAAGAAATAGAAGAAGAAGGATTTCCCACAGAGCATTGCTCAATCTTTGCAATAAAAATAGTATGTGGCGTACCTTTTCCTTTGCAAATTTCGTTTGTGTAAAATCTCACATCATCATCATCTACAATGTGGACACACTTTGTACCAACTTTGTACGTAAACATGAGGTTGCACGTATCGTTAAACTTGTATTTTTTCTTCACAATAGCTACCAGTTGATTGTAAGTAATATTTCTTTTAAGGCAAACACCAAAAGTCACATCTCCGTAAAACAAATATACACTAAATTCTGTACCCGATTCTCCCATTTCTTTTGAGTGAACAATCTAATTCTTTCTAATAAGTAAATTTGTTATATATAGCTCTTTGGTGTAAATTATGTATGTTAGTTGTATGACGTAAAATAAATGTAGTATTTAAGTTAGTAGATACTCGACTACTCGACCGACGGTTACTCGACCTATAGTAATTAATTGTACACATTAATATGCATTTAATATTGCATCTAGTACATATGTGTGTTAGTTGTAAATTTAAATGATATGAATAAATGTAAAACCTAATGTAGTAATTAATGCACTGGATACTCGTCTACTCGACCGACGGCTACTCGACCTATGTAGATGTAGTAATTAATTGTACAAATTAATACGCATTTAATATTACATCTACTACATATGTGTGTTAGTTGTGAATTTAAATGATATGAATAAATGTAAACTTAATGTAGTAGTTAATGCATTTGATACTCGACTACTCGACCGACGGCTACTCGACCTATGGTTGGGTAGATGTAGTAATTAATTGTACACATTAATATACATTTAATATTGCATCTACTACATATGTGTGTTAGTTGTGAATTTAAATGATATGAATAAATGTAAAACCTAATGTAGTATTTAATGCACTGGATACTCGACTACTCGACCGACGGCTACTCGACCTATGGTTAGATAGATGTAGTAATTAATTGTACACATTAATATGCATTTAATATTGCATCTACTACATATGTGTGTTAGTTGTGAATTTAAATGATATGAATAAATGTAAAACCTAATGTTGTAATTAATGCATTGGATACTCGACTACTCGACCGACGGCTACTCGAAATATGGTTGGGTAGATGTAGTAATTAATTGTACACATTAATATGCATTTAATATTGCATCTACTACATATGTGTGTTAGTTGTGAATTTAAATGATATGAATAAATGTAAAACCTAATGTAGTAATTAATGCACTGGATACTCGACTACTCAACCTATGGTTGGGTAGATGTAGTAATTAATTGTACACATTAATATGCATATAATATTGCATCTACTACATATGTGTGTTAGTTGTGAATTTAAATGATATGAATAAATGTAAAACATAATGTAGTAATTAATGCACTGGATACTCGACTACTCGACCGACGGCTACTCGACCTATGGTTGGGTAGATGTAGTAATTAATTGTACAAATTAATATGCATTTAATATTGCATCTACTACATATGTGTGTTAGTTGTGAATTTAAATGATATGAATAAATGTAAACTTAATGTAGTAATTAATGAATTTGATACTCGACTACTCGACCGACGGCTACTCGACCTATGGTTGGGTAGATGTACTAATTAATTGTACACATTAATATGCATTTAATATTGCATCTACTACATATGTGTGTTAGTTGTGAATTTAAATGATATGAATAAATGTAAAACCTAATGTAGCAATTAATGCACTGTATACTCGACTACTCGACCTATGGTTGGGTAGATGTAGTAATTAATTGTACAAATTAATATGTATTTAATATTTCATCTACTACATATGTGTGTTAGTTGAAGGGTATTTTAGTCATTCAATATTCCAACGTCACTTTTTGTTTTCGTGTTACATAAATACCCACCCACACACAAAATACATCTTATTCTTCTACTTTTCTTATCTTCGATTTTAGTGTAAAGTTTTGCAGATTCTAGAGCCATGATGCATTGTTTTTGCGGTAGAAGAACGAACGTTATTATATCTTGGACAAATGAAAACCACGGAAGGCGTTTTTATGGATGCCCAGATCATGTAAGTGTTATTTTGTTAAAACTAGGGTTACAATTTCAAATCATTAATATGTTACCTTTCTTGTTTATTAGGGTATAGTAGATTGGCTTGATCCCCCGATGTGCCATCGTGCTGTAACAATTATTCCAGGTCTATTGAGAGCAAGAAACAGGCAAGAAGCTCAATTGTTAGAAGCATAAAGGAGAAAGCAAAGAATGAAGAAGTTGTTGGTTTTGTCATGGTTATCATTTATAGCTTTTGAATTTTTTAAGTTGTTTGGTTAATTTAGTGGTTGTATTTTTCAACAAAGAATTAAGAAGTTGTATATGTTAATTTTAATGTTTATATTGTCAAGTTGTTTGGTTAATGTATGAATTTGTTTGTTGTTGGATTCAAGTTCAAATTTAAAAACGTAGCCTATAAATACCCATTCAAGTTATACAATCATGTCATACACTTAACACATACACAACTCATATACTCAACTCACACACGGATTTTCAAAATGTCACACAAAGATTTCTCTCAACAATTCCCTAGTCCACCGCAAAATGAGCATGTTTTGGCGCTTCACCTGAGTATCTCTTCCCGGTATTCACAAATGAAAATGAAGTAGCAAACGTTCAACCGTAAGTTACGTTACCGGTAATCCCAAATGAAAATGAAGCGGCAAACGTCCCACTTGAAAAGGACCCACCTTTGGAATACGATCCCAATCCGTTTGGGTTAGCGAGGATCAACCGACAACTTGAACAAGATATGGAAGTACTCATTGAGTTTGAACTAGCCGAGGAACGTGAGAAAGCTGCTCGTAGGGCGGGTGCTCGTAGGGAGCGGGAACAACGAGAATTTGAATATCGATGGGAAATGGGGCTTGGAACTGAGCAATCATATACTTCTAGTGACGAGGGTTGGGTCTCGGATGATTCCTTTTTTTAATTTCTTGTTTTATTATGAGAACAATGTATTTCATGTCCTATCATCTAATTTCATGTCCGTTAATCTAGTTATTAAATAAATTGTTAGTGTTTGTGAGAAATATTTGAATATAAGTAGGACGAGTAGTCGAGTATCCAGTGCATTAATTACTACATTAATTTTTAAACCAAACACATATTTATTCATATCACTTAATACCAAAACTAACACACATATGTAGTAGGTGCAATACTAAATGCATATTTATGTGGACATTTAATTACCACATCTTCCAACAATAGGTCGAGTAGCCGTCGGTCGAGTAGTCGAGTATCCAGTGCATTAATTACTACATTAGGTTTTACATTTATTTATATCATTTAAATTTACAACTAACACACATATGTAGTACATGCAATATTAAATGGATATTAATTTGTACAATTAATTACTACATCTACCCAACCGTAGGTCGAGTAGCCGTCGGTCGAGTAGTCGAGTATCTAGTGCATTAATTACTACATTATTTTTTAAACCAAAATTTCGAATTAATGTATAGTTGATGCACATTTCGAATTAACGAGTAAATTTGTTATATGTAAAAACTAAAATTTTGAATTAATTGATTTACTACAACATAAGTTATACTACAACCAAACTAGTAACTAGACACATAACAAACTTTGAATTAATGTATAGTTGATTCACATTTCGAATTAACGAGTAAATTTGTTATATGTAAAAACTAAAATTTCGAATTAATTGATTTACTACAACATAAGTTATACTACAACCAAACTAGTAACTAGACACATAACAAACTTTCGAATTAATGTATAGTTGATTCACATTTCGAATTAACGAGTAAATTTGTTATATGTAAAAACTAAAATTTCGAATTAATTGATTTACTACAACATAAGTTATACTACAACATAAGTTATATTACAACCAAACTAGTAACTAGACACATAACAAACTTTCGAATTAATGTATAGTTGATTCACATTTCGAATTAACGAGTAAATTTGTTATATGTAAAATCTAAAATTTCGAAATAATTGATTTACTACAACATAAGTTATACTACAACCAAACTAGTAACTAGACACATAACAAACTACATTCGTTAAGTGAAAAGACATTCGATCAAACACCAATGGTTACATAAATATTCCACTTACAGTACCACCATCACCGTTGCCACTTTCAAGAACCTCATCGTTGGATAAAACCTTGACCAAATTTTTTATTGTGATGTTAAGATAATGATTGCCAGATTGTTTGGGAGAAAATACAGAAACATTCTGAAGTATCAAGACAGTTCCGACGGTAAATTGGTTTTAAACCTCTCATCATTAACAACTTTGTGATGTATTGAACCGACATAAACCCGAAGCGTCTTTCAATGTTACTTTTAGATCACCCAAAACATTCGGAGTACAAGACTTGATTATAGCAACAACCTTTTCAAGTTTCCCTTTTTAAGAAATTTTTTGATATCGGCAAAACAACCAACAATGATCCCGCCATCAACATTCATAAACTCAACCTCGTTAACCCATGGACCACTTTTAAAATCCGAATCCTCAACAAAATCGTCAACAACTTTCCTAATAAACTCCTGTGTGATCATTACACCATCGTCCACACCATCGAATACTGCAGGACGGGTATTTTTCTAAAGGCTTTTCAACATAATTATCAACTTGAGAGGATATTGTGTTTTGTGTTGTGGCGGATAATCGAGTCGTCTATATCAAGTAATTCTTCCCACTCGTAATTTGGTGGTGAATTCATTGCATAGCTTTTAAGGTTTGGTAATCTTATCATATGTTTCTCACCTCTATTTATATAATTATCATATACCCCATCACATTAATTATATTATGTGTTAGTTGGGAAAAAGGTTAGTTGTTGTAATTAATACATCAATATTAATGTAATCAATTAATAGGTGTTAGTTGTTGTAGTTAATACATGTTAGGATACTCGACCATCAGCTACTCGACCACTCGACTTTGAATTAGATCTATTATCCATCAGGTAATATCCATTCAGATCACTATATTAATCTTTTTTTTGTTATTTACACACTTCATTTGTGTTTGTTCACTAATACTAGAAGAATTTGTGTACACTTCACTAATATTTCGGTAACATTTACGCATTTATTTTTGGCTGAATTTATTTTTGTTAATTTGGATTTTTTCAATTAAAAACAACATGTCTAATATTTCTAATGATATTGTATTCGAAGTTTTCAATAAAAGCATATTCCACGTCTTTCCCCTAAGGTACGCAGGTGGAAAAATTATTGAAATTAAACTATCTATGTCTAAAACGTTGTCGTATTCCCAAATGTGCGACATGTTGTTAGAAAAAATAAAAGAGGATATTTGGGCTTGGTTTTATTGTATACCAAAATGTAGCTTGGAAGAAGGTTTGACTATAGTGGAAAGTGATAGAGATGTTAAGAAGATGTATGAATTGGCTCAACTACACGGGAAAATTGAGGTATATGTTTCCCATACTCCTCAAGCATTCCTAGTTGATTACTATCACAAAAACTTGCGTAAAGATGAGTTTGATGAGGAGGTGACAACACAATTAAAAAACCATGATAAAAGAAAGAAAGGTTTTCATTGTATGTCGTTGGAAGAGGTTAGTGCATGGGAAAATGAAGAATCTCAATCACCGGCTTACTTAAGATCACCGCATGAAAAGCCGTTTAAAGAAGCTAGTTTATTTACACCAATGATGCTTTTTGATGATTTTGATGATGCAGCTCATGATGAATTTGATGAAGGTTCTAGTGCTCTTCCTTATGTGTCCAATAACGGTGATAACAATAATTTATGATGGGCATTTTTAATTGTAATTTATGATGGTTATGTTTCATTGCCTTGTTTGTTTTAATTTAGGTACTAGTGCTTTTATTTAACATATGTTAATTCTTGTGGGTCATCCAAGATCGTGTAATGTATTAGTTGGTATTTAATTTTATCAGTATATATTATGGTCTCTAACTCAAAAAAGATTGAAGCGGACATTATATATATATATATATATATATATATATATATATATATATATATATATATATATATATATATATATATATATATATATATATATATATATATATATATATATATATATTTTTTTGGTTGTATATAGGAAATTTGGGGAGAGGGGTTTGAAAGTAATTGAAATATAAGGTTATTTGTGTCATTCTTTTATTTTTGTATTAGTTCATACTTCATAGTGTAAGGATTTTCTATTGTAAGTTTCATTTTGTTTTTCAAATGTTGTGGCTTGATTATCTTTTGTAATCATTCTCTTCGATCACGGTTTTATGCTTTAATTAATTTTGGGGAGAGTAAAAATGTGTTGGATTTGTCTACTTATACGCGTAATAATAATTGAAACCCTACCTAATCTCTTAATTTTCATCTATTTTTACTGTACACACAACCTCAAACCCAAATCACCGCCTTGCAAAATCAATGGCAAACCAAACACCAAATCTAGATGAGTTGCGTGTCGCTAGTGGTTCCGATGATATTGCAACCATGATCAAGCATCTCATTAACAGTGAAGTGGTGGAAGCACAAGCTCGCCTAGTCAAATTGGAAGTAATATGCAGAGAACTAGGCGATGTGCTTGGGAAGCGTGAAGGGACAGTTAGGGAGCTCCATTATCTTGGCCGAAACCATGAGAAAGGGGTGGATGCTATATATGTCTGGTGAAGATGAATGTAGATGATCGTGATATTTTGCAAGGCCTTGAAGCTTCTGTTCATTTGATTCGTGATGGGATTGGCGAAGCAAGATGGTGTGACCCTCATGGAGATTGACGAAGACTTGACTGGTGTTTAGTGACATCGTCACTTTTGTGTTGAAGCTTTTTTGGTTTACAAGTGGTCTAACTATGTGAATGTCTTTTGGGTATGGATCATTAGTAAGTAATTTGGTTTGTATGGTATATTTATATATAACTCTTATGTAAATATAGTTTGGGTTATGGTTTTGAATATCTTTGTAATGAAGTTATATGCGTATTTGGATGATAATTAGTCGACTTAGGTTATGTACTGAAATGATTATGCTGGTAATGAATCGTTATGATATTTAGTTTATCCTTATTGATTTTGTTGCCATTTTGTATATGCAATTCTAGTGTAGATATTGTTTCAGTTTTGTTAATAACATTGTAATGGAATTAGGTTTTAATGGTCAATTTTAGGTACTTGTGGGTCAATTTTAGAAAGTTGGTTTGACAACATGGATTAATATAGGGAGTTGGTCAATTTTAGAAAGGGTCACTTTTAGAAATGACATGTTTCTGTTCTAAAGTGGGTAAGTTTTTAGATTTTGGTTTAATGGTCACTTTTAAATGTGCCTAAAGTGGGTCACTTTTAGGAACTTGTGGGTCATGTCTTTTGATGATTTTATGGATTTACATATTCACCTTGTGTGTCATATGGTGTTTTGATCAGCTTGAAGGAAAATATACTAAGACACAGTCTCTAAATTCCGATGGATTATGGTTGCAATGTTTTGGAAGTGATTTTGAGGGTATTTATGTGGACGTTTGATTATACTAAGACACTATAGATGCACATCATTTTGACCTTGGCATCGCTTGCTATAAATAGTGTTGCTAACTTGCTGTCACATGTAAGGTAAACATGTTTGTTTGATGGTTCATGGTTTTAGGATAAGAAACTATTATTTTCCTTCTTTTACACGTAGCGGTGGCAGCATTGTATATGGAAAAAAATATAGGTCATGGTTTTTATGCAATCTTGCTTTCTTTTCATTCATTTTCTGTCCAATGACAACTATGAGGACTTAGATGTGGGTAACTGGAATAGTGAAGTCATGGTTTTTATGCAAGAATAAAGTTTAAATGGTTCTTACTTTTCGTTTGAGTCTGTTCACTTGTTTTGCAACTGTGAAACATAACACAGTATTGATTGGATCTGTCTGTTGGTTCTGTCTAACTGCAAATTTTGCCTTCAAAATTCTAGTTCCTTTTGCAGGCATGTATGCTTTAAGTTAACTGGATAGACGTTCAAATATTTGATTTGTATTTGCGTATATGAAGTCAATAATGAAGTCCATAAAAGGTTTGGTTCTTTTCTATGCTGCATGGATAACTAATTGATTAATCGATGTAAATATATATGTTGCAATTGTATAATAAAGGTTTTGAGTAGTTGTGTTTAAGTTATTTTTTTTTCAAGAGTATTATTCCAAATTCAGTGGATGTTTATACGTATGTTATAACAAATAAAATCATGTTCAACACTTATTTTTGTTCATTATCCAAAGTAACTTGAAAAGTCAAATAGCCAAAGTAACTTCTTAATTAACTTCACATTAAGTTAAACCACGACATTATTTTCTACACCTGAGTTCGAGTAAACCTTGACTACTTTGTAGCCTTATTTAGTTACTAGTCTACTTATCACATCACAAAAAGTGATTATCAGTGTTTTGCCGCAATACAGAAGCATAATCTCCAACACCTAACCTAACAATAACAATGTTACATGCAATAGTATATCATTATTTACAAAACCTAACTTCGGCTCATCATATAATTTCACCTAGTTAATGGTAACAGCATATATGTCACATTGAATGAGACAAACATATTTAACTGGATGAGATGATTAAACAAAATTGTTTTCAACAATACATATGTGACACTGGTTTACAAAACATAACCCGTTTACAATAGATTATGCTCAATTACCTACTACCAACTACTACAGTTTCAACAACGAAAGTACAAAATACATTTGCAACTACAATTACAGTTTCAACTACCAAAGTACCAAACTACTACCAAAGTACCAAAGTTTTGCCAAACTACAAAATACATTTGCAACTACCAGTTGAGTTATTTGAACTTGTACATCAATGAGTTATTTCTACCAACTACTACTGACTTCTCACCTTTACGCCACATTTCAACCCCAGCTTCAATCAGTTTGTGCCAAAGGTAGTTCAATCTTGTACTTCCAAAGAAATCTACCAAACGCTCCCTATATGCCAAAGCTGCCAAAGTAGTATTACCGACCGCCAATGGAAGATTATTCGACAACCTATACAAGTTTATCATCACCCAGATACCGCTGTCACCATAAAGAGGGCCTTGCCTTGGCACATTATCCGCATACCGGAAGGTGATGGAGTAATGTTTTGGATCAATGCCCTTCTTTCCATTACTAGTTTTTGTAAAAACTTAGGAATTTTATATTCAAAACATCTCCTCATATTGATCCACCATTCTCGATTTTCAACAGAGGCCGGAGAGGCTGTCATAGATTGTTATGACAGGAGTAGATGGAGTTCTCCCAGAACCCAATGTATATTATCTTCATTGATTGGAAAATAGACCTACAATATTGGTGAACAAACATAAGACAACAAAAACGATATTGTATTTAAAATTTTGTATCCAAGGGCTCAGATTTGCTCCAAAGAAGCACACTCGGCTCCCAAGCTCCATTTGTCTCTCCAAAGAAACTCACACAAGGGGCATTTGGGTAAAGGCTGTCAAAGGGTGAAATAATTGTTTTTAACCCTTTTTACTTACCTAGTCAAACTTCTTTTAGGAGTCTTAGGTTAGTGTGAATGTTAGAGAAAGGTTGCATAAGTTTTGGTAGGATTTCGTAAGAAAAAGAGCTTAAGGGCTCGTTTGGTTCATGAGAATGTTTTTCTGAATTGGAATCACTGTTTAAGAATTGGAATGTGAAGGAATGGAATGTTAGAAATTGAAATCCTTAGGATTTAAAATCTGACTGAATTGAAATCTGCAAATACTAGCGCATGTTTGGTTGGAAGAATGAAATGAGAAAAAACAATTATATTAAAATATTTAAAATTTATTTTTAGTTTAAGATTAATAAAATAAATATTATTTAATAAATAAATTACTTATCAAATTATAATAATAATTTTTAAATAATATTATATAAACTAATATATTAAATAAATAATTTTTTTATATAAAAGACAATTGTATTTTTAAAGTATAAATTAAAAAAGTAAGCTATAAATAAATTATATTTAATTTTAAAAAATAATAATTTTTAAATATAATAATAATAAATTTTTTAAATAAATAATAATTTACATTCAATTTTAAATAAATAATAATTTTTAAATCTTAATAACATGGTTGTTTATAAAAAATAATAATAATAAAAATAATAATTAAATGATCGTTTATAATAATAATATATATGTATATATATGTAATAAAATAAATAAAAAATAAATAAAAATATAATTATAAAATTAAAAAAATTTATAATAATAAATAATAATAATAATAATAATAATAATAATAATAATAATAATAAAATAAATAAAAATATAATTATAAAAATTAAAAATTATAAAAAAAATAAATAATTAAAAAATAATAATAATAATAAAATAATAATAATAATAATAATAATAATAATAATAATAATAATAATAATAATAATAATAATAATAATAATAATAATAATAATAACAATGATAAACATAATATGAATTCAATGGAATTGTAAACAATCCTTCTCATATAGCCATGGAATGTTGAATTCCATATATATGGGATTTTGAAGGAATTTCATTCCATTCAGTTTACCAGACCAAACCGCGATGAGAATGGAATTGATTAAATTCTTTAAAATTTTCAACCAAACACGCTTATGAAATAGAATTGGATTCTAATTCCACGAGAATCCTTAGGATTCCACCGAACAAAAAACGGGCCCTAACGTTTTTCTCAAAGCTGTGACAAGCAACTATTGCTGCATTATGGGCCCTTTTCTTAGTCTAATTGGTACTCAAATTGTGCAAACTTTGTTTTATTAAATCCTTGTATGCCCATCTAATTTTAGTTTCAGTTTAGTGCACTATAATCACCCCTAGCATAGTATAAAGTCGAGTTAAAAATCTGTTTTTGCACAAATTCTGATTACGCATCAGTAAGTTACTTTCTTAGGATGGCCTAAAACACAAACCAACAGACTTATTTTTAATGCGTCTAGATGCCCTTTCCATCACCAAGTTACTTTTTGGGATTACCACTACTCTAACTTTTGTTTTTGTAGTTTGATTTTGGTTTTGAAAGTCTTTTTTTGACTACAAAATAAGCTACAAAACACCTCAAATTACCTTATTTAGGAATTTCCTTACACTACTAGAAAATGACTTTTCAACCATATACTGATGTGACTTATGTGTGATCATCGCTAAAACTAAAGGTTAGTTATTATGGTCATGCACGATTGTGATCTAAGAAATACTACATATCAATTAGAACCATGAAATACTACTATACGACTATCAAAAATTTCTTAAACACACCTTTTCCCCAGTTGACAAACCAAGGGAGACCATAAGTTACTGCCAAAAATTCAGACATAAAAAACACTGCATCTGTTGGTAAGAATCATGGAGCTAAAAATGGACCTTCCATTTGCCCAATCGCATCGGCGGGTCTAAAATGCCATAGAAACATTATCCATAGATCAAGGTCTTTTGCAAAAAAATAAAAATAAAATAAAAAGTAGTTAACATTATCCATAAATCTTAAAAATTGTTAACATGAAATTTACCGTATCAGAAAGCCATCCATTTCTATACTTCCTGATGCCCAACAACCTTTCCCAAAAATTAGGATATGCATATATGCCATCTCCTCCCCATGGAAAATAAAATCTCCTGTCCTCCTTTTCATTCAAAAAATCCATAATTTCTTTTGGCACAATCACTCTTAATTGTCGCGAACCGGTGGGACGAGTTAGATCCTGCAGATATATCATACTGAAATTGTCAAGTCAAAGTACTTAACCAACGTTACAAAATCTGAAATAAATAATAAGTAAAATAAGTTACCTCATTCCAAGGGGGAATCACTTCACCACCATGTGAAACCAACGGCTGAAAACGCTTTACACATTTCTTCTTCCTAGCACGGACTTTAGGCTTTTGTGGAGTGGTTGAAGGCTGGTTCATGTATGGGTCTTGAAGATACACACTCGCTCTAGTCTCTCGGGCAACATTAACGGTATCTTTTAATAGATGCACCCGTCACCCATAACAAGTAGATATCAACTAATTTCTCATTATCGTCATTGCTAGGGGTACAATCGGATCATTCATTCTGATTTATCCGATCATCATTCCTAGAACGACATCGGGATGCTTCGTTGCTAATTTCTCCACATCATCATTACTAGGAGCAGAATCGATCCTTCATTGAAGGAGCGCAAATCATTGTCTTTTTCCTATATTAAAAAAATTAGAATAAAAAGATTGGGTTATTTGATTTTAAAACCAAAAAACTAAATGTTAAATTTACCTTTTGGGGAGTAGTAAATACATATATTTGCATAAGAGTCTCCACTTGCCATTAAATCTTGTTCTGAAGCGGATTACCCAGTATTCTTCAATGCCCTTCTTCCTCTTGTTCCTCTACCGTTGAAATACAAGTAATCAAGCCATTCTATTTAAGTAAACTGATATATGATCAAATAAACATGTTTCGGTGTGTCAAACGATGAATATGGTTAAAAGCGACTACGATTATCAAACGTGTGGTAAACATGTTTTTATATTCGAATCCAATAATGTGGTTCAACAGTTGATTCCACCGTTATAATATTCCATTTCCTTTGGATCATGTTGAATATCCATGTCAGGATGCAATTTGACATCATTATCAAATGCATTTGAGGGTTGCATAACAAGTATAAATAAAATATAACGTTATTGTATGACGAGTGTTATGTAATATCCATATTCTCGTTATGTAATAATATTACCTTTTCTTCATTTGCATTGTCAGGTTCAAGAGAGGGCTGCATACATATAAATAAGAGAAAGAAACAAAATTAAAGTAATATTACCTTTTCTTCATTTGCGTTGGGCTCCACATTATCGTTAAAGCTGATCTCAACCTTTCCACTTGTGGGCTCCACACTATCATTAAACATGTTCTCGACCTTTACACTAGTGGGCTCAAAGTCTCGGTTCACAGGGAGAGTACTGCAAAAATTCAACTAATCTTAGCCCTTAAAAAAGTCTTGTAATAATATACGCCATGTTGATAAGGAAACAAAATTCAAGAACTTACATTTTCTTGATTTGCAGATAACAACATTTGCTTAATGATCATGTACACTACAAGGCTCCATAGTCTCGTTAGTGCCATTCTTATCGTGTTGCTCAAGTGTTTGCTAAACGTCTCCCAAAGAATGATTCAATATACTCAATCTTCTTTATAAGCTCACCTCGAGGTTCAAAAGGTTCTGATAATCTACTAGAGGACTGCAAAAATAAGGTAATATATGATAATCTTATTTACACATTCAATGTAAAAATAAAAATTTTGTTTATAAACAACAAACCTTTGAGTCTTGATCAACTTCACTAGGATTATCAGATACACTCGACATCACAAAAGATGCATCCTTGGGAGGTTTACATATTTCTCAATATCCCAACCTTCTTTGCAAGCGTGGGTCATCCAATCCTTCATAGCTATGCACCTCGCGAACATGTACCTCACGGTGAACCTCAGTGTGAACCTCGTGTGAACATGTGTACGCGGAATAACCTTCCTCTTTTTTAAAGGTCTATGAGATGCATCTTCTATTGACCCATTCTTGAAATAGTCTAAACTACATGTCCACCATGATGTATTGATCTCCTTTTCGGTGGGGACAAGTGTATTAATTGACTCTCTAGAATATAATAGCCTCTCACAATCATCTTTTGTAAATGTTATACCATTACTCCAAGAAACACAACGGGGTACACCATCATCGTCTTTGTGCCACTAATTTGTAGCATTCGGAAAAAGTTCCAATAACCAGATCTGTAAAGTTTTTAAAACCATTAATGTTAAATAAATAAACTAACTTAATGGCTAGTTGTAAACTAAATTAATGTCCATAACCGATCTGTAAAGTTTTAAAACCGGATCGTAACAAGTTGTATATGCCAACGTAACAAAGATATATAAAACTTCACTACAAGTTTAAGCTTAATATGAACATGTTGTGTTTCAGCAACTATTAGTCAAGCATCTGTTTCTAATCTAAGAGTTTAGGATGAAAACATCACGAAATCTGTACTTCAAAAGTCGAGACAAAATTGCGTCCTGCATTATGTTATTAGATTCATATAAACGTCACAATAAATGAGGTATTCTATTCCTTATGACCACATATTCGATAACAATGCAAGTTACTATAGAGTTGATTAAAACCAAACTTAAAACTAGATTTGGGGAGTCAAACATAGCATTTAGATACTAAAGGCTGGGTTGGGTCAACATTTATGGTATGGTTGGGTTGGGTCAACATTTATTAATCAAAGCAATGACATAAATGAGACAAGCAATACATGAGACAAGCAATAAATGAGAAAAGCTTGCAAACCTTAAAGACGAAAACAAATCCGTTCAAAGAATATTGAGGCTTGTATTTTTTTCCCGTGTGTTGCAATTTTTTTCAAAATTTCCTTACGGTGTCTTGAATCAACATTATACACCCTAAGGTGAAGCTCTTGCCAAATATATTGTCCCCAAGGGAAAGCATCAAAAGCAGACAAATCATCCACTAGAGCCAAAATCTCATAGGGTATAACGTGCCTAAGCTCGTTACCCATGAATACATACTCTAAAGCCAGCAACATACAAACACGGACTGAATCATCATGAGATAGCTTTTTAAAATCCTTATCCGTCTCAAGAAGTGCTTTAAGATCGTCACCCTTTATTCTTGGTAGAGTAGGAAATACCTGGTTATGGAAATTTGAGACGCTGTTACTCAAATGGTCTAAAGAAGGATTTCCAAATTTGAAACTGGTTAACAAACAAAATTCCCTCCTACCAAACTCTAATGTATTGTGACCAATATCGAAAATAAAAGGCATATAAGTAGTAGCATATTTGATATCCCTTTGGTGTTGAAGCAAAAAGTTCAGAACAAGATTATCATGGTCCTCCGTTCTAATATCCAACCAAGGGCCAAAAACACTACTTTTAAACTTGTTATACATTTCCTTTTTGACTTAACAAATTGTTTTCAGAAGGTCTAGCTTAGTTCTCAAACTAACCTTCGAATCATAAACCTAGGTTAACAAAAAAACAAAATATTAAAAATAAAACTAATTTATACATGATACTAGCTACAAGATTATTCAGTCTTCATGGGTATATTGTGTTATTCTTTGGTAAAAAATACAAGATACCAACTATTTTCAACAAAAGACTTGATCATTAAAAAGTATAATATGATAAACAATTGATGAAGTATCAAATCACTTCATCATTTTTTATCTTAATATGACTACAAAAAACATTGTCGAAAACACTGAAGCATCAAAATGATGAAATATCACAAACAAGTGTTTTATATGTTTTTAAATGCAAAAACATCAAATCGGATGAAAATCATTATTAAGTTTGCATAATTGGCAGTTTAGTCCCAAGTTTCAAAAGTTGTCAAATCTAGTCCACGGAATTTCAAAAACTTGTAAAAGTAATTTAAGGTCCATGAGATTCAAGTTGTCAAAACAAACCCTTTAAAAGTCTAAAATTTACAAAATGACAACTTTAGTCACGAACTTTGAAAATGTCAAAAATAGTCCTTAGTGAATTTAAAAATGGAAATTTATCAAAAATAAACCTTGTACTATTCAAATATGACAAAATTGGTCCTTATGGTGAACTTTTGGAAAATTACAAGTTAGGCCCTTAAAGTTTCAAAAATTAGCAGTTTTGGTCCTTGGAATTATAAAAAATTGGATTTTTATCAAATATGGTCCTTGTATTATTATAAGTTTGGCAGAATGGTCCTTATTATATCTTTGGAAAAGTTTTAGGATCATTTTCACTTTCTTTAAATTACAAATATGGTCGCACGTAAGCTTCTACAAACCAAGCGGACCTATATATTATCCCTAAACCCAACTCAGGCCCAAATCCAATAAACCAAACCCGGCCCAATATTTAAAATAGAAAAAGCAGCCTACAGCAGTAGCACCTTCTCCCCCCAGGTACATTTAAGCCAAACCAGATTAGTTTTCACCACTTGATTTTCCACTTTCCACCACTTATACACTCTTCCCCATTTGTCCTTCCACTCCCACATACACAAACCTCAATTAATACAGATTAACCACTCTATGACTTTTCCGCCATAAACTCCACATGTATGGTTTTGATGATTTCTAGTGATCAAGGGATGAGAGAAGAGGTGGGAAAAGATTGGTGACATAGATCATTATAAATCAAGAAAAGAAATTTGAGAGAAAGAGAGTAGTAGAGTAGTTAGACAATTTTATTTTTACTTATATGGATTTTTAAGCTTTTTAAAGTTTCAGTTAATGTTTAGCTTTTTAATACTTTGTAATTCATATTCCGATTAATATCTCGAAACCTATTTCAGGTTCAATCTCATTAATTTACCAAGTTTTTATGATTGTGAAAATTTCGACTTTAAATTCCTCATATTAATCTAGAATGTGTTTTGTATGCATTTGTTTTGTACCAAGTAAGCTCAAATAAGCTCCCTAGTAGCTTGTTTAAGCTTCACATCGAGAAAACATTTCAAATTGATTTAAGAGCTTTTAATTAAAAAATTTCAAAAATACTAAAAATTAGCTAAAAATAAAAGCAATGGAAATAAAAGATCAAGGCCCAGGCAGTGTTGATATTGGAATGCTTATTGGTATATAAACTTTTATGGAAAGCTATAGGAGTGATTCTCAGACCTTGGATCTCTATTTTATGCATGAACTCAACATTGTAAAGCTATTTTTCTCAAAATTTGCAAATTTAGTATAAGTGCTATGATCTGATAATTTAGCTTAAATTGCTTAAACATAGTTTATATCATTTAATCAATAGATAACTTAGTTCTAAAACTTGTTTTAGTGTTAAAATTCTCAAAACAGCCCACAAAAAAGTGGTGTGTTTGGATTTATTGTTATAACCTGTTAAAAGGTGTTTGTGGAGTTGATAATGTCCATATACCAATACAACCAATAGCTCACTATAAAACTATTCCTCATTAGTTAAAAAGTCAAAATCCTTTTATCTCACCTTCTCTTCATTAAATCTGTAAGATTTTAGATTGTGAAATTCATCATATTAGCTTATAATTTGTTACTCTAGCCTAAAATCAACTTATTACAGCTTATTATAACACAATCAGTAAGTAGGATTAATTTAAAGTTCACCTTAGAAATAACTTTATCTAGTTTTTATAAAAGTCAAATTTTCGCCTAAGTCGCTTTGAATTAAATAGAATAATTTATATAGGATTAAATATTGAGTTTCATAATTTGAGCCTTTGGGATATAAAAATTCAATTGCTCACCTTTATCACTGTATTTTTTATATTCTCCAAATAGCTTAGTTACTAGCTTATTTCCTAGCTTATTTTGAGTACCTTTTCAAAATTGTGCCCCTGTGCAAGTGATTTGGTACCATTTTCATAAGCTTCTAAAAAGCTCATAAGATAACCATAGCTTGTAAATTTTAGTTCTTTTGGGAAGCTTGTCAGCCACCAATGTCCCAAGTTCATTCTTCCAAATTTAGCTTTAGACAAAATAAGTAAGTGCTTATTAGTTTGTCCCATTCTATTAAGCATACACCGAGTCATATTCAGTGTTTTTCGACTTTTTAATAAGCTCACCAAAAGCTCTCTAGTGGACCCCACTGTTAAAGCTTTAGCTTTTTGGATAGCTTATCTGGTCATCTTGCTAATCCAAGTGTTTGTTTTAAGTTTCTAGCTTATCTAAGTGCTTATAAATAAGTCTAAAGTGTTTCTGTGAATCACAAAGTGTCCTGTGCAAACCAAAGGTATTTTGTGCTTATTTTTGCTTATTTAGTGCTTATTTTCAAGTCATTTTTTGTTTTTTCATTTGTGTTAATTATTACTGTATTTAACTTAATTCCATTTTTCATTTTGCTTATTGAATAGCTTATAAGCTATTTGGCTTTAATTTTGGTCTTATTCCCATTTTAGCTCAATCATAAGATAATAAGCTCAAACCAGCTATAGTCGGTAAAAAGTTGTAGTTATAAAATTAGTTTACTTTTCAAATAACAGTCAAGAAAATCGAAAAAAATATGGCAAAATGGGGAGGCGTGCTCTAACCTCCGAGACCTCCCACCTTGAGAGTGATAGTGTGTACCAGATAGCCAGCTGTCTCTGGGTCCTTGATCTGTTAGACAAGACAATTTAATATCATGCCTTCGTCCATTTAAGCCATACGCTTATTTGGCTTATTTCCAAATTTTATTTATAATAGCTTTTTCAACTTTTGTATTTTTCATATAATTGTATTAGTATAAAGTATTTTTAAAAAGTTTCATTTTTCCAAATGAATATTTTAAAACATTTAATTAGTGTAAAATAAAATTAAATTCATATAAAAAATATAAGTCTAAAAAATATAAATCTTTTTTTCTAAAATTTTCTTTTGTCATATAGTACGTAAGAAAATTGTTTTCACACTTGTAGGACTTTCTATTTCATAAATTTTTACGCTTTTGAAGCATTCTCGCAAGGTAATTTTTATAAATAACGTGACGCTTTCATTTTAATATAGTTTTAGATAATTTGGTTTACGCTTAGTTAAAATAGTTTATTTAAGTCATTTTATTTTATAAATCACTAAAACATCACAAAAAGTACATTATATTAATATATTTTAACTTTTTTTAATTTTTAATTTGCATTTAAGTCTGTAATTTATAATCTTTTTAGTATAATTATTCATAAAAATCCTTATTGAATCACCTTAGTGATCATTCGACATCTGAAGTTGTTTAACACCAATTCATCCTCCGACTAACTGCACCTAACCCTATATTCCTCCGGATCTTCATTGTATTGGTTTTGAGTCAAGCTTTTGAGTTTCTTACTACCGGCCATTCACAAGTGGTCGGTTTGAGTAATTAAACTTGACGGTTTGGAGCCAATCAAATTTTACTGGCCACGGGAGGCCGTAGCGTGTTTTAAGCATTTCTAATCTGTCTGCACATACCACCCTTTTGTAAACATTTTTTAAAATCAAAAAGTTCATTAACACTTTTCCTAAAGTGTTAACAACACCAAAAAATATTTTCATTCTTGTTTTACAACATATTAATCCAAAATATTCATCTTTATCCTTACCCTGATTTTTATTCCTTTACCCCTAATCCATTTGATTTCTAACTTCTTCTATTCTCATGGAACTTCACTACGACTAATTTGAACGAAGAAATGAAAACTTCCTACTATCACAAACACAAGAACGCTGTCTGTGAATTGATCCATTAACTGCGTAGGAAATGGAACGAAACCCGGGTACAAAAGACCGTAATTTCCTCTGATAATGGAGGTACTAAATATGTCCAACCTACGGTATCCAAAGATCTAATCCTCGATTGTCTTTAAGCCGCTTAAAATTGATCCCACACTTATACGCTAAAAGCATGCATTTAGGCTCGGTGACTAGCAAGAATGACTTGCCTAATCTTCACGTTTCTCAAGAACCGAACCGTGAGACCATAACGGAAGTGGTGGAAATTGATAGCTCTCAGAGCACACCACTTGTCCCACCTCCTGATTTTTCAAAATTTCTTTAACTTAATGTCTCGGATCACCATGTTGGTTTTGTTTATCTTTTGAATGAACCGATTCTTCAGCTCTCAATAGGAATCGTTATTCCTTGTGTCGGTTGTTGAGCTCTTTTTGGTTCACCATGTCGCTGGTGTACGTGTGTACAAGGTGGTAATGATATTCGAACGGAGTTGTTTGTTTTGTGGTTCGAGGAATTCATTTGATTATGATCCTAATCCAACCTTACGAACCCCTCAAAATTTTCAAACTACCCACCACAGCCCGACTTATCTTCATATAATCAACATCACCGCTGGAATTTGTGGAGGTCCTCACCAAGGATTTGAATGTCAATCCGAAACACGCTTTGTTTATGACCAGCTTCCTAAGGATGATCAACTTGGTTATGACCAATATCCATGTTATTCACCAAATCAGTCACAACAATCATTTTGTTGTGAGAACTGGGGAGGTCCCCATTTCCTGATTGTCAATGTCTAGGAATCCATTTCTTTGTAACAATTACACCATCCCAATCCACCAACCTCCAAAGACCAAAGACTCAAACCCCAAACCCAACAAGACAATTTTATCTTAGAGTTTGGACGTGAAAGAACTGAGAGTTGAGTAAAACAACATCATAATGTTCCTTTCTGTGTATATTGTGGGGTCCTCATGATGATTATCAATGTCAACCTTCCGGTTTTGACAAATCTCCACCACAATGTCCCATTCAAATTCACATGAGAAACCAGAAAATACCAAGAAAGAAGTCAGCTAAAATAAATTCCCAAATTGCTTTTGAAAAATCTATTAGGGAATTAATTAAAAAGAAAAGCACAACTAGCTCAAACTTCTTTATTCTCAATGAATGATGACATGGAGACACCGGTATCCTACAATTTTATAAAGATTCATCAAGTTCATCATTGATATCCCAGCAGCTTGAGATTCATTCTCAAACAACTGCTATCACAACCCATATTCCCACTCACCTCTAAACATGGGGGATGAGCTTTGACACTATTCCCTAAAAGAATCCGACGATCATAAAGTCTAGTGTTAGAACCTTGTCCCAACCCCGAGAGAGTCAAAGGACTTCTTGACCATGTGTGTGATATCCCTCCCCCTCTTGTCTTCCCAAAAGATCATGTTGAGATGTTCTCCGATTCTAATGATGACGATTCGCTATCTTGTGAGACATCGCTTATGTGGAAGAATTACCTTCTCGAGCTTGTCGCTTAGGAGAAGAGAATGATGAAGAAATAACCACGAAGCCTTCGGCTTACATTATTGAATGTTAATCTTCTCATTTTAGAATCGAGGCTTTTTATGAAAAAGCCTACTTCATATCCTATCCCTTTGAGGATAGTGAACTTTTGTTCATGATTCTATTCCGAATTCAAACGCTCCATTTGATCTATATGGGAGAGAAGATTGTGGTATTACCACTTCATTCTCATAATTCTTCCCCAATTATGAATCATTCACTATTGAGGAGTTCCCAAGCAACTCAACAAATCAATCCCTAATATGAATCATTCTCCTTTGAGGAGTTCTCCTTTGAACTCACTCATATCATATCTCTACCGAAGTATGATAACTTCTACTTTGATCTAGACACCGATATGTCTAGACCAATTGAGCTTAAAAGATGAAATTCATGCTATCATGAATTCTCCTTCTGATGATGATGAGTTAGTCAAGATTATTATCATGACTTTCTTTCTCTTCTTCACCTATCCCGTATCCTTCTAATTTTTCACTCCTTCGAATGAAGACATTATTTTGACCCCATTTTCATTTATCATTTTTGAGTCGGTTCTATGTATATCTCATCGGTGTGGAACTTTCACGTACTTCAATGTTTATACAAACATCTTGAATGAAAGTCCGATGGAGATTTTCTCTTCCACTTTGCTTCCCCATGAACAAATTATTCGGGTCGAGTAAGCTAGCTTAACTCGGTAATCAAAAACGAGTTAAACATGGGTTTTCACCCGTGTGTACCACCTTAGTGTGGGGAGATGCCCCACATGTTGTATATATATATAGACCTTAAAAATGAATGAAAATTGTAAATATTAAAAAAAAGAATAATTGTTGTGTTTCTACACTTAGCTAGTAATGTTATCTTTTTACGTTTAAGTCGCATAACAGCCGGTACTTTGAATATTGAGGACAATATTCATTTCTAAGTGCTGGGGAAATTCCGCGAATTTGATCATAAATGTAAACCTTTTAGTCCCTTTTTCCCCCAAAATGGCCAAATTAAATTTTTTTTAGTGGAAGTACTATGTATTAAACACAACAAATGGTAATCACCATGTCTAACCCACATAAGGATTGGCTAATCCAGGAGCAAACGGCTCTTGGTAAAGATATCTCAAATCCGCTTATGGCTTGCAATTTGCCCAAAATTGTATGTGTTCACCACCATATCTTTAATTAGTGAAAAGTTGGCTAGCCCGCAAGTTTATGGCTTGTGGTAAAGGCAGTTGAAAAGCCATAATTGGTAATCGACTCACCAAAGATAATATTGATAATTTATCTTAGAGTTGGCTAGTCCAGAATAAACAAAGCTGGTAAAGACAAATCAACCGTTTACCGGTGATTTTGCTCAAAATCATTTGGTTATCATTGTACCAAAGTTCTTACTTGAACTAAAACAATTGGCCACTCCAGAAGTAATGGCTTTTGTAAAGAGATATAAATCCATTAATTTTTTCAAATCATTGCTAGGGACTAGCAATATCTTAGTGTGGGGATTGATGAGTGTCTAAATACTCATCATTTTTATAACCGTCAGACTACAAAAACATCTGAAAACACTTAAACGATCAAATGATGAAAATATCACAAACAAGTGTTTTATATGTTTTGAAATACAAAACATCAAAATCAGATGAAAAACGTATTAAGTTTGCAATTGCAGTTTTAGTCCCCCAAGTTTCAAAAAGTTGTCAAATCTAGTCCCTGAATTTCAAAAAACTTGTAAAAAGTAATTTAAGGTCCATGAGATTCAAAAGTTGTCAAACAAACCTTTAAAGTCTAAAATTTACAAAATGACAACTTTAGTCCCCTAACTTTGAAAAATGTCAAAAATAGTCCTGGTGAATTTAAAATGGAAATTTATCAAAATAAACCTTGTACTATTCAAATATGACAAAATTGGTCCCAGGAACTTTTGAAAATTACAAGTTAGGCCCTAAAGTTTCAAAATTACAGTTGGTCCTTGGAATTATAAAAATTGATTTTATCAAATATGGTCCTTGTATTATTAAAGTTTCAGAATGGTCCTTATTATATCTTTTAGAAAAGTTTGATCACCACTTTCACTTCAAATTACATATGGTCCTTGTGCTTACTACAAACCAAACGGACCTATATATTATCCCTAAACCCAACTCAGGCCCAAATCCAATAAACCAAACCCGCCCAATATTTAAATAGAAAAACCGCCTCCTACACTGTAGCACCTTTCTCCCCATATCGCTTGAAGCAAAACCTGGTTTTCACCACTTGATTTTCTTCCACCTTTCCACCCTTATACACTCCCCAAACTGTCCTTCCACCTCCACATACACCAAACCTCACTAATACAGCTTAACCCACTCTGACTTTTCCCGCCATAAACCTACATGTATGGTTTTGATGATTTCTAGTGATCCAAGGGATGAGAAGAGGTGGGAAAGATTCAGAGGTCGACATAGATCATTATAAATCAAGAAATAAGCTGAGAGAAAGAGAGTAGTAGAGTAGTTAGTGTAATTTTATTTTACTTATGTCGCTTAAGCTTTTTAAGTTTTCCAGTAATGTTTAAGCTTTTAATACTTTGTAATCATATTCCGTATCTTAAACCTATTTCCAGCTTCACCAATACCAAGTTTTATGATTGTGAAATTTCGACTTTTAAATTCTCTTATATTAATTCAGATGTGTTGTATTCAAGAGCCAAAATGTCAAATAAGCTCCTAGTTTGCTATCATCAAACATTTCAAATTCAGTTAAGAGCTTTAATTAAAAATTTCCAAAAATACTAAAAATTAGCTAAAATAAAAAGCACAAATAAAGATCAAGACTGAAGCAGTGTTGATATTGGAATGCTTATTGGTATAGAGCTTTATGGAAAGCTATAGGAGTGATTCTCGAATTTTGATCTCTATTTATGCATGAACTCAACTTGTAAGCTATTTTCAAAATTTGCAAATTCTAGTATGTTGCATAGATCTTGATAATTTTAGCTTAAACTGCTTAAAACATAGTTTATATATCATTTAATCAATAGATAACTTAGTTCTAAAACTTGTTTTAGTGTTAAAATTCTCAAAACAGTCCACAAAAGTGGTGTTTGGATTTATTGTTATAACTGTGTTAAAAGGTGTTTGTGGAGTTGATATTGTTTGATATGCATCACAATACAACCTAATAGCTCAGTCGGTCATAAAAACTATTCCTCATTAGTTAAAAAAGTCAAAATCCTTTATCTCACCTCTCTCAACTGTAAGATTTTAGATTGTGAAATTCATCATATTAGCTTATAATTTGTTACTCTAGCCTAAAATCAACTTATTACAGCTTATTATAACACAATCAGTAAGTAGGATTAATTTAAAGTTCACCTTAGTCAACTTATCTAGTTTTTATAAAAGTCAAATTTTCAGTCTAAGTCGTTTTTGAATTAAATAGAATAATTTATATAGGATTAAATATTGAGTTTCATAATTTGAGCCTTTGGGATATAAAAATTCAATTGCTCACCTTATCACAGTATTTTTATATTCTCCAAATAGCTTAGTTACTAGCTTATTTCCTAGCTTATTTTGAGTACCTTTTCAAAATTGTGCCCTGTGCATAGATTTGGTACCATTTTCATAAGCTTCTAAAAAGCTCATAAGATAACCATAGCTTGTAAATTTTAGTTCTTTGGGAAGCTAACCAAGCCATTTCAATGTCCCAAGTTCATTCTTCCAGTTTGTAGCTTTGTAGATAGGGCTGCTAGTGCTTATTAGTTTGTCCCATTCTATTAAGCATACACTGAGTCATATTCAGTGTTTTTCAGCTTTTTAATAAGCTCACCAAAAGCTCTCTAGTGGACCCCACTGTTAAAGCTTTAGCTTTTTGGATAGCTTATCTGGTCATCTTGCTAATCCAAGTGTTTGTTTTAAGTTTCTAGCTTATCTAAGTGCTTATAACAAGTCTAGTTGGTGCCTAGTGAATCACAAAGTGTCCTGTGCAAAACCAAAGGTATTTTGTGCTTATTTTGCTTATTTAGTGCTTATTTTCAAGTCATTTTGTTTTTTCATTTGTAAACACTAGCTTATTATCAGTATTTAACTTAATTCCATTTTTCATTTTGCTTATTGAATAGCTTATAAGCTATTTGGCTTTAATTTTGGTCTTATTCCCATTTTAGCTCAACTGTTAAGATAATAAGCTCAAAACTGAGCTTATTAGTCATTTTGGTAAAAAGTTGTAGTTATAAAAATTGCTTATTTTCTTGTGCTTAAATAGTTTCAAAAGAAAAATCGAAAAAAAAAATGTTTTGCAAAAAGGTGGGGAGGCAGGCTCGAACCTGAGACCTCCTACCTTTGAGAGTGATAGTGTGTACCTGTATAGCCAGTTGCCCTTGGGTCTTTTGACTGTTATATCACGCATTTAATACATAAGCCTTCTTGTCCATTTAAGCTTATACGAAGCTATTTGGCTTATTTCCAAATTTTATTTATAATAGCTTTTTCAACTTTTGTATTTTTCATATAATTGTATTAGTATAAAGTATTTTATAAAAAAGTTTCAGATTTTTCCAAATAGTTTTAGTATTTTTAAACATTTAATTAGTGTAAAATAGTAATTAATTCATAATAAAAAATATAAAAGTCTAAAAAATATAAAATTTTTTTCTAAAATTTCGTCATAGCAATGTAAGAAAATTGTTTTTACACTTAGGACTTTCATTTCATAAATTTTACGCTTTTGCTTATGACTCGTAATTTTATAAATAACGACGTTTCATTTTAAATCTAGTTTTTAGATAATTTAAGTTTACGTTTTAGTTAAAATAGTTTATTTAAGTCATTTTATTTTATAAATCACTAAAACATCACTGTAAAAATAGTGATAGCATTTATTTAATATATTTTAACTTTTTAATTTCTTTTAATTTGCATTTAAGTCGCTGTAATTTATTAATCTTTTCTTTAGGTATAATTATTCATAAAAATCCTTATTGATCACTATCCTTAGTGATTATTCGACATCTGAAGTTGTTTAACACCAATTCATCCTCCGTGGGACTTAACGACCCAGGAATCCCCTATATTCCTCTGATCTTCATTGTATTGGTTTCTGAGCTGTTTTGAGTTTCTTACGGTCGGCCATTCACAAGTGGTCGGTTTGAGTAATTAAACTTGACGGTTTGGAGCCAATCAACAATCCCAAACCTAACAAAAGGATTAAACATTTTTTACATCTAAATATGATACTTACATCAACACGATGAAACGATGAATCCATTGGAAATAAACAAAAATCCTATCTACTGAATCGGTGATAATATATGTTGTTTTGTGTTTGTGTTTGTGTTTAAGTTTGAGTGATAATCGATTGGATTGATAATCATGTATCATTAATTCGTGGTATGACCGATGGTTACGATCGGGTTTCCGGGTGTACATTGAAAAGAAAGAAGGAGATACACGGTGAAAAGTAGTTTTGTAATTTTTTACTTTTTGTACTTTTTGCAACGGAATAAAATGCAAGTCGAAAGTAAAAGTAGGTTGGAGTAGCCGCAGTTGCGAAATTTGGTGGTTATTTGGTAGATTAAAAGTAAAAAGTGTACTTTCCTGCACACGGTCACATTTTTTGGTGGAGTCACAAGAGTCGAAGTAATGCTACATTTACCATTTTGAAGATCAGGAAAATTTCAACCATTAAAAAGGACTACCAAAAATATTTTGGCACTTTTTGGTACTTTTCTCAAAAATTCTCAAGAAAGTTACATACCATTTGGGATCCAACAAAATAGCATGACCCACTAGAATATGCCCAAAACAAGCATAAAACTAGGTAACAAATTATTTGAATGAGCAAGCAAAATCCACTTTCGTTACTCTGCAGCGTTTTTTTGCTCTGGTGCTCCATTTTCTTCTATGAAATTGCAATATATAATTGTTAACTTTTATTGTGATGTTTTATAGATTTTGAAGTTTTGATGGTAACAGGTAAGTTTGTTACTCCAATTAATGAGTAAATAGAAATAATTAGTGATGTATTACTCTAGTAAACGGTTCAACGAATTGTGAAGTTTTTGTTTGAAAAGTTAGGTAATGATGTGGTGGTGAATGAAATCCTTTGGAGTCCGATGCAATGGAGATGCCCTTAATTCGTATACAAAGAAAAAATATGGTTGGTGTAATAAAGAAAAAAAGACGAGTTTTGTCCATTTTAGTAGTCCTACTATTATTGTGTGTATATGCATTTTACAATTTAATTTATAATAGCACAGTTTATTGACATATTACGGAGTATTATACAAAATATTCCTCCCGTTTCAAAATATATGTCCATACTGACTTTTTGAATCTATTTTTGACCTTAAATATTTTTAATTTTATTATGTAACACTTCATGAAAATTATACTAATAAAAATACATTTAAAATCAAACCCGTTTATATATTTTGCATCAAATATTATATAATACAAACAAAAAATCTTTAAGATCAAAGTCAAAATAAAAAATCAATATTTAGAAGGTCAAAGTTAATTTGTGAGTATTTTTGTTTCAAATCCTATACCAAACGTATCTATATACCAAACGCACACTAAACTGCTAAAAAAATATTTAATTTTTAGTTAAGCTATATGCATGAACAAGCATTATGAAAAAAATAGATTTTTTTTGTGTTATATAGAAAGGTGTTGCAATAAGTGTTAAGGACCGTTCTTAGATGTGTAATTGTGTAAACCGTAAAGTTAAACTCGATTAAGGAATACTCCGTAATGTTTGTACGCTAACGTTAACCTATATGTATGCTAAGTATATACGAGAAAGATGAATCGCTTAGCATACATAAAAGTTAAAAACTATATATCTAAACCGAACGATTTAGGTAATACTCGATCATTTAATAGAAAGATTTAGGTAATTTTTTGAGTTATCAACAATGACATGTTTGTTATCTTGTGCTTCATAATGGAACCTAATGATGTGGATCAATTTTGAAGGAAATAAATGGGTGCTCTCAGAATATTTATCTGTCAATAACAAAGATATATATATAAAGATAAAACAAAATAACAAATAATATACTTGATACCGTCGACGCTTCAGGACACAAATAACATCGTTACCCCAGTAATAGCTGTCAATCTGTCATGTTCAACATTTCTTGGCATGTTTAGCATCCTCCATTTTATATGCAATATATATTTTGTAATTGATTCACAAGATATATACTATACATTCTTATTTTCAATTATGAATATGATGGACATGAATACACCTTGCCTATTTTCAAAGTCTGGCATAGGTAGACTGAGTTGAGATCAATATATTTGTTGGCGTATATGTTCGGCATCATGGCTGGCCGGACGGCATGTCCTCCGATGTCCGACAAAAATGATGAGAGATCCGCTTTAAGGGATTCCTATCACGCGGCCTATCAAAACCAGGGTAGTGCTATAGCTTGCAAACGTGTAATATAGTCTCTGCACGTAATAGTATCTCTACAGCGATTTATAGTACATAGTTGGGGTAGTATAAATACCCCAACACATTTAATGATTCAGGGACATAAAACACACACATACATTAATCATCGATTGATGGCCTTTACTCCAACTTACCACGGAAGCTTGGTCCCGACATCATCCGTATGGCAGGCTAACGTGGTATACTTATTGTGCAGAAGGAAGACTCTTTTCCTCCCGCACGCTGGACCGGCAAGACTCTCTAGCCTAATCGGACGGGATTTGCTTCAACAAATTACGCCTATCCGTGGGACAATCGACCATTCTACCCGGCGATCGGATGACAGCGCCGACCACCACTCCACCGGACTATCTTCCTGACATATAGGGGAAGCGGGTTTTCAATAATCAAACCGCCGTTACCGGAGGAAATACAAGTTCGCGATGGCCTCTTTGGAGGCTCTCTTCTAAAAATACAACGCCACTGGGGCCGACGTCATCAAACTCACTCGCCTCACCTTCACAGACGAATGATGAGATGGAGGAAGACACCGCTACCAAAACCCAAGGACGATCTCAAGAAACCCTTTAAGGAACTCGCCCGGGTCAGCCGCTACAAGAAGGATAGAGAGTTCGCCTGGTCCCAAATGCATAATGCCTACTAACTTGAAGTCAGACGTGATGGGTCACCGATCCGATGACCATATTAACCGCTTCGTCGAGCAGAAATCAAAGGAGAATGGCCATGCCTGTATGGTGCCGGATGTTCCAACAAACTTATGGATGGAGCGGGGCACAGCCCTGGTTCAGCAATTTGGAACCAGTGAAGCATTGACGGATGGGGTGAACCGAGAGACCAATTCTAGAGGTTTGCCCTACTACAAAAGAACCTCAAAGACCCCAATGTAAATCACCCTATCGTTAGGCAAGCAAACGAGGCTCTTCCCAGATTCAAAGAGAGGACCCACGGCCAAATTTCTGATCCGAGTACCCCAGAGCCTCATGAAATATCATTGCTCATGAGCGCCATCTAAGGCCCGACTTGTCTAAAAATTCTCCTCGACGTCCCGGTCCGTGGAAAGAAATGATGACCGTGGTGGACGACATAATCCCGCGAAGAGGCCTATAAGAACACCGAATAAGGGTAGAAACCCCGACCGTCCCTTAAGCCGAGCAAAAGTGCCCCAAGAGATAGGAACTCGGGGAAGTTTCAATGACAGAAGAGGCACCGCCTGGGAAAGGAATGACTTACGAGAGAAGTTTTCTCCTTACGCTTCCTAAAGCCGAAGCGCACGCACCCTAAATGAATTCAAGCTGTGAATACCATCAAACAGATGGTAACCTGCATGCTCTCCGCCTACCAAACAACCCAAAGAAATATCCTCTTCACCGAACACCATCTAAACTTGCCACCACTACCCCGCTAAGGAAAAGCCAGTTGCAGAAACAAGACTGCCTGAATATCATGGAAGTGGGCCAATCACCAATGACATTTTACTACTTAAAGAGGCAATTGGAAGTGGCTCTTGAATCAAGAAAGTTAGGATCACTTGGTCGAACGCCCATCAAAAAGGCGGTACTGAGGTCAAAAAATGGAAAAGGAAAAGAAGTGACAACATGTATCCCAATACTTAAGACCGTGAAGA
>OU343220.1:267921786-268114690 GCA_910596185.1 Chrysanthemum makinoi
AATAATATGAAAGTTCCACTATTGTTTGTGACCAATGTAAAGTATAGTAAACCATGTTGTCACACAAGCATGAACATCAAACCACATCACAAGCAATTGTATAGTGCAACTATAAAAGTAAAGAGATAAAGAAAGGAAAAGTGCAAACCGTAACAACACGATGATTTATAGTGGTTCGGTCACGGATCTCCTTTCCTACTTACCCACTCCCCTCGAAAGTACCCAACTCAAGAGTTACTTCACTAAATCAACAAGCTCCCTTCTCGGCGGAGAAAACCTTACAATCGCCGCTACACTTTTTCCCGTACAAAGCTAAATACCGGGTTCTAGTTCGAGGTAGAACCAACCTAACGTCGCCTATACAATATTTCCGACACTAAGCTAGATGTCGAGTTCTTTTACAAGGGTACAACCACTCCCAATATGTTTTATGGCCCAACATAACAAACCTTGTGTTTTATGGCACAAACACATAAACCATCTAATCTAGTTTGGTGAAAGTGTGGTGATGATGCAATGATGTTCTACACTAATGATCCATGACACAAATGTCTAATGAATATGAATAACTACTTCTAAATGATCTTCCATTGATAGGAAGCCTTCATGATGAAGATCACAAGTTCCTTAAACTTGTTGTGATAGATCTTCAGCTTGTGGTGAGTGGGGATGGCTAGATCATCAAGCTTTCCTTGGTTGATCAATGTAGAGTATGCTTACAACAAAGATGAATGTTAGAAGCATTATGATCATGTGATGGTGAGGGTGATTAATGTATGTTTCTACATTGTTATCTACAGATCTAAATGATGCAAGAAGGTGGTGAAGGTGTGTTTTCAAGTGGTGAGGAAATGAGAAAACAATGGGCTTCTATTTATAGGCAAAAGGGGACAGAGGCTCACGACCACTGCATTCAAATAAAGGGTTCCGCTTTATGCATTTTGGTCGAGGTGCCCCTACAAGAAATCTAAAAAAATCTTTCTTCAAATCTTTTCAAGATTTTACCATATCTTACCAAGATCACATTTGATATATTGAGTGTCAATCTAACCAATATATTCAAGAGATCTTCCAAGGATTTCAAAGATGATGCATGCCATGATGTAACATGTATTTCCATTTTTAGATTAAAATGTTTATCAAAGTAAACTTGTAAAATGTATTATGTAACTAGTTAATAAAATGTCTAGTTACCTTTTGAAATACTTGTGAATGCAAAATGTAAAATGAGGTTCTAAATAGAATGGTTAACCTATTAAAATACTTAGTGACTCTAAACGTATTTTAAACATTCTATATTATTTGTTAATGGGTTTGATCATAATGCCACATAACAAACATGTACGAACCTGTGTTGTAACATACGAGGACTTGAGACATCGAGAGGTGTTGAATGTATGATGAGACAAATGTAATTACAAGTAACTTGTACATTTTACGTGCTATGTATTAGATGTTTGTCATCAATCAAAAACAACAAACAAGATCTGTATAGATTAAATCTCGTAATATTTGCACTAACAATCTCCCCCTTTTTGATGATGACAAAGATATGTAAACGTAATATAAAGTAAAATGTAAAAGGTTACTTGTGTCCTTACTACCTTTACATTACCTTCTCCGTTTACACTTTTCTCCCCTTTGCCGAAACAAAAGGGTCTGTCCCTGGAGTTTAACTTAATTTCTCCCCAAAAGGCGAGCTTGCATCATCCCTAGTGAAGTTAAATCGTCCACTTCAATCCGGCCCCTTGTTTGTAGCGGATACATGGATCAAATAAAGAGGCTTAACCTACATCAAGGTTAGTTTTATGCAACAAAAATTATGAGAAATATATGAAAAAAGAAAAATGCATAGCAATGTTAGCCTATTTTCTCCACTTTTTATCGAAGCACAAATGCTTGTTGAAAAGTGAGAATGATGCTAAATGCGTGCATGCTCCCTCTGGACAGTTGCTCCCTTGTTTGAGGCGCCAGGTATAATTAAAACCTACAAAACAATTATTAGTGCAAAACTATATTCGTCATTGGACAAGTAAGTGATATACAACAAAGTGTGTATAAGATGCATTCAATAAATTCTTGACGGAAGCTCCCCTTGCTCTAGGGCGTCAAGATGAACCTTCAAAATAAATATTAGTATAATAGAAGCTTTGTCTTAAGACAAATATGTCATATACATCCAAGTGTATAGACGATGCAATATGAGTGCTTAAAGGATATTCCTCCTTGTTCGAGGGTGTCAAGAAGCACTTAAAATAAGAAAAATAATTGATGCAAATTTCATCCTTAGATGAGTAAGTTATATACAATCGAGTGTATATGATGATGAACCTACAATGAAAAACATTAGTGCAATATATTTCATCTTTTTCACAAAGAAAAACAAGATGCATATATGTAACAAATGATATAATCAAAGATCTCATGAAGTGTAGTCTCCTAATTACAATCATAAGAAAAGTGAGAATATAATATGATAAAAACCTACAAAATAGTTCCTAGAAAGAAGATGTCTCCCATCGGTGCCACTCAGAGGTGCTAGTGTTGGTGTCGGTTTACTAGTAAGATTCATGTGGTGATGGCAGATGACTCGAGATTTACAAAAGTAAGTTTTCGCTAATCCATGGTGGTGATGATTAGTGAAAGTGGTGATGGAAGGTGGTGGTGATTAGGTAGGAAGCTATTAAGGAGTTAGAAACTCGTATGTATAGCAAATATAAAAATATGGATTTAGGCAATCCTTTCGTCATGTCAAGTGACCAAAGCTAAGAGGAAAAAAAAATATGAATGGACATTACATTTCAATGATGCATAAGGGTTATGATTTGAATGATTTATTGATGCTAACAACCTATTGTTTTGAGCAAGTTCTCATATGCTTCAACCCAAGAGAATTCAATAATGCGTTCTCTCTAAGAATATTATAATGAAGATACCAAAAAATATAAAAGTGATAACATGAAGATAAATTCGTTGATTGACACGAATTATAAAGATGACCTATTCTAGGTGACAATGGGAAAGGTAGTATTAGCATGGTTTTAACTGTCATGGATGATTATCACATTGAAAAGAAGTGAAGACAATATGAAAAATACTAACAATAATAATAATAATGAGTACCTATATGAGGATGAGGATGACATCATATAAGTGAGAGTTGGATGGACCAACGCGGTTGGAATGGCTTTGTTTTGATTAATATATCGCTGCACTCGACAATGACATGCATGATATATGTCAAGCTATAAAAGGATAAGATATCCTATGCGTGCTAAACCGGCCGTTTTATCACTCAAATCGCCACTTGGAATGGCGCATCGTAACAAACTTTAAACGCTCAAGCATCTAACTCAATGAAGATCCGAGGAGTATAGTGTTTCCTCGGTCGTTTGTCCCAACGAGCCGTATGCAAGAATCACCAAACGTATAGTGATCGAGAGATTTGAACGGAAAAAGGGATTTTGAGTTATTACAACTACAGAGAAAGGACATAAATTACAAGGGCTAAAATGTAAATTAAAGAAATCAAAAAGATAAAAATATTAAATAAACGCTATCACTATTTTAAAATTGATGAACGTTTAAAACTTAAAACTTAAAACTTACGTTTAAATAAAATTACGTAAACGTACAAAATAAAAAGTGAGATCTAAGAAATAGAGTCCTAAAAATATGAAAATGACATTTTTACAAACCTAATAATAAAAGAAAATATTTAGAAAAATAAAATTATTTTTATAACTATTTATCTAATTATTATTAATTAAAAACTATTTTTAACTATTAAATACTAACCTAAAATACAAGAAATTATGAAATAAAGCTAGAAAAATAAAATTTTGACTTAGAAAAATCTAAAATAACAAAATAGAATTTTCAAAACTATTTTTGTATTTTTCTGAATATTTTTCTATTTTCTAGGAATTTTAAACTATTAAAAACTAATTAAATTATTTAAAAATACAAATTTAACTAAGAAAAATCTAGAAAAATATTTTTTTGTCTTTTTATATTTATCTTAACTTAAGAAAAATGAAAAATTATTTTTTTGAACTTTTTCTGAATTAATTGCAATAAAAGCTAATTAAAAATGCTTAAAAACAAATTAAAATCAAGAAAAATAGCAAATTGACTTGGAAAAATCTGAAAAATTCAGGAAAACTCTAAAATAATATTAGGGAGCTAGGAAAAATGGAAAAACATGGGGTTGTTTGGAGGAAAATGAAACTGATGTGTCAAGTGCTTATAAATAAGCACTTTGAATAAGCAAATGGAGACCAATAAGCACCAACTGTTTACAAAAGCTAAAATGAGCTACAAGAACCAAAATGCAACAAGTCTCAACAAGCCTTGACCTCTGATTATCAAGCTTAACAGATTTGAGGATAAGAGCTTATGGGCTAAAAACAGTGAAAAGGTACCAAGTTTAAGCAGAATAATAAGCACTTGAATAAGCTGGAAACTAAAAACCAAAAGAAGGGACTTAGACTAGACCTGGTTGGATATCTAATATCCAAAGCTCAGACCTTGATAAGCTAAACTAAGCCCTGTGCAAGGGCTGCAAGACCTGCATAATCCCTGTGCAGACTCAATGCCCTGCACAGGGGATTTAATCCCATTTTGACAAGCTAGTTTAGAGCTTAAGAAAAATTTACAAAATTTGACAAAAATGATAATGATAAAATAGACCAAGAGAAGTTTTAAAAGCCACAAGTTTCAATGAAATTCACCCAGAGATGAGTCCATGAAAAATCATCCAATCTTGGGTCAAAACTGGATTTTGTAGTTTTTTGACTTTTGACAAAACTGAAAAGTTGACTTATATGAGTTTTGATTCCAATTTAAGGACTGATAATGATGTAATGTGATGAAATAAACTTAATGCAAACTATATCTAGGTATTTGGAACACAAAACAAGTTTTGGATTTGCAAAAACATCAACAGTTAAGCTGCTAAATCATAGGAAATGGAATTTTGACTTTGGTGGTTAGTAGGCACAAAATGAAGACAGATATGATCTTGAATAAGCTTAACAAACATGAACCAACAGAAGTTAATCACTGAACAAGCCTAATAGACAGGTTGAAAGCAATTCCAAACACCCCTTAAAATACTGTTTTGCAATTTTAAAAGATACAAGCACTGAACTAGTTAAAGCTACTGATCAAACTAAGTTTACATGACCTAAATACAACTATATAAACACATTTCAACTAATGATAACCACAGATACACAGACAAGCATACAATGCAAAATGGATTGAAATTGAAAAATGAAATATAAACTCACATAGGTCCAAATTGCTTGCAGGCCAAAACCAAAACTATAACTAATCTAATCTACTCTAATCCACCCCATATCCATGCTCTGCATCATCCATACCATGACCAAATCCAATTAAGCATCAACAGTTGACTTTTGTTGACCATGAATGAAAATGGCTTGAAAATTAAATGTAAGCTTTTCAAAAGCTATATAGAGCTTAAGTGAGCTGAGTTGAATGATGAAATAAGCTTTTGGAAGCTTAAATGTAAGAACATTAGTTTGAAAATCTCAACAAGAACACAAGATCAATAATTTTAACCAAACCTGAAATTAATTCTAAAAACATTACATAATGGTAAATTAACTTGAGTTTGGATCATAGAAACACAAGATTACAACATTTTTAAGCTAAATTAAGACATTGATAAAAAAACGACATTAAGGAAATTTTAAACTACATTCTACTACTCTCCATCTCACCTCTTGCTTCCTTTTATATGCCAAACACCTTCTCTCCTCTTCGACCAAATCCCAGCCTTCTTTTTGGACCATTGGATGAGTTAGAGTGATATTGGCCCTTGATTGGTTTTTTGGTGGAAATGGATATTTGGCGCTTAGGAGATTGAGTGTTAGGAGAGGGTGTAATTATTGTTATTTGGATTGTTAGGAGATGGAGTGATAAGGTGGGAAAGGTGAGGAGGGGGATGGGTTTGTCCAGGTTTTGCGGTGGTGGGTGAAGACAGGCATTTGGCGCCAAGGTGTTTGTTTGACCAAAGGGATTGACCGGCTATTAATAATAAAGGGGGTCAAAACAAGGGGGTCCAAAGGCTGGCAGGGGGTCACAATGTTTTGACAAGGGACCAAAGGTGCTAAAGGTTTAATAAATCACAAGGACTTATGATGTAAATTCTGAAAACACAAGGACCTAAGCTGCCATTTAAGCAAAGAGGTTTCAAGGGACCAAAAGTGACAATCTCACAAAGTATAAGGACCAAACTTGCCATTCTCCAATTTCCAAGGGCCATTTTTGCCAATTTTGAAACTTGGAGGACCAAACTTGTAATTTTCTCAAACTTTTGATATTTTTCACCAAAGGACTAATTATGACAAGTTATGATTTAAAAAGGACCTTTGGTGATTTTTCTATTGAAATTAGGACTCAGGGACTATTTTTGACAATTTTAGAAACTTGGGGACTGAAATCCGCCAATTATGCAAACTTAGCTCATTTTTCATCCGATTTTAAACATTTTGCATCTAAAACATATAAAATGCAATTTTGAGATATTTTCAGATTTTGATATTCCGAGCATTTTAAACGCTTTTGCGCTCGATTGACCCAAAATGATGAGTATTTAAACACTCATCAATCCCCACACTAAACTATTGCTAGTCCCTAGCAATCTTTTGAGAAAAACTTAATGGATTTGAATCTCTTTACCAAAAGCCATTACTTCGGGAGTAGCCAAATGTTTCAGTCCAAGTAAGAACCATGGTACACCGATAACCATGTGATTTTGAGCAAACCACCGGCTTTCAACGGATTTGATTTGTCTTTACCGTAGCCGCTTTGCTCGGACTAGCCAACTCTTAGATAAATTATCAATATTATTTTTGGTGAGCTGATTACCAATTATGGTTTTTCCACTGCCTTTACCACAAGCCATAAACTTAAGGGCTAGCCAACTCTTCACTTTTAAGGATATGGTGAGCTGAATACCATACAATTTTGGGCAAATTGCAAGCCGTCAACGGATTTGAGATATCTTTACCAAGAGCCGTTTGCTCTTGGATTAGCCAATCCTTTAGTTTATTAGACATGGCGATGATAACCAATTGAGTAAGTGTAAACACTTACTCCAAAAAATTTTGGCCAAAAACAGGGGAATCGGGTGGTATAATTACATGATAAAATTCGTGAGAATTCCCCCCCACACTAGAAATGAATATTGCCCTCAATATTCAAAGTACCTACAAGTTATGCCAAACAAAGAACGAAAAGGGAAATACTACGCCATTATTTGAAAGTTTTTAGAAAAACTTATATATATATAAACATGTGGGCAACTCCCCCACACTAGGTGGAAAACACATGGGTGAAAACCCATGTTTAGCTACTGTTTTTTTATTACCGAGTCGCTAGCTTGACTCGACCCCGAATTCATTGGTTCATGGGGAAGTAAGTGGAAGAGACAATCTCCATCGGACTTTCATTCAAGATGTTTGGACAAACATTTGAAGCACGTGAAAGTTCCACACCGATGAGATATACATAGAACCGGCTCAAGATAATGGTACATGGAAATGCCGGGATCAAAGATAATGTCTTCATTCCCGAAGGAGTGAAGAAACAGAGAGAAGCCACGGATAGGTGAAGAAGAGATATAAAATCATGATAAACATCATGACTAACTCATCATCATCAGAAGGAGAATTCATAATAGCATGAATCTCATCTTTTAAGCTCAATTGGTCTAGACATATCCCGGGTGTGTCTAGATCAAAAGTAGAAGTTATCATACCGGGAGAGATATGATATGAGTGAGTTCATCCTGAAACTCCATGAAGGTGAATGAATCATATTCAGAATTGATATGAGTGGGTTCACCGGTGAACTCCTCCAATGTACATGATTCATAATCGGGGAGAGAATTATGAGAATGAAAAGTGGTACTGCCACTAATCTTCTCTCCCATATTATCAAAACAGAAGGCTTTCATTTCCGGATTAGAATCATCGGAAAGAATGTCACTACCCTTAATGGGGATAGGAGATGAAATTGGTTTCTCTTTGAAAGCCTCGATTTTAGAAATGAGAAGACTGACATTCAATAATGTTGCACGAAGTGCTTCATCTTTGATTTCGTGTCGCAGAACTTCATCATTCTCTTCTTCTAAGCTAACAAGCTCAGAAGGTAAATCTTCCACATAAATGATGTCTCCATAAGATAACGAATCATCATCATCAGAATCGGAGAACATCTCAACATGATTCGGGAAGACAAGAGGGGTAGGGATATCACACAAATGCTCGAGAATTCCCTGTGACTCTCCTGGGATTGGGACAAGGTTCTCAACACTAGACTTTATGAATTCGTCCGATTCTTTTCAGAACAAGTCAAGATGCTCATCCCCATGGTTAGAGAGTGAGTGGGAATATCGGTGTGATAGCACTTGTTTGAGATGGAATTCAACCGGGATATCAACTGACCGAGGGAGTTGAGAAATATTATCTTTAAAGGATAAAACTCTCCTCGTCATCGTCATATAGAGTTGCCTTGAGAAATTGGGAACGCCTTAGAGCTGCTTGTTCTAGGATTAATAATTCTTCCCTAGATTTGCGGGCCTCTCGTCTCTTCTCGTTCTTTCTCGGCTAGTAATTCTCACATGGTCTTTTCACCACTCACTTGATTCTTAAAGTTACTAATCATATCATCAAGTGTTTTCATTGTGGTTTCAAAATCTTGGGAGATTTCTTGAGACAACGGCTCAGATGGAGTTTGAACCGTAGTGTCTGTGGGAGGTTGGAAATTGTCAAGCATGTAAGAGTCATGATTGCTACAAGGAACTGGGTTCCCTATTTGACAATCGAGCTGAAGTGGGGACCTCCACAGATTACTCACAACAAGAAAACTGTTGAGTCCGATGTGAATCATATGGATTTTGGTTATAGCCAAAGTTCGAGCATCATCGAAAACTGCTCATAGACAAACGTGTTTCCGGATTGACACTCAAATCCTTGGTGAGGACCTCCACAAAATTCACGTGGTATGTTGATTATATGAAGATAAGTCGGGCTGTGGTGGGTAATTGGAAAAGTTTGAGAAGTCGTTAAATGAGTTCTGATTAGGATCATAATCAAATGAATTCCTCGAACCACAAAACAAACAACTCCCGTTATGAATATCATTACCACATTGTACACATGTACACCAACGGTGGTGAACCAAAAAGAAGCTCACCACAACCGACACAAGGAATAAACGATTGCATTTGAGAGTTATGAGAAGGAATCAGTTTATTCAAAGAATCAACAAAACCAACATGGTGATCCGAATGACTATCAAATTTCGAAGAACATTCTGAAAAATCAAGAGGTGGGACAAGTGGTGTGCTCGAGATTCAGCAATTTCCACCACTTCAAGTATGGTCTCCGGTTCTTGAACGGGTTCATCGGGTTGTATGATGGTCGGAAAAACTTGAGAATCATCGAGAGTTATCGATAATTCGCACCAATAACAATATTTGCTTGCACCCATCCTTCCACATCGCATAAACAATCGGATTCGACAACGAGTGATCCTCTTCCATACGGCTTTTGCCTTGGAAACAACGAGGATAATCGATTGTCGTCATGAGAATTAAACATGTAGAGGGTTAAAGAAATAGAATTAAACGGTTATGAGGTTAAAGAAGAGTAGAATCAAATGGTACGAGGGGGTAAGAGAAATAGAATCATACGGATAAGAGGAATGAGAAGAGTATTTTTTTGTATTTTTGTAAGAAAATATAAATATATGTAGATGGATGGTATGAACAAAGAGTGAATATTCAAATCACTAATCTGCTAAACGTAAGATAATTAGCACAGCTCCCCAAGCATGGCGCCAAAATTTGATCCGTGCCAAACCGTCAAGTTTTATCACTCAAATCTGCCACTTGTGAATGGCAGACCGTAACAAACTTAAAACGGCTCAAGCACGAACTCAATGAAGATCTGAGGAGTATAGTGTTTCCCCGGGTCGTTATGTCCCAACGAGCTGTGCGAAGAATCACCAAACGTATAGTGATCGAGAGATTTGAACGGAAAAAGGGATTTTGAGTTATTACAACTACAGAGAAAGGACATAAATTACAAGGGCTAAAATGTAAATTAAAGAAATCAAAAAGATAAAAATATTAAATAAACGCTATCACTATTTTTAAAATTGATGAACGTTTAAAACTTAAAACTTAAAACTTACGTTTAAATAAAATTACGTAAACGTACAAAATAAAAAGTGAGATCTAAGAAATAGAGTCCTAAAAATATGAAAATGACATTTTTACAAACCTAATAATAAAAGAAAATATTTAGAAAAAGAAAATTATTTTTATAACTATTTATCTAATTATTATTAATTAAAAACTATTTTTAACTATTAAATACTAACCTAAAATACAAGAAATTATGAAATAAAGCTAGAAAAATAAAATTTTGACTTAGAAAAATCTAAAATAACAAAATAGAATTTTCAAAACTATTTTTGTATTTTCCTGAATATTTTTCTATTTTCTAGGAATTTTAAACTATTAAAAACAAATTAAATTATTTAAAAATACAAATTTAACTAAGAAAAATCTAGAAAAATATTTTTGTGTCTTTTTATATTTATCTTAACTTAAGAAAAATGAAAAATTATTTTTTGAACTTTTCTAATTAATTGCAATTAAAAGCTAATTAAAAATGCTTAAAAACAAATTAAAATCAAGAAAAATAGCAAATTGACTTGGAAAAATCTGAAAAATTCAGGAAAACTCTAAAATAATATTAGGAAGCTAGGAAAAATGGAAAAACATGGGGTTTTTTGGAGGAAAATGAAATCCGATGTGTCAAGTGCTTATAAATAAGCACTTTGAATAAGCAAATGGAGACCAATAAGCACCAACTGTTTACAAAAGCTAAAATGAGCTACAAGAACCAAAATGCAACAAGTCTCAACAAGCCTTGACCTCTGATTATCAAGCTTAACAGATTTGAGGATAAGAGCTTATGGGCTAAAAACAGTGAAAAGGTACCAAGTTTAAGCTAAATAATAAGCACTTGAATAAGCTGGAAACTAAAACCAAAAAAAGAAGGACTTAGACTAGACCTGGTTGGATATCTAATATCCAAAGCTCAGACCTTGATAAGCTAAACTAAGCCCTTGCGGGTAAGTAGCAAGACTGAAGATAATCCCGGCAGTTCGATGCACTCAATGCCCGCACGTGGATTTAATCCCATTTTGACAAGCTAGTTTAGAGCTTAAGAAAAATTTACAAAATTTGACAAAAATGATAATGATAAAATAGACCAAGAGAAGTTTTTAAAAGCCACAAGTTTCAATGAAATTCACCCGAGATGAGTCCATGAAAATCATCCAATCTGGGTCAAAACCGATTTTGTAGTTTTTGACTTTTGACAAACCGAAAAGTTGACTAATTTGAGTTTTGATTCCAATTTAAGGACTGATAATGATGTAATGTGATGAAATAAACTTAATGCAAACTATATCTAGGTATTTGGAACACAAAACAAGTTTTGGATTTGCAAAAACATCAACAGTTAAGCTGCTAAATCATAGGAAATGGAATTTTGACTTTGGTGGTTAGTAGGCACAAATGAAGATGATATGATCTTGAATAAGCTTAAAAAACATGAACCAACAGAAGTTAATCACTGAACAAGCCTAATAGACAGGTTGACAGCAATTCCAAACACCCCTTAAAATACTGTTTTGCAATTTTAAAAGATACAAGCACTGAACTAGTTAAAGCTACTGATCAAACTAAGTTTACATGACCTAAATACAACTATATAAACACATTTCAACTAATGATAACCACAGATACACAGACAAGCATACAATGCAAAATGGATTGAAATTGAAAAATGAAATATAAACTCACATAGGTCCAAATTGCTTGCAGGCCAAAACCAAAACTATAACTAATCTAATCTACTCTAATCCACCCCATATCCATGCTCTGCATCATCCATACCATGACCAAATCCAATTAAGCATCAACAGTTGACTTTTGTTGACCATGAATGAAAATGGCTTGAAAATTAAATGTAAGCTTTTCAAAAGCTATATAGAGCTTAAGTGAGCTGAGTTGAATGATGAAATAAGCTTTTGGAAGCTTAAATGTAAGAACATTAGTTTGAAAATCTCAACAGTAAACACAAGATCAATAATTTTAACCAAACCTTGAAATTAATTCTTAAAAACAGATTACAATGGTAAATTAACTTGAGTTTGGATCATAGAAACACAAGATTACAGATTTTAAGCTAAATTAAGACATTGATAAAAAAAACGACATTAAGGAAATTTTAAACTACATTCTACTACTCTCCATCTCACCTCTTGCTTCCTTTTATATGCCAAACACCTTCTCTCCTCTTTCTGACCAAATCCCAGCTTCTTTTTGGACCATTGGATGAGTTAGAGTGATATTGGCCCTTGATTGGTTTTTTGGTGGGAAATGGATATTTGGCAGTTAGGGAGATTGAGTGTTAGGAGAGGGTGTAATTATTGTTATTTGGATTGTTAGAGATGGAGGATAAGGTGGAAAGTGAGGAGGGGATGGGTTTGTCTGGTTTTGCAGTGGGTGGGTGAAGAAGACAGGCATTTGGCCAAGGTGTTTGTTTGACCAAAGGATTGACCGCTATTAATAATGGGGTCAAAACAAGGGGGTCCAAAAGTTGGCGGTGGGGGTCACAATGTTTTGACAAGGACCAAGGTGCTAAAGGTTTAATAAATCACAAGGACTTATGATGTAAATTCTGAAAACACAAGGACCTAAGCTGCCATTTAAGCAAAGAGGTTTCAAGGGACCAAAAGTGACAATCTCACAAAGTATAAGGACCAAACTTGCCATTCTCCAATTTCCAAGGGCCATTTTTTGCCAATTTTGAAACTTGGAGGACCAAACTTGTAATTTTCTCAAACTTTTGATATTTTTCACCAAAGGACTAATTATGACAAGTTATGATTTAAAAAGGACCTTTGGTGATTTTTCTTTGAAATTAGACTCGTGGACTATTTTTGACAATTTTAGAAACTTGGGACCTAAACCGCCAATTATGCAAACTTAGCTCATTTTTCATCCTGATTTTAAACATTTTGCATCCAAACATATAAAATGCAATTTTGAGATATTTTCAAGATTTTGATGCGTTTCGAGCATTTTTAAACGCTTTTGCGATCAGATTGACCTAAAATGATGAGTATTTAAACACTCATCAATCCCCACACTAAACTATTGCTAGTCCCTAGCAATCTTTTGAGAAAACTTAATGGATTTGAATCTCTTTACCAAAAGCCATTACTTACGAGTAGCCAAATGTTTCGTTCAAGTAAGAACCATGGTACAGATAACCATGTGATTTTGAGCAAACCACCACTTTCAACGGATTTGATTTGTCTTTACCGTAAGCCGCTTTGCTCTGACTAGCCAACTCTTAGATAAATTATCAATATTATCTTTGGTGAGCTGATAACCAATTATGGTTTTTCCACTGCCTTTACCACAAGCCATAAACTTGCGGCTAGCCAACTCTTCACTTTTAAGGATATGGTGAGCTGAATACCATACAATTTTGGGCAAATTGCAAGCCGTCAACGGATTTGAGATATCTTTACCAAGAGCCGCTTTGCTCTGATTAGCCAATCCTTTAGTTTATTAGACATGGCGGATCGATAACCAATTGAGTAAGTGTGAAACACTTACTCCAAAAAAAATTTTGGCCAAAAACGGGGGAATTAGGTGGTATAATTACATGATAAATTCGTGAGAATTCCCCCCCACACTAGAAATGAATATTGCCCTCAATATTCAAAGTACCGCGGTTATGCCGAAACAAAGAACGTAAAAGGGAAATACTACGGCCATTATTTGAAAGTTTTTTAGAAAACTTATATATATATAACATGTGGGCAACTCCCCACACTAGGTGGAACACATGGGTGAAAACCCATGTTTAGCTACTATTTTTTATTACCGAGTCGCTAGCTTGACTCGACCCCGAATTCATTGGTTCATGGGGAAGTAAGTGGAAGAGACAATCTCCATCGGACTTTCATTCAAGATGTTTGGACAAACATTTGAAGCACGTGAAAGTTCCACACCGATGAGATATACATAGAACCGCTCAAGATAATGGTACATGGAAATGCCGGATCAAAGATAATGTCTTCATTCCAAGGAGTGAAGAACGAGAGAAATACCGGATAGGTGAAGAAGAGAAAGAAAATCATGATAAACATCATGACTAACTCATCATCATCAGAAGGAGAATTCATAATAGCATGAATCTCATCTTTTAAGCTCAATTGGTCTAGACATATCCCGGGTGTGTCTAGATCAGTAGAAGTTATCATACCTCATGCGGAGATATGATATGAGTGAGTTCATCCGAGAACTCCATGAAGGTGAATGAATCATATTCAGAATTGATATGAGTGGGTTCACCGGTGAACTCCTCCAATGTACATGATTCATAATCGGGGAGAGAATTATGAGAATGAAAAGTGGTAGTCGCATCGCCACTAATCTTCTCCCATATTATCAAAACGTAGGCTTTCATTTCCTCGGATTAGAATCATCGAAAAGAATGTCACTACCCTTAATGGGGATAGAGATGAAATTGGTTTTCTTTGAAAGCCTCGATTTTAGAAATGAGAAGACCGACATTCAAGAATGTTGCACTAAGTGCTTCATCTTTGATTTCAAAGGTCGTAACTTCATCATTCTCTTCTTTTTAAGCTAACAAGCTCGAAGGTAAATCTTCCACATAAAAGCGATGTCTCCATAAGATAACGAATCATCATCATCGAAACGGAGAACATCTCAACATGATCTTTTGGGAAGACAAGAAGGGTAGGGATATCACACAAATGCTCGAGAATTCCCTGTGACTCTCTTGGAATTGGGACAAGGTTCTCAACACTAGACTTTATGAATTCCCCCGATTCCTTTTCAGAACAAGGTCAAGATGCTCATCCCCCATGGTTAGAGAGTGAGTTGGAATATCTGTGATAGAGTTGTTTGAGATGGAATTTCAACGCTGGGATATCAACTGACCGAGGAGTTGAGAAATATCATCTTTAAAAGGATAAAAACTCTCCTCTTCATCGTCATATAGAGCTGCCTTGAAATTGGGGAACGCTTTAGAGCCGCTTGTTCTAGGATTAATAATTCTTCCTAGATTTCGGGGCCTCTCGCTTCTTCTCGTCTTGCTAGTAATTCTCCTATGGTCTTTTCACCACTCACTTGATTCTTAAAGTTACTAATCATATCATCAAGTGTTTCATTGTGGTTTCAAAATCTTGGGAGATTTCTTGAGACAACGGCTCAGGTGGAGTTTGAACCGTATAGTGTTGTGGAGGTTGGAAATTGTCAAACATGTAAGAGTCATGATTGCTACAAGGAACTGGGTTCCCTATTTGACAATCGAGTGAAGTGGGGACCTCCATTAGTACTCACAACAAGAAACTGCTGAGTCCGGATCGTGAATCATATGGATTTTGGTTATAGCCAAAGTTCTGAGCATCACCGGAAAACTGCTCATAGACAAACGTGTTTCCGGATTGACACTCAAATCCTTGGTGAGGACCTCCACAAAATTCACAGCAGGTATGTTGATTATATGAAGATAAGTCGGGCCGTGGTGGGTAATTGGAAAAGTTTGAGTAGTCGTTAAATGAGTTCTGATTAGGATCATAATCAAATGAATTCCTCGAACCACAAAACAAACAACTCCCCTTATGAATATCATTACCACATTGTACACATGTACACCAAACCATGTGGTGAACCAAAAAGAAGCTCACCACAACCGACACAAGGAATAAACGATTGCATTTGAGAGTTATGAGAAGGAATCAGTTTATTCAAAGAATCAACAAAACCAACATGGTGATCCGAATGACTATCAAATTTCAAGAACATTTGAAAAATCAGGAGGTGGGACAAGTGGTGTGCTCTGAGAGATAGCAATTTCCACCACTTCCGTTATGGTCTCCGGTTCTTGAACGGGTTCATCGGGTTGTATGATGGTCTGAAAAACTTGGAGAATCATCGAGAGTTATCGATAACCGCACCAATAACAATATTTGCTTGCACCCATCCTTCCACATCGCTTGCATAAACAATCCGATTCTCGACAAATGAAATGTCGATCCTCTTCCATACGGCTTTTGCAAAGGGAAACAACGAGGATAATCTAATGTCGCCATGAGAATTAAACATGTAGAGGGTTAAAGAAATAGAATTAAACGGTTATGAGGTTAAAGAAGAGTAGAATCAAATGGTACGAGGGGTAAGAGAAATAGAATCATACGGATAAGAGGAATGAGAAGAGTATTTTTTGTATTTTTGTAAGAAAATATAAATATATGTAGATGGATGGTATGAACAAAGAGTGAATATTCAAATTACTAATCGCTAAACGAAGATAATTAGCACAACACTGCCAATGGCGCCAAATGCAAAAAATTTGATGCGTACAAACCGCCAAGTTTTATCACTCAAACCGCCACTTGTGAATGGCGGAATCGTAACAAACTTAAAACGCCTCAAGCACCTAACTCAATGAAGATCTGAGGAGTATAGTGTTTCCCGTCGTTATGTCCCAACGAAGCTGTATGTAAGAATCACCAAACGTATAGTGATCGAGAGATTTGAATGGAAAAAGGGATTTTGAGTTATTACAACTACGAGAAAAGGACATAAATTACAAGGGCTAAAATGTAAATTAAAGAAATCAAAAAGATAAAAAATATTAAATAAACGCTATCACTATTTTTAAAATTGATGAACGTTTAAAACTTAAAACTTAAAACTTACGTTTAAATAAAATTACGTAAACGTACAAAATAAAAAGTGAGATTTAAGAAATAAAGTCCTAAAAATATGAAAATGACATTTTTACAAACCTAATAATAAAAGAAAATATTTAGAAAAAGAAAATTATTTTTATAATTATTTATCTAATTATTATTAATTAAAAACTATTTTTAACTATTAAATACTAACCTAAAATACAAGAAATTATGAAATAAAGCTAGAAAAATAAAATTTTGACTTAGAAAAATCTAAAATAACAAAATAGAATTTTCAAAACTATTTTTGTATTTTCCTGAATATTTTTCTATTTTCTAGGAATTTTAAACTATTAAAAACAAATTAAATTATTTAAAAATACAAATTTAACTAAGAAAAATCTAGAAAAATATTTTTTTGTCTTTTTATATTTATCTTAACTTAAGAAAAATGAAAAATTATTTTTTTGAACTTTTTCTGAATTAATTGCAATAAAAGCTAATTAAAAATGCTTAAAAACAAATTAAAATCAAGAAAAATAGCAAATTGACTTGGAAAAATCTGAAAAATTCAGGAAAACTCTAAAATAATATTAGAAAGCTAGGAAAAATGGAAAAACATGGGGTTTTTTGGAGGAAAATGAAACTGATGTGTCAAGTGCTTATAAATAAGCACTTTGAATAAGCAAATGGAGACCAATAAGCACCAACTGTTTACAAAAGCTAAAATGAGCTACAAGAACCAAAATGCAACAAGTCTCAACAAGCCTTGACCTCTGATTATCAAGCTTAACAGATTTGAGGATAAGAGCTTATGGGCTAAAAACAGTGAAAAGGTACCAAGTTTAAGCAGAATAATAAGCACTTGAATAAGCTGGAAACTAAAAACCAAAAGAAGGGACTTAGACTAGACCTGGTTGGCTATCTAATATCCAAAGCTCAGACCTTGATAAGCTAAACTAAGCCCTGTGCAAGGGCTGCAAGACCTCAGATAATCCCTGTGCAGACTCAATGCCCTGCACAGGGGATTTAATCCCATTTTGACAAGCTAGTTTAGAGCTTAAGAAAAATTTACAAAATTTGACAAAAATGATAATGATAAAATAGACCAAGAGAAGTTTTAAAAGCCACAAGTTTCAATGAAATTCACCCAGAGATGAGTCCATGAAAAATCATCCAATCTTGGGTCAAAACTGGATTTTGTAGTTTTTTGACTTTTGACAAAACTGAAAAGTTGACTTATATGAGTTTTGATTCCAATTTAAGGACTGATAATGATGTAATGTGATGAAATAAACTTAATGCAAACTATATCTAGGTATTTGGAACACAAAACAAGTTTTGGATTTGCAAAAACATCAACAGTTAAGCTGCTAAATCATAGGAAATGGAATTTTGACTTTGGTGGTTAGTAGGCACAAAATGAAGACAGATATGATCTTGAATAAGCTTAACAAACATGAACCAACAGAAGTTAATCACTGAACAAGCCTAATAGACAGGTTGACAAAGAATCCAAACACCCCTTAAAATATTTGGTAAAATTTTAAAAGATACAAGCACTGAACTAGACAAAGCTACTGATCAAACTAAGTTTACATGACCTAAATACAACTATATAAACACATTTCAACTAATGATAACCACAGATACACAGACAAGCATACAATGCAAAATGGATTGAAATTGAAAAATGAAATATAAACTCACATAGGTCCAAATTGCTTGCAGGCCAAAACCAAAACTATAACTAATCTAATCTACTCTAATCCACCCCATATCCATGCTCTGCATCATCCATACCATGACCAAATCCAATTAAGCATCAACAGTTGACTTTTGTTGACCATGAATGAAAATGGCTTGAAAATTAAATGTAAGCTTTTCAAAAGCTATATAGAGCTTAAGTGAGCTGAGTTGAATGATGAAATAAGCTTTTGGAAGCTTAAATGTAAGAACATTAGTTTGAAAATCTCAACAGTAAACACAAGATCAATAATTTTAACCAAACCTTGAAATTAATTCTTAAAAACAGATTACAATGGTAAATTAACTTGAGTTTGGATCATAGAAACACAAGATTACAGATTTTAAGCTAAATTAAGACATTGATAAAAAAAACGACATTAAGGAAATTTTAAACTACATTCTACTACTCTCCATCTCTCCTCTTGCTTCCTTTTATATGCCAAACACCTTCTCTCCTCTTTCTGACCAAATCCCAGCTTCTTTTTGGACCATTGGATGAGTTAGAGTGATATTGGCCCTTGATTGGTTTTTTGGTGGGAAATGGATATTTGGCAGTTAGGGAGATTGAGTGTTAGGAGAGGGTGTAATTATTGTTATTTGGATTGTTAGGAGATGGAGTGATAAGGTGGGAAAGGTGAGGAGGGGGGATGGGTTTGTCTGGGTTTTGCAGGGCTGGTGGGTGAAGAAGATAGGCATTTGGCGCCAAGGTGTTTGTTTGACCAAAGGGATTGACCGGCTATTAATAATAAAGGGGTCAAAACAAGGGGTCCAAAAGTTGGCGTAGGGTCACAATGTTTGACAAGGGACCAAAGGTGCTAAAGGTTTAATAAATCACAAGGACTTATGATGTAAATTTCGAAACACAAGGACCTAAGCTGCCATTTAAGCAAAGAGGTTTCAAGGGACCAAAAGTGACAATCTCACAAAGTATAAGGACCAAACTTGCCATTCTCCAATTTCCAAGGGCCATTTTTGCCAATTTTGAAACTTGGAGGACCAAACTTGTAATTTTCTCAAACTTTTGATATTTTTCACCAAAGGACTAATTATGACAAGTTATGATTTAAAAAGGACCTTTGGTGATTTTTCTTTGAAATTAGGACTGTGGACTATTTTTGACAATTTTAAACTGGGGACTGAACCTAAACTACCAATTATGCAAACTTAGCTCATTTTTCATCTGATTTTAAACATTTTGCATCTGAAACATATAAAATGCAATTTTGAGATATTTTCAGTATTTTGATGGGTTTCTGAGCATTTTTAAACGTTTTGTAGTTCAGATTGACCCAAAAATGATGAGTATTTACACACTTATCAAGATCCTATGATGGTGTTCTAGATAGTGAAGTTGTAAGGTGCTAGTTTAAGGAAAATCCTAGATTCGTTGATTGTGGAGATGAAGAAGTTTGTAAAACACATGATGTGTTTTTCACTTGATGAGGTATTGGTGCAAACTTGTGATATAAGGTTAAAAAGGTTGAACTAGTTGTGGTTTCGTGAACCGGTTTTAGCTAAGTGGTGTTTGCCTATGTGTTGGTATTTTAGAGTCTGAGAGACATAAAATTTGACAAAAGAAAATTATATGAATGGATTTCTCTTCCCCTTAATTGGTGGACATCCAACATAATGTGTATCAAATAATGAATGACAACAAAGTGTTTAGGAGGTTATTCGGGTTAACGAAAGAGATGAGCTTAGTGATGTTTTTCCTCGATGATGGTTAGCATATAATGAACTTCATCCTTAAAGTCAATATCTCTTCTCGATTAATACTGAATGATCGTGATGATGAGGTATGTGGTTTTCTAATAGGAAGTGAAGAGGATTAGAGTATTGTTATAACTAAATAATGATGGAGGTAATTTTGGAAAGCGAAGCAAAATGAGATTTGCAAAGAGGTCGGTTGAAAGACAAAAATGCAAAGCCAACCTCTAGAACTCAATTCTATATGCTTTTAAACTATATGCAAGTGTAGGGGTCCCATAAAGCATAGTACTAATCTACATAGCAATAAAGAGGATTATGCACAATGAGCATATAAAAGTTAGAACCAAGTGAGATAACAAATAATTTGTTATCAACCTACAACACAAATTTGTAGGTGACAAAAGATGTTAACATGATAGAAATCAAATGATAACATATTATATAAGAAAAAATAACACATTGCACTTAGTAGACAAGAAATCACCACACAAGATAGCATCAAAACAATCATATTATGCAAGAATACGACTTTATTCAAGACATTTCATTATGAGATTTTTTTTGTCGTTAGACTTAGATACTTAAGCATACTTGGATGTACAATAATCTATGTGATTAATTTGTAAGATAAAAAGGCTTCTAAAAGTTAGTCATACCAAAAGCACTTTGGCAGATTATATGTGCACACGTAGCAAAAAAAATAGTGTGACAAGAAGCAAAAGAAACATGATGAAAGATTCATGCAAGCCATGTTTAAGACATAACAATTTGGAGCATGTATCATTTAGACCATCTTGTGCATAGATTTAAGGAATGTCAACAAAAGACAATAGCTTTCAAACATGGATACATTAATGACATATTAAAATTATCACGTATCAGAATGCCATATTATGAGTTCATGAGTAACATGTTAGTTATGCTAAAAACAATTCAAAATCAAGCATCATACAAATAAAGTTTAGGTTTAAACGTTTAGTAGCATGAAACAAGAATACAAGCATTATGAAGATAAAACCGTACTAAGGTTTACACATTTGACTAGTTATCAAACACTAAGATAATGTCAAATCAACTTATCGTATTAAACAAGAACATGTAATCCACACATGTAAGTGTAATGCAAGTGGTTTTACTAAGGTTTACACATTTGACTAGTTATCAAACACTAAGATAATGTCAAATCAACTTATCGTATCAAACAAGAACATGTAATCAACACATGTAAGTGAAATGCAAGTGGTTTTACGAGAAAAGTCATATATACTACTTGTTTGATTAGTATTCCTAAGGCGAGGCAAACTATCAATGTTTTAACACTTACTTTAGGCAAGTATAGGAAAACAGATTTTTCAAGTTGGAGAATGAATATGAGACTATTACTAGCGGTGCTCAATTAAGGCTAAACACGACCATTTTAACGGGTGATTCCACATACCCAACTTCTCTCCAGGAAGCAATTCAACCGTTAGGTCAAATTGAGTTTCTAGTGCAATAGGTTCTCCAGTAGTCATTCTCATGTTAGAAAGATGGGAACTCCTACTTTTGCCTATTAAAGTGCATAAAAGATGATAGTTTACCAATACTTGGCTTAATGTGACACAACTAATATGCAATATAACTAAGGTGATGAAGACGTCATGTTATACACATGAATTTTAACAATGGTGTGTTTGATAAACAATGTGTTTAGAATATAAAGTTGTTCAAATTACACAGCTAATTGTATGATCTAATGGATGACATCTTTTATGTTGAGTTGAAGTGTGTACTTTAAATGTGAATTGATCATCTAAGACTAGAGAATGGAATATGTTAAACTAAGAACGTTCTCAAGAGAGCTCTTTATTTAACAAGAATCTAAGTAAGGTTACCAACTTCAATAGATCTTGTGTATGCTCTAAAGATGTGTAGTTTTAACCTTGGATGTGCACTCGGTTTGAGCAAGGTTAGGTTATGATGTACACTTGAAAGAAAATAGATACAAATAGTATCTTTCAACAAATGAGATTATCCCATGGGATAGAGTTATCATGCTTATGAAAACAAGATGAATTGGATATGCTAGTTCATAGAACTTATAGATGTTTGTTTCAAGATCATTTAGTCAATGAGGTGTAATGAAATCTCTTGTAACACAACTATTTATGTCGCAAGAATGATGCATAGAATATACAATATCCTTTTAACAAGATGAAAGCTTAACGCATGAATCTTAGTCATAATGTTCTTCAAAACATCATGTTTTCCTAAAGATATGAATCCAAAGTGTTTGAATCGGATAGTCCCATCTAAATAAACTTGGTCTCAAGATTATATTCACTAGATGATGACAAGAGGAATTCACTCGAGTTTCTTATGTATACTCCTCAAGAGTCATTGTTGCGTGGGGTGTATGATGTTGGCTTTGAGATTGCATTTTAACATATGTTGTTAAAATGTTGATTTGAGGTTTAACGAAATTTATGCAGAATTTTAACGACAAAGTATTACTAATACTTTGATAATTTGTGAAGGTAGTACTACTTATACCTAGTGGAAATTGACAACAATTACCAAGAGCACCATGCTTATTTGATAGTTGAGGTTCTAGCCATAATGAATTATCTAAGTCCTTATATGTGGGAAAGGATGTTTGAGTTTGTTCAAACGTGCATTTGATTCAATACAAGTGTTGGACACAAGGGCTTTTTGAGCAATACACTCAACGAATTCAAATGATGGTAAGGATGGTGGATTGGTTGATCTAGGTGGTAGGTCTTCTAGTGTGTCTAAATAAGGATGTGGTGATGTAGGGGTTTGTTGTGCTATGAGAGTACTTAGGTTGATTATTTGTCCATAGATGTTGAACACAAAAAGTACATATACTAATTCTTATGGTTCATTGGTTGCTACAACTAGCGGGTGAAGTGCTTGAAGTTTTGGTTATGTCTTTGAAGCTTGGGGGCTGAGGTATAGGTTCACCTTGAAAGGGCACGTTTGGTTTAAAGGAAGCTCTTGGAAGTTCATGAGCAACATGCTTAATGGTGCCAAAAGATGGAAGAGGGATAGTAGGTGTCAAAGAGGGATAAGTGGCACAGTGGGTTGTTTGTTTTGGATAAGTGTTTCAACATGTGTTGTTAGAATACTTGGGTGTTGATTTTTAGGATATGACTTTTAATGACTACAATCGTAAGTCGCATATACTTGAATATTTCGGATGAAATACTTAAGTTGTCAATCCTAATTTGTTGAGATTATAAATCTTAGATTGAACTCAAGGATAACAAGACTTGATAGTATGTCTTTAACATACGTGTGAGTTATGACTCTATGTAAATACTTATCGTCTTGAAGGATGACACATTATTTTCATGTTAACCAAGTGAGGCAATACATGTAGATACAAAACAATATCTATAGTCATATGATAGACTTGTGTATGATATCTTTGCAAATAATGAGCCCAGATTTGTTAGTCTCGGTAAGTCATCTAAGTCATCCGCAAACGGGTGAGGAGATGTTGGTGGTACAAAGTTTGATAGGTACAAGCTTTGGAGACTTTGGTAGTGAAGGTGTTTTGGGTGATCGTGTGTGATTTTGGTGGTGGAGTTGGAGTAAAAAAGTTCACATCTTGAATGGGTGATGAGATGTTGAGAGGTAATGAGTCTGAGGATGAAGAGTTCAAGTTAATGAAGCAACAACATCGAATGCTAATCCTAGTGGTTTTCTTAAGTGGCTTATTTGAGGTTAAGGATTTAGTCATTTTGACTTTGCTTTAACAAATGCTAAGCTTGAGGAAAAGTAACAGTGAAGGTGTGAAAATGATCATCTTGATTGTGTCGATTTATGGAACTAAGGATTCATGGATTTGATGTTAATCCATACAAAGATGGTAGTTTCTAATGAGATGGAAGTGTCAAAAATCATGTCAAACATCCTAAGTTAATCCATTGAGGATGTGTTGAGTGAGGTATGAAAGATATGCATTAACAACTATCCTAGAAATGAAGTTTGGTAAATTAGATTGCGGGATTTAGTAAAATTCAATAACTTACCTGTAGGATCCACGACACCATTTCTTTACACATGCGGAACCTTTAAATTGGTGCCGCTCCTTGCAGTATGGCGGTACCAAAATGCATAACAAACGGTACCAAATTTTTGGTGCCGTCAATCCGTGGACACAGAAAACTTCATGACCCATTTTTTAGGTGTCTGGGAGTTTTCCGAAACCTGAATTTTTGCTTAAAACATGTGACATTAATCATTTCTAGTTAGGAAAAGTCAATAACATATATACAAACATAGTGTAGCATAGACTTTGACCAAGGGCTAACGATTTTCACATATAAGTGAAAATGGGTAAAATTTGATAACCCCCGTGTGTTATCCCCCTGCATGAACCGGTTAGCATACATCAATGTTTAAGTTATTTTATCATCCTACAAAGCGAAAACACATATATTACATCATACAACATTGTTTTTGTCCTTGTACCAAACACTCTCTAAAAACCTTCATTTTTCAAAGTACTTAACTAATTTAGTTAGTACTCATTGCTAAGCGAGTTATAACATTTCATAAGTTATGTGAGATGTTAGTATGACTTATGCAAAGAAAGTGATCTAATTCTACAAGCGATGGTAAAACAATTTTCCAACTTAGTGCACAAAATCTAGCAAATATCCTATTGTGCATACACCAGAAATCGTCAAACAAGCGAATAGCTAACATGGCAAGATTGACACTTATATTATGCAAACAAACAAGTGTAAAGAACAATTTGAAAATAAGCAAGCAACATATATGCAAACAACATAAACAAGTGGTCATTTAGCATAGCATAACAAGAAAGACACTTTTCGTCATTTTATGTTTAAATATGACGATGTATACCAAGCTTGATTAGTTTCCTTTAAACATATTTCCAAATTATTTAGTTTCAAAGGAAGTTGTATCAAAGTTCTAAGAATACCAACTTAAATTGCTTGATTCAAAAATTTGAGTTTTTATGTTAAAGCGAAACTCAATATTTTAGACATACTATAGTATTTGGTCTATTTCACTTATTTAAAATTAGACTCAGGTCATAAAAGTATTTTTAAGTGAAAGTAGACTCAATTCCCTTTAAAATGATAGGTGGCTCGACTCATACGGACTTACGGTTAATTAGTTATGATTTTTTGAAGTTGCCCAAAAGTCGCATCTTTGTACACACGGATTACACGGAACCAAATAAAGGGATACGCCCTTTATAAGATTTGGTGCCGTGGTCCTCGAGACGCATTCACCAAAACTAGTTTTTGACATAGAGAAAACGTGTGTGACTTACTAGATTTCATAGTAAACATATAATACACATATTTAACAACATATCTACTTATGTAACTTATCTTAAACATTTACGAAGGTGATTTTTCAACTAAATTTATAGTTATCCCAAACACTCCTTTAAAATCATATTTCTTCATAAATTTTCTATAAGCACATAATACAATACTTACTAGTTCTTTCAACAAACTTTTATTTTATTTTTCAAAAAAACCTTCAAGCTTGTATACAAAGTTACATTTAACAACAAAATTTCTAAGTATAACAAGCAAAGCATTTTTCATATTATTTTTCGCTTCAATGGTAATTTGATACATGGATCGTACTCTATTTTAAAACCATTTGTTTTGAAAATAACGAGCTACGTGGCTCGATACCAATTATGGAAACGTAGGGGGTGAATACGTTTTCGTTTAAAAACTTTAGATCTTTAGTATCAAATCGCTTATGAAGCTTGTTATAATATGAAAGTTCCAATTATTGTTTGTGACCAATGTAAAGCATAGTAAACCATGTTGTCACACAAGCATGAACATCAAACCACATCACAAGCAATAGTATAGTGCAACTATAAAAGTAAAGAGATAAAGAAAGGAAAGTGCAAACCGAACACGATGATTTATAGTGGTTCGTCACGGATCTCCTTTCCGCCTACTCCACTCCCTGAGTACCCAACTCCAGAGTTACTTCACTAAATCAACAAGCTCCCTTCTCGTGGAGAAAACCTTACAATCGCCGCTACACTTTTTCCGTACAAAGCTAAATACCGAATTCTAGTTCGAGGTAGAACCAACCTAACGTCGCCTATACAATATTTCCGACACTAAGCTAGATGTCGAATTCTTTTACAAGGGTACAACCACTCCCAATATGTTTTATGGCCCAACATAACAAACCTTGTGTTTTATGGCACAAACACATAAACCATCTAATCTAGTTTGGTGAAAGTGTTGTGATGATGCAATGATGTTCTACACTAATGATCCATGACACAAATGTCTAATGGAAATGAATAACTACTTCTAAATGATCTTCCATTGATAGGAAGCCTTCATGATGAAGATCACAAGTTCCCTAAACTTGTTGTGATAGATCTTCAGCTTGTGGTGAGTGGGGATGGCTAGATCTTCAAGCTTTCCTTGGTTGATCAATGTAGAGTATGCTTACAACAAAGATGAATGTTAGAAGCATTATGATCATGTGATGGTGAGGATGATTAATGTATGTTTCTACATTGTTATCTACAGATCTAAATGATGCAAGAAGGTGGAGAAGGTGTGTTTTCAAGTGGTGAGGAAATGAGAAAACAATGGGCTTCTATTTATAGGCAAAAGGGGACAGAGGCCCACGGACCACGGTACCAAATAAAGGGTTCCGCCCTTTATGCATTTTGGTGTCGTGGGTGCCTGACAAGAAATCTAAAAAATCTTTCTTCAAATCTTTTCAAGATTTTACCATATCTTACCAAGATCACATTTGATATATTGAGTGTCAATCTAACCAATATATTCAAGAGATCTTCCAAGGATTTCAAAGATGATGCATGCCATGATGTAACATGTATTTCCATTTTTAGATTAAAATGTTTATCAAAGTAAACTTGTAAAATGTATTATGTAACTAGTTAATAAAATGTCTAGTTACCTTTTGAAATACTTGTGAATACAAAATGTAAAATGAGATTCTAAATAGAATGGTTAACCTATTAAAATACTTAGTGACTCTAAAAGTATTTTAAACATTCTATACGATTTGTTAATGAGTTTGATCATAATGCCACATAACAAACATGTACGAACCTGTGTTGTAACATACGAGGACTTGAGACATCGAGAGGTGTTGAATGTATGATGAGACAAATGTAATTACAAGTAACTTGTACATTTTACGTTATGTATTACAAGTTACATGTTTGTCATCAATCAAAACAAACAAGACTGTATAGATTAAATATCGTAATATTTGCACTAACAGATGAGTTACGCCGTAACCTTCTATTTCTCCGTAAATGCACTAGATCTGCTAGTTACGGCGTAACCTTATAAGTGGTTACGCCATAGTCTTCAATAAACATGGTTACGTCGTAAGTGATGCAGTAGTTACGGCGTAAGTATCGGGCGTGGAACCTTTTTTGACCTAATGGAGTTACGTCGTAATCTTTGGAAGGAGTTACGCCGTAACCTCTTGATGAGTTGGACTTCAGGGTCACGCAATAGTAACGGCGTAATGTGAGAGACGAGTTACGCCGTAACCTCTTCAAAATAAGCATACTGTGATAAATCCTTAGTAACGTTTCCATTTTCGCGTCTCTTTAGCTTCAATGCTCGCAATTTACCTGAAAGTGTAAAACAATGGAAAACAAGCGTAAATCCATATAAATGATATAAATAACGAGCATTAACGGGGGAAATTGACACTTAGTATTCAGGACTATTTGATGTTATCAAATATCCCCCCACTTGAACTCTACTTGCCTTCAAGTAGACCTTATTAGATAGATTCCTAAAAAGATATCTTCCAAAACCTGGAAAATATGAGTTTACAAATCCCTTATGCTAGAATAAAACAAAGCCGAACACCTCGCGAAAGGGGAACAAAAACCTTCAAATCTCTCAACTATTCTAAGTGTCAATTTCGGGGTGATCACTCAATCGCACAGTCATAGCATGTATTCTATCATAAGCTTGGCGGTTACACAAATCTCCACCACTGGAGTTAAGGGCTAAACAATTCTCGAAGGCAATATGGGTAGACACGACAAAGGTTAAGGGGTGACTTGTCATTACTAACATGTCACGGCGAAGTGGACAAAATCAATGATACATGACCAAATCCATGGCCAAGACACCAAAGATTGCTCTCTGCATCACCTAGACATGCTTCATGACTAAAGGGTAGGATAAGACATGGGATGTATAATTGGTGTAAAATGAAAAACAAGCAGGTAGTATATATCTATAACTAAGTCATCACCACTTACCGTTCGCCCAAAGATCAAGCTTAGAAGTCTAGAGACCGGATCATGAAATGCAAGGTAGATGTGTCATTAGAGGACTTCGTGATGGGCACATTACCCTTTCTTCTTCAGTTGGTATAACTCCAACTCCAATCTTCAAATGTGACCGAGGTGGCCTCCTCGATACTAAACAATAAAGCTCATACTATAGTGCTTATAACATCGCACTTTACAAAATCATACTCAATCAACTACTTTTTTTTTAATCAAAACATGATAACATAACATCCCCCCACTTGAGATGAACAATGGGAATTCGGGGGTTCTTCAATGATCTTCATAATTGTTGTCGATGAAAGCGTGATTTCCAAACCTTTCCACTCGAACCTTGAACTTAGGCAAATGATGACTTCCCAATTACCAATAAAGACTACAGGGTAGGCTAAGGTGTAAGGGTGTAACGAAACAATATATTGGGGTGACAAAATGAAAAGAATGGCTCAGAAGGGTGTATCTATGGGTATCTTGCACTAAAGGGGAGTGCAACAAAAGGGTTTCACATGGGGGTCGAAAAGTCGAGGTGACTAATCGATAGACTCACAATGGTAGGTTGTTTGGGTGATAATCCTATATACACGCCTTCTAAAACTGAATAGTCCAAATACATCGAGCTAACTCAACATACCTCGTCTATGGTCTCGAAATGATGCAAAGGCCAAGTTCTAAAGTTTACAAGCTACCGGCACACTCATAATTTGGTGGATTTGGGGTAAAATATAGGAAACGGATAAGGCTAATCTCACCATGTAATATCAAGGGTTGTATGTGCTCGGCTAAGGTCTAATCTAGTTAGGTTTGGAAAAACATGTCAAAATATAAAAAATGGCATAATTTTTCAAAATAAACTAGAAAAATGAGGGCGAAATAATGTTCAAGAGATAATTCTACTCCCATCCCCCCACTTGAATTGTACAAAGTCCCTTTTGTACTAGGCATTAAAATAAAAGTGAAGAGAAAGGTAGAATTAGAGCGAGAACTTCCCACGAATTTGCTCCAAAAAAATGAAGAAGGCCCACGAGAAAGGATCGTGCCTTCGTTAAAGCGTCATGAACAAACTTCAATCCCTGAAATTACAATACCGACAAGCATAGTTCTAAAAAGAAAAAATAAAATGAAAAATAAACCTAACTCACTTTCGTAGGAATCACGGTTGCATTTAGCGAATGCAACAAGCCTTTTAAACCAATTGGTGTCCCAAGTGGACGAGTGAAGTCTCCTGAGGGTTTACGGGGAACACACCCACAAAGTTCATTTAAAAACTAATACATGGTTACTGTGTTTTAAAATGAAAGAATTAAAGCAGAGGAGAGTTACGTCGTAACTCCAATAAGAGAGTTACGCCGTAACTTGCAAAACTGGTATGAGTGAGAAGCGAATAGTTACGGCGTAACCACTGAGATGGTATTGCACCGTAATTGGTAATGCGTCAAGAATTCTGCTGCTAAAATGTTGGTTACGGCGTAATCACCAAGATGAGTTACGTCGTAACTCTGTTCGAGATCAACAGCTACTGTAATTACTTCATTGTTTCCTACAAAAATGGTTAGAAAACACAAAACCCAACAGAAAGGAAATAAAACAAAAGAAAGGGATAATTCGTGTTGTCTCCCGAAACAGCACTTTTCTTTATTAACGAGTCTTTAAGTTAGACTCAGAGCCGCGGGCTACCAGTGTTTGTCTGTCACTTCATGGAATGAGCGATCTCCATGTTGAAGCCAGCTGATCAAATTTTCATCTCGTTTGTATCCATCTCCAAGTTCTAAACATCCTAAGTAAAAAATTTTGATCTTTTGGTAGGGGTGATCAAAACCTTTGGCTTTATCTTCTTCACTAATATCAAGCAGGGGTCTAGCATAACTCAACTGTCTTTTAGTCCAATTTTTAAAGTTTTTGACAGTCCTTGGCATTTTGAAAACAGTTTTATCATCGCCAATCTTTAACCAAACCAGTCCTTCCTTCACGTTTTTATCAAGCCCAGATATTTCTTTAAAGGGTTTTCCGAAAATCACCCCAAGTCACCCACGAATTCGCTAACATCTTCCAAAACCACAAAGTCGACTAGAAATGAGTGTGTTCCTACAAAAACTCGTATGTTTGTTGCTATCCCAAGGAAGTTGTTTCCTTTGTAATCAAGCTCCTTTTCCATAACCTGGTTGTAGCATTCCTTAGAGATAATATTGACTGAGGAATCTGTGTCGATAAATGGGTGAAAGTCAATGAATCCAATTTTGCATGAGATCTTCAGATAATAGGGATTCCTATGATGGATTCGTGCCCCCATCTCATAAAAATGCGGTTGGTTCGATTGCAAGAATGTTTTTTCAGAGTTTTCTTGCCAATGGGTCATCTCGACATCACTAGAGAGGTCTTCAGCACTTAATCATAAGTTATCTTCTTCCTCAAAATTCACGAAAACATCAAAATCCTTCCCCGAGTCAACCTCTCCAGGATCCGGGGGGGAGGGGTCGCTAAGAAACTTTTCAAGGGCTTCACCAAAATCCCCCACTTGGTCAATAACACACACCTTCTCCAGGGTAGACAAGTGTTCATTAGGTCCGAATGTGGCGACCTCTACATTAGCCTCCAGAGTCAATTTACCGGTAAAGACATCTACTTTAGTGTGAGCGGTAGCAAGCATGGGTCTTCCTAAAATGACCGGTATCCTGTTGTCTTCCGGGATATCAAGAATCACAAAATCTCTTTGGAAAAAGGAATCTCTTTCACTAATACATTTTCAACAATTCCTAATGGCGATTGCATGGATCGATCGGCCATTTCAATTTTCATCTTGGCAGGTATTAAGTTTCCAATTCCCATACGCAAAAAAATTGAACGAGGCATTATACTAATACTAGCTCCAAGATCGTAGGCGTTACACAAGTTCAGGCTCCCGATATAGCAAGGTAGAGTAAAACATCCTGGATCTTTTTCCTTTTGTGGTAACTCGTTCCTCAAAATCGCTGAGCATATTTCGTTGAGGCGAATAGTATCATCATAACTTAATTCCCGCATAGTATTATTAGCATCATTGGGAGGGTTTACCAGCAGAGTTTGGTCCAAAAGTGATTGCTTCTCCATGCTGATCCGTTCGCAACCTTTTACGAAAAGGTCAAAGGTTCTTCGAGGATAGTTTCTACAGTGTGGACAACTTCTTCCTCCCGAGCTGCTAGGTAATCGAGATGGCTTCAACATGAACTGACACTTTCCTCTAATCTTTTTATCCTATCATCGTGAAGTTTAATAGAAGAGACTGTATTATCCACGAATGCTCTCATCATTTTTTCAATCCTATCGTCGTGCTCTCTTGATTCTTTGATGTGGTCGATAATCTTTTTCTCAATATTGCTTCCGGAATCGGTCTCAAATACACTATTAACTTTTTCAACCCTACATACTTCAGCTTCTCTTTCCAATCTCCGTTTTTTGAAAATTTCCCCTTAATTGTATTCTTGCTTCGTTATAGTCTTCATTACTTTATGATCGAAGTTATCTCTCGGTCCGTATCCAGTATCCATGTGCCACTTGTAGCAATGTTCGAAATCCGAATACATTCCAAGGCCTGATCAAGAGTCATGCTAGGAATGGGTCTTGGTGAATCAAGGAGTTCTCGTGTTTGCGCATTAATCCCCGATAGAAAACGATATACGATCGATGTTTGTTTAAATCATGAGTAGGGCAATGATATAGAAGCTCATTGAATCTTTCCCACGCTTGGTACAGCGTTTCTTCACCAATCTGCATGAATTGATAGATTTTCCCGAGAAGCCTAGCCATTTTAGAAGGAGGGCAAAATTGCTTTGGCGAACTCCTTTCTTAGTTTTTCCACATGCTTCTTTACTTTCACTAGGAAGTTTGTTATACCATCTCTTAGTTGTTCGGTGAGAGTCATAGGAAAAATCCTTGTAGTGGTGAGAGTAACTAGGAGTACCCACGGCGTTGAAAAGGGGGATAAGTGGAGAACTTCATCTACATGATCCTGAACGTCCTCATCTTTGTCTCCATAGAACTCAAGCTCATGTAACTCTCGAATAATATGATCTGGGATGGAGTATTTTTGGGCAGGAGAATCCTTAGTGAAGCTTCGTTGGCGATTATCGTTTGGTCGGTCCAAATACTACTCCATGGTAAGGTCATTGATATTATTTTCATTGATGACTTCGGTTCTATGTCCGAGGTGCGATTCGTAAAATGAGAAGATGTTGTGAATAGGAACCGAGAATAGATCCTCATTTTCCAAATTGCTTCTCGGGTCAATAAATGGGGTAGCCAGAAAGGGCCTAGAGTTGTGAGTCTTGTATCCTGACATTATTAGAAAGAAAATTAAAAACAGACTTAATATGAAATCCTAAAATAGCTCCCCGGAAGCGGCGCCAAAAACTTGATGCAGGTTTTCTTGACCGGTCTTAATATTTATAGTGTCTAGCTATACCTATGGTCTACCCTAATGCACTAACGGGCAGTGTACCCGGTCATGTGTAGTGTAGTAAATGGTAAAAGCCGAGGTCGTCCTAAGAGCTATGTGTGTCGGATAATTACTAAGTCTAATTGTCACAGAATATAAATGGTTTGATAGTGTTTTAATTAATTAACCTACTAATGCAGAATATGAAAGCAAATAAATGGTAGAAGGGAAATCAATAGAGGAATAGTGGTGCTAACCTAGTTAATCCTCCTAACTAGTAATGTTTACGTCTACCTACTTCCAATTACTTAAGGTGGGGTCAAATTCGAGAGGACAACATTTGGTCAATTCGCCCTAACCTATCGGCAAAGATGCCACCACAGAGAAATCAGCGCACCGTCATAAGTCTGTTGTTCCGGTCCCTAAGCCGAGTCATTAAGTACCGCTACATGATAGTTTCTAAATAGTGAGTGCCCGGCCGTTAGGAACTTAGACACTACACCCCCCAATTCTTAAGTTCATCCAAACGATAGGTGATCAGTTGGTCAAATCGCACAAGTAGAAATGGTCGTCAGTTGGTCATATCTTACCCTTCCCGTCTCAGTCCGCTCACCTAGGGTCAGTTGGTCATATCTCCTAGGCAATTGGCCTCTACCTCTATTCAAAACTACCGAACTAGGGGTGACTACCAAAGAACTATACATGCATACACTTAGAAATAATTGTACGGAAGTAAAGGTAAACGCAAACAAAACAATTAAGGAATCATAACTAGGCTAGCACCAAAGGGTGCTTAGCCGCTCATATTAATCATGCACATCAATTCAATATTCAAAGGTACGAAATACATGAATAGAAAGTAAAAGAAATAATAAACGCTAAATCTTATCGTAATGGTGTGACTTCTCCTTGGAAATGTCCAGTATGCTTCCTAGACCTTCCTTGAGCTTTTTCCCACGTTCTCAGGGTGATGTGTGTGGAATGGGATGATTAGAAATTCTGGATATCGTGGGGTATTTATAGGTCAGGTATGGGTTACGGCGTAACCAAAAGATGAGTTACGCCGTAACCTTCTATTTCTCCGTAAATGCACTAGATCGCTAGTTCGCGTAACCTTATAAGTGGTTACGTCGTAGTCTTCAATAAACATGGTTACGTCGTAAGTGATGTAGTAGTTACGGCGTAAGTATCAACGGCGTGGAACCTCTTTTGACCTAATGGAGTTACGTCGTAATCTTTGGAAGGAGTTACGCCGTAACCTCTTGATGAGTTGGACTTCAGGGTCACGCAATAGTTACGGCGTAATGTGAGAGACGAGTTACGCCGTAACCTCTTCAAAATAAGCACATTGTGATAAATCCTTAGTAACGTTTCCATTTCCGTGTCTCTTTAGCTCCAATGCTCGCAATTTACCTGAAAGTGTAAAACAATGGAAAACAAGCGTAAATCCATATAAATGATATAAATAACGAGCATTAACGGGGAAAATTGACACTTAATATTCAGGATTATTTGATGTTATCACACTTTTATGATCAAATAATGGAATATAGTTGATGTTATTATTTTGTTTAAATAGAACACATAAGTTGTATACGTATGTGTTCGGTAAAGGAAGAGAAACCATGTGCATGGTACTAATGAATAAAGTTTTAAGAAGGAAACAATTAATTAATATTGAAGGTTAAGATACTATTATTTTGAGAGGTTAAAATACTAATGGAGATCGACTCGACTAACGGGTGTGACAGAAAGTGTAAGTGGTCTTATATATAAGTTTTTGATTTTGTTTTGTTGAAATTGTAGGAGATTTTGTTTGGGCGAGACATAAAAGCTTGAAAGAGATTTGAGGTGAGTTTTCATGTGCTTTTAAATTAGGTTGCACTTTTATTTGAATTACTATCATGCGACTTGTTTAAATGGTCATTATTTGCTACATCTTTTGATTATGTGAGAATAACTGAAAGTTGAGAAAATTGTTTTATTTAATATTGAGATATATAAATGTTGAATAGTGAATTGTAAACCGTGAAATGTGAATTGTTGGAACCGTTGAACCGAACGGGTAAAAATATGAATCGTTGGAACCGTTGAACCGAACGGGTAAAAATATGAATCGTTGGAACCGTTGAACCGAATGGGTAAAATTGTTGAATGGTTGGAACCGTTAAATCGAAAGGAAATAAAAATAGTTGTATATGTTATAATGTGATATAAATTGAATTATTGGTTTATATTAAGTTGTTGGTACTTGAATTGATTAAGAATATGCTATAACTGAATAACACCTATATGAGATTTGAATAAATTGCATGATCGTTTTATAAGTTTGATTTTATATGAATTGTTTTGTACGTGAAAACCATTAATTCTCACTAGGCCTTTGGCTGACCCAAAACTCTTTTAAAATTTTCAACCCAGATGAGCTACTTTTAAGAATCAAGAGATAAATTGAGACCGAGTAAGAGTAGACGCTTCCGCTGATATAAAGTAAATAAGAGGGTTTAACACTCCGAAAAGGCGGGGTGTTACATAGCCTTCTCGTATGCCGCTAAATGGAACACGTAAGAAAGAGCACATATATATGACACGCCTTTCTAGTCACGCCCATATATCATACTAGAACATTCACAATGTCACTTGTGGTCACCATTGAGGTGTGGACAACAATCGTGGTCACCAATGCGTTGGATAGTGGTCTGCTCGTATGTGGTGGATGTAAGAAGGTATAATGTTTTATTGATTGATTGTGTGACAATCCCAAAACCGGGAATACATATAGGTCCCAAACCCTACAAAGACATGGGCTTGGGTACAAGTACATAAACATGGGCCTAATCTAAATACATAATACTAACATACCCATGCAGTTTGGCGAAATCAAAGCTCGAACTGGAGATTAAAGCTAATAAACAATAAACTAAAGCAAGTAAATACGACTAAACAAAGATAAGACAACGAAAGTTGGTTCTAAAACTTCAACCCCCAAAGAACCTTCCAAACAAACGGGGCGTGTTTTCCATAGAAAAACATAAAGATCCAATTTTTTTTTTTTTTTTTTTTTAAGGTGAGTTTAGAAGTGGGATAGATTGATTGAAGAGGAGAATGGAGGTGAGGAAAGAAGACTAGGTGAGTTTAGAAGTGAGATAGATTGATTGGAAGACGAGAATGGAGGTGAGGAAAGAAGACAGCAGGTGAGGAGGCAGTAGAGGTTGAAGGAGAGGCAGCGGAAAGACAGTCGTCTCGGGAATTGATACCCTTGATTCGACATAAAACAAAAGTCGTCTTGGGGATTAATACCCTGGATTCGACATAAAACAAATAACAATATTTTTTTTTTTCGTTACATCAAACTTTTAAAAAAAAATAGTAATAATGGGATGTCTCTGTCGGCCATTGTTTTCTTTTTCTTTCACTTTTCCTCTGATTCCTTTGACTATCTTCTCATCCCAAAACAACCAGGAAACCCAAATAATGGCCTTTCAGTTTCATCATGTTCTGATTTCCTTCTTATTAATCATCTCATTAAAACCTATCGAACCATCATCAACACATCACAAAAAGAGTTACATAATCCACGTGGCATACTCTCAAAAACCACTAACATACATATCTCTAGTTAAGTCAGTCGCACCAGATCACCAACCGGAAGATCTACTCTACACTTACGAGAAATACGACACAACAGAAAGAAATGATGAGATTGAGGACAGAGAATACAGGTTAAGATTTAAAGAGAGCCCTCCGAACCTCCGGCATGTAGCCGGCGGAATGGTTTAGGGTTAGAGATCTAGGATCGAACGGCTGATACCATGTAAGAAGGTATAATGTTTTATTGATTGATTGTGTGACAATCCCAAAACCGGGAATACATATAGGTCCCAAACCCTACAAAGACATGGGCTTGGGTACAAGTACATAAACATGGGCCTAATCTAAATACATAATACTAACAGTGGAGAGGTTCATGGTGTGGAAGCCTGACTGCTTCACCTCTTGATTTCTTTTTCGTTATTATTTTAGTAGGTATGTGAGTATAAGGTGTATATTTTAGTGGACAAAGTTGTTAGTGGTAATGATAAAATATCTCGGTAAAAAAAAAGTGAGACTGTGTCGAGAGCGTAAGTTAATGTGATACTAAGTTAACAACAATGACAAGCGATGATCGTTACTATTGCTAAGATCGGTCACGGCCGGTTGTTGATATTACAGATTTCTGGATCAAATTCCATACATTGCATTGCACATTGAAGTACTACGTAGTATTTAAACTGTATAGTTTGGGCTGACAAAGCCCATTTTTGTTTGGGCCTCAGTTCGTTCAATCCAAACAAATTTGGTCTTAACCAAGGGCACAATAACACTAGAGCGCATTTTACTGTGACGGCCAAGTTTATACTTCGTCTCACGATATTGAGATGAATTATAGCATGCTCTGGTACCATTTTTCGAACTAGCATTTTTAGCAGCATATTATTAACAAAAATTTGGTTCATTTTGCTCTTACAATCAACACTTGCAAATATAAAAAATCTTATTGGTAAAATATTCACACATTCATTGTATACCTTATACAGTAAAACTTTTATAAATTAATTCTCGATAAGTTAATAACCTCGATAAAATTAATAATTTGTCCGGTCTCAACTTGGGACCAGTACAAAGTTAGACCCCAATCGATAAAATAATAAGATAATAATTTTTTTGAAACACCAGTATATATATATATTGGTTTCAACGAAACTATAAATTAATAATTACTAAATATTTTCATATCTTTACTATATAAAATAGAAAAATGGTCAAAGGTGAAAGTAAAAATTGAAAAGTTGAAAATTGAAAGTCAAAAGTGAGAAAATTTATAATGTAATTAATACTCTTATTAAAACATCCCATTACTTAAAAATACATTGATTTATTCATATTGTACAACCAACTAAAAGCATATTCACCAAATTAAATACAAACAATTAAAACACCCCATATTAAAAAGTACAATAAAATTTTCACAATATACAATTTAAACAAGTTACAACAAAATCCAGAATATAAAATAATTAAACACACTAATTAATGTTATTTTTAAAACAACCTAAAATAAAAAGTACGTGTTATTATACAAATTATACAAATTAATAAAACACACAAAGTTTCATACAAGCTAACAAGTTGATTGTACATATAATTTTGAAAATCGGACCGGGACCAACGGTTCAACCGGAACCGGTTTAGCCACAGTTCAACTAACCAATAAAAGTAATCCGAAAATGAACCAAGAGGACCCGTTTGAAACCGATACAAACCAGTAAATCGAGCTTCATCGAGATCTATTTCTCCGGTTAATCGTCACGAGGTATCCAGCGTATACTATATATAAAGAAAAACAAAAAGTAAATGTTGAAACTAAAAATAGAAACTTTGAAAACATATATTTCAAAAGTAAACTATTAATACACATCGAAAACCGGTTGACCGGGCGCTTCAAACCCGGGGACGCGGTTTAATTTCAAACGTCGGGTTGACCCGGTTTAAATCGATCATTTTTCGACCAAAGCGGTTCAACCAGTTGAACCACCCGGTCGACCCGGGTTTCAAAACATTATGTTTAATACCCAAATCTTCAAACTTTTATTATTTTTCATTTATAACCATAAACATTTTTTATCACTAAACGATATGTCGCTATAAAATCTCGTTGCTATCTTGCAGTTTTCGTCTTTAACTATATGTTTATATAATTACCATTAAAAATTCAAACTAATATTAAATGAAAATAGATTCGGCATATTCAATGTTTGAAATTCAATACAACTTTTTTATTTTGTTTTATTATACATACAAAGCATGTATCCATGTTTTTGAAACTTAAAAGTGAGTAATGTTAAATTTCTAAAATTCCTTTAAAACTAAAATTTCTACATAAAAATTCAAAGAATTTGCCCTTAATGAAATAGCTACCATAACAATTCACACCTAAAATTTGAAAGAAATGTATGACAAATTTTGACAACTTTTACTATTGTAATTTTCCCAAAAAAGTATTTATTTTTAATTTATTTAACCTTAACACTAATAATTTCTAAAAGTTTATCAATATCTTTTATTTTATAAGGCACCATATTAATACTTATTATTTATTGTTATGTTACTTTATAGTGTGTGTATCATATGCGATCGATACCACGATCAATATTACATATTAAAGTAAAGTTGAAATTAAATGTGCAATGTATATGCAATGACCAATATGATTTTTAAAAATATTTGTTTTGACATTTATATATAGTTGAAATTGCAGAGATATTGTTGTGAATAACTTTTTACAATCACAAAACATTGTATCGATTTATTATATAGTCACGGGGTTCATTTTTTGTTCTTGTTCTTTGCGCATTAAATACGTTAAATACAAATTTGTGTTCCAAATATTGCTATAATGATGGTGATTGATTGGTGCTTTAATCGTTGATTGTTCCGGAGCATTAATTTCAAAGATATACAAAGTTTTACGAAATAATTTGGTCAAAATACATTATACAAACGGTGTATATATTTTTGTTAAGTTTCTTAGGTTTGATTGGGTCAAATACCATGCATTGATGATTGATAACTACAAAGTGAAGCCAATCAAAGAGTTCGGCCAAAGAGGATTCAACACCTCATATGCCGTGTAATAAGAAATTTTACATGACGAGTAACGTGCATTGTTAGTTATCTCATAATTGATGTAATGTTTTATTTTCAGTTTCAATAAATATTTTTATATATTCTTTGATACATGTTAAGAATTTTTTCTTCAGTTTAATTATCGCATGTTACGAAACACTTACCACAATATCGCAATTGTTAATTATCTGCCGCTAGGAACCGCTGCCGCTAGGCGCGGGTACTCGTCTAGTATACATAAAGGACATATGTAATTGGAACTTATACAAATTCAATTAAAGCCATACGTAATTGAAACTTGTCTCAATGAAACTAACTTTTTGTTTATTCAAAAACAATGAACTGACAAATTCAATTAATTTATAAATATGAATTCATAAAATGTTAATTAAAACTTGTTTTTCTAATTTATTTTTCATCTCTAACATGTATATATTGTAACTAATATATTGTATTTGAAATTTAAATGTCATACGTAAAACTTTTTTAAATTAATAAATTATTAATTTATCTATATATTAATATCTCGCTAAATTAATAAAATATCCCGGTACCAACATCATTAATTTAAAGAGGTTTTATTGTACTACACACTACGCCTGAATGAAACTTGATTCCGCCACCTCTTTGTTTTTTTGGGTAAAGAGATTTTTTCCTAGTAAATTTATTACTCTAAAACACAATTAAGTAGAACAAATGTGAAGAATCCCACATCTCAACTCAATACTAGGTCAAAACAAACGCATCTACTATGCTTCAAACTTAACCTATCATAATAATGACATGCCACATTTATGAGACCCAATTATAGACGCTATTTATGTTGACCACAAAGACTAATATCAAAAGCATCAGCAAACTGCATTTGAGCATCAGTCAAACCAGGATCATCAAAATCATCATCATCGTACGAATCATCAGAATAATCTTCCTTTCATTGTTCATACAAGTTTTTATGTCTCCATCCACTGCCACTTTTAGAAGCTTTGTTAACATTTGAGCTCGTAGACGCCATAAAAGCGACATTTTCATCCCAAAATCTAACTGATAACATAAAATAGTCCTGAATATTAAGTGTCAATTTCCCCCGATAATGCTCGTATTTTATATCATTTATATGGATTTACGCTTGTTTTCCTCTATATTTCACTTTCAGGTAAATTACGAGCATTGGAGGTAAAGAGACGCGGATTTGGAGAGTTTATTGAAGATATATGATAGTATGCTCATTTTGAAGATGTTACGGCGTAACTCTCCTCTCACATTACGCCGTAACAGAAGCGTGGCTCAAAAAACCAACTAAACGGAAGATTAAGGCGTAACTCCCTCCTAGGATTACGTTGTAACTAATTAGGCCAAATGAGGTTCCGCTCCGTTGCAAGCTACGACGTAACTAATTCTACAATTACGGCGTAATCCCGATTTATTGAAGATACGGCGTAACTCATTCCTGATGTTACGCCGTAACCAGCTTTTCCAGAGCAAATTACGAAGAAATGGATGTTACGGCGTAACTCTTAACTTAAGTTACGCCGTAACCAGATCTGGCCTATAAATACCGCCCAAATACCATCATTTCTATTCATCCACTTCACACACCAATTCAGAGAACGTGAGTAGAAAGTTGAAGGCAGATCTTAGGGAACATACGGAGCCATCTCCAAGGGAGAAATCACTCCCCTACGATAAGCATTAGCATTTTATCATTTCTTTACTTTCAATTCATGTACTTCGTAATGTTAAACATTGAATCGATTATTTTAGTTAATATGAGCGGCTAGCACCTCTGGTGCTAGCCTAGTTATGATTCCTTAATTGTTTATGTTTACATTGCTTCCGTATAATTATTTCTAGTGTATGCATGCATAGTTTGTTGGTAGCTACCCTTGTTTTGGTAGTTTTGAATGGCGGTAGTGGCTAGTTACTTAGGAGATATGACCAACTGACCCTAAGTAGTTAGACTGAGTGGGAAGGGTAAGAATTGACCAACTGATGACCCTTCTTCGCTTGTGCGATTTGACAAACTAATCACCTACCGTTTGGATGAACTTAAGAAGTTAGGGATGAGTGTTTAAGATGCTAGCGCCCGGGCACTCATTGTTACAAATCTTGCATGTAGCGGAACTTAATGACTTGGCTTAGGGGACTAAAAACAACTAGAGTTTCAATGGGTCACCCAAGATCTCCGGTGGAAACCTTTGCTGATAGGTTAGGACGAACTGACCAAATGCTATCCTGGCGACCTTTACCCCCACTTGAAGCAATTGGAAGTAATTAAACATGAACTTAACTTGATAGGATGAATAACTAGGTTAGCACATTTTCCTCTATTGATCACAACCCTCGCCTCTATTTGCTTTCTTTTTTTTACCTTCTTGCTTTAGTTATTAATTAATCATTTCCACCTTAAATCCTATTAAAATCTGTGACACCTAGACTTAGTTAAAATCCGCACACATAGCTCTTGGGACGACATCGGTTTTACCAAATACTACACTACACACGACCGGGTACACTGCCCGTTAGTGCATTAGGGTAGACCATAGGTATAACGAGACAATATAAATATTAAAACCTGGTCAGTAAAACCTGCATCACTTACACTTCATCATCACTATCCTTGTTAATCGGATCATCAACCTTTTTAGAAGCCACATTAGAAGAACTAGGAAGCGTTGATTTACAATGTTTTAGCAGCTTCCCATCATCACCCACTAGCATAAGCTTCCCATCAAGCATCTGACTTTCCAGTTCATTAATCATTGCAACCAAAGGTGTAGTACTTGGACTACCAGATGCTGAACCAGCCACATCATGGACAACTTTCTTACCTGAATTTGACAACCCCCCCATTTGATCCAAGCTCATCATCTTTCTCAATCGAATTAAGCGCATCAAAAGGATTACCCGAGCTCGTCTCTACTTCAGAATTCTTTTTCGTACCACTTGAACTAGCACCATTCTTATTAGAGACGGCTGAGTAACCTTGTTTCTTAGGTTTAAAATGAAACTTAGATCCCACATTAGTACCACGACAAGTTTATCTAAGAGGTTGTTGGAAACCATTATTCATGGGTTTTTCAACAACCCATTTTGGACATAACATATCATCATGCCCAAATATAACATGTGATGTAACACTCGACATAACATAAATGGGGTGACAAAAGTGAGAGAGAAAGAGAATGGTTAATTTGGGGATTTTCACATTAAGTGAAATGATCTGTACCAAATAAATCTAAATAGAAGATTAGGAGGTAAACTAGTCTAAATAACTGAAATACAAAATGTTTACAAAATACATCCCTATACTTTATCTAATGACTAAACAATCCTTGTAGTTTAACACTCCCCCTCAAGATGAGAATAGGAAGAAACTGAAACTCCCATCTTGTTAAGAAGCTTAGAATGTTGATCCACATACAAGACTTTTAGTGAAAATGTCAGCAACTTGTTGAGTAGTATGAACATAAAAAGGCTTTATGATTTGTCAGTTTTCGTATAAAGATATTTTCCGAAGAAATAAAAATGAATGTATTTCCCGGGTCATTCTCCTAATGAGGGATGAATAGAGTTTAACAACTCACGTCGCGTGATTCGGGATTCGAATGGGTAAAAAGGTTTTTGATTGATTTCTAAACTACGAGGCAAGCAATAATAATAAAAGGGAATTAAAACTACTGAATCTATGATGCAAACAAGAAAATTAAAACTAAGTACGCAAATTATACCTAAAAACGTAAATAACGTAATTAAAATGCAAACTAGACTATTTTAACACCTAAAAGTGATCTAATAATTTTATACAGCTAAAAATGTTATTTAAAAATTATTTGAAATTTAAAACTATTTTTTTTGGTTTTTCTTGATTTATTTTGAATTAAAACTATTTTTATATTTTTAAAATAGATGTAAAATGCTTAAAATTATGAAAAATTGAAAAAAAATTACAAAACTATTTTTCAAAAATCTAAATTAACGAAAAAGAATTTTAAAAATTGAAATTACATTTTTCTGACTTTTTCTCTAATTATTATGAACTTAAAACTATTTAAAACCAATTAAATTCCTATAAAATACAATTTTAATTATGAAAAATCTGGACAAATCATTTTTGTGACTTTTTGAATATTCAAAACTTAAGAAAATTATTTTTGTATTTTTCTGACCTTTTTCTGAATTATTTCAATTAAATGCTATTTTAAAAGTCTAAAAACTGAATTTAAATGCAGAAAAATAGTAAATGAATAGGGAAATTTATGAAAAATTACAGAAAAGTTCTAAAGATTAATGGGAAGCTAGGAAAATTGACAAAAGCTACTTGCGAACACAGGAAAAGCTACTTGGTGAACAACTGATCATGAAAAGCTAAATGAAAATAAGCTACAAGCTCTAGAAAACTACAATAAGCTACCACAAGCTAATTTAAGCTAAGTCTAACTAACTTCAACCTAAAGAAACTAAAGGAGATTAAAACAACATTATCTAAAAGCTAATGAGCATGATTCTAAACTTATAACAATAAGTGCCAAACAGCCCTTATGCAGCTACTTCTAGCACTAATTTAAGTGGTTTAGAAAAATCCTAAAAATGAACTAAAATAAGCTTGTTAAAGACAACCAACGAGAGTGCTAGATTCCTAAGTTTCAGCCTAAAAGGATCTAATATGATGAGATTAAAAATCAAAAGCTAAAGCTAATTGGGACAAAAAAGGGACTGTTGCAGCAGCCTTAAAGAAGGACAGATGGGGAACTTTAAGCTAATGAAAAGCTACCCATAAGCTAATAGGAAAAATCATAAAAATGCAAAGCAACTAGACTAGCAACCAAATAATGAGCATACCAATTTTCAGGATCTATGGGCTACTAATGAACAAATGAAAAATAAAAACTAAGGAGTGATTGGAACAGAAACCTGATGATTTGCAGCAGACTATAAGCAGAACAAGCAATTTTAAGCGTTCAAATTAGCACTCTAAACAACTCAAAATCCAAAATAAACCATCCACAGATCAAAATTAATATGCTAAGATTAGTAAAACTACTTTTAACAAACTTTGAGACCGAATGAAACCTTACAAAGGACTGATGCACAATACTGTTTGGACAGAAAAAGACACTTGTGACAGATTTGAGAAAAAGACTTAAAACACAATTTAAAACTTGGAGTTGTAAAAACTTGATTAGAAAAGTTCTTAAAACCAGTAACTACAATCATATACCTCTTCTTCCTCTAATCAAATTGACTTCAACTAAGTAATAAGCATCAACCAAACACTCTTTTATCAAGCATTAATTGAAATTTAAACTTGAAAACTGATGAGACTTGGGGAAAACAGATTTGAAATTAAACAATCAACACTAAAACTGACTATTAGAAACCCTAAAATTACAAATTATCATGAAACTGGTTTGACTTTCACATTTTGACTCATTTTGACTTTTGTTGACTTTTATTGAAAACTTTGAAGAAAATGATAATTTGAACAAAGGAATTCAGAAATAAGCTCACATAAGCTTTTGGAGCTTGTATGAGCTTGAGAGAGCAGAAACAAAAGCTTTAAAACATCTTTGAAATAATTGCTTTGAAATTAAAATAACAAGGAAATTTAAATGAACAATTAAATTGCTTTTATCAATCCAAAATTACAATACTTAAATGGAAATAACAACAGAAATTTAAGAGTTTTACACTAAGAAAGACAGTAAATGACATGAATAAAAATGGTCAAGAATTCCTCTAAAGCGTGAGAAATTGGACAACTTCTTCTTGTGATGAAAGGGTCTATTTATAGCCTAATGAAGGAGCTTAGGCTTGATCTCAGAAGCTTCTGGGTCTATCAATATCCACCATTGATCATCCTCTTGCATCACCAATCTTAATCTGAGCCACAGGATCACTTGGGTGATGTGTCTTAGCCAATAAGGGTTCTCCTTTCTGCTACAGTGGCATTCTTTGAGCACATGGATTGCCAGGCTGTCCAAAAAGATGCTTAGTACTATGTGCTTAGGGGTACGGTTGGGAATTCAAAGGTTGAAGGAGGTTGCACAGTGTATATTGGTTTGGGAGGGAAGGCTAAAACTAGGTTTTTGATTATTATTTTATTTTGACTGATTTTGACCTTGGGGAAGGATAAATGGTATATTTGACTTGTTGACTAGTGGTTTTTGGGGGTTTGACCGGGGTAAACGGGTATAATGGTACCGGGTTTGGTTATTTAGATTAGATGGGATAGGTTTGGTTGTGAATGGGCCAAGAGTTTAATATTGGATAGGTTATTATGGGCTTGTAATAATAAGTGTAACCAACTCTTTATCAATATGGACCATTCATGTAAAATTATAAAAATCAAGGGCTATTGGTGTAAATTAGAAATGGTAAGGGTAAATTATGGTAAATTGGTAGAGTGAGGGTATAAATGGAAAATGAAGGGTATTTTGTATAATAATGGATAAGTTGAAGGTTAAAATGGTAATTTTGTGAAAGTTAAGGGTGAAAAGTGAAAGTTTTGGAAAGTGAAGGTGAAATTGTGAAAACTCCCAAACTTGATCCAAAGCTTCGTAATTTAACTTTTAAGCATCCAAATCCCATAAAACTGCATCCCGACATCGGCTTTTGCTTTCTTCTCATTCTCGTGCTCGGTTTTCTTTAGTTTTGGCTTTCTTTTGTCTGTTTTGTCATATCCGTACCTGCACATGCATAAACTCAAGAAACCAGCAAATATTAGGCATAAACGGCTATTTCTTGGTTATTTTGGGTCTATTTTGGTAAAGAAATGGTATGTGTTTTAGCACATACCAAAATACCCCAGACTAGAAGATTGTCGTGTCCTCACGCAATGCAATCAACTCACGCTTCTAAAACCAAGGATTTCAACCTCTTTCTACTAAATTTATGAAAAGTAGCAAAGATTCCTCAAAAGAGATTAAGAGACCCTTAATTCTAAAAACGCCCCGTTTACCTTTTATTTCACATATAAATATTACGATTAAGCACTTTCCATTATGAGTGACGGTTTGTTGAACTTTCATGTCGATCAATAACTCCAACATTTTTCAAATGACATTTTTAGGATCACGGAGTAGGAAACACAACTCAGCGAGGAGTGACCATACGGATAGAATACATCGTCCATGATTTTTCATAAGTCCCCATACTAAGCGTAAAATCGAAATCATTGTTAAATATGATTTTAGATGCTAACACTACCCATGTAAGTTACTTGTGTAATTACCTCTTGCTCCCATTTTCCTATTTTTCTCTATTTATTTTATTTTTGGTGAGAAATGAATTTCTTCAAATTTCTCGTTTCGATAGGTTTTATTCCGATAAAGATATGAAGCTAAGACGCTAATTAGTTTTCCATCTTCCCTCGAAAACCGTTGCATACAAGAATGAGGTCCACATCAAGGTCCTAATATAACACGATTTAGGGAGATAACTTTTTTATTACGACCGAAACAACTCATCTACGAGTCCAGAGACAGAAGCTTTTATTTAGATATCTCCCGGAGTCAAAGTTTGGCTTAATACTTATTTCAGCACATTTGCATTTTTGCAATTTAGGCCCTTAGTCTTTTCAACCACTAATTCAACGGGATTACCGTTTTATCAGAAGTCTTATTATGACTTTGGAATTTTCCTCAACCTTTTTGAAGTCCATGACAACGGGGTTACCGTCAGACATAGAAAACTTTTATGGCTTTGGATTTTCACTTTAATACATTTGGGCTTTATTTCATGTTAATTTTTGCCAAACTCCGAATCCCACGGCTTTTATAACAATAGAAACAATAGCAGCAAACTATCAAGAATCAGTTGTCTATTACACCGCAACATTGATAGTACCTTGATGTGTACCCAACTCTCATAAGCAAGGATTCTCTAAAGAAGATAAAGAACTAACTATCGCCAAAAACCTAACATCTTTAATTATTTATTCACAAATATGGAGTGAAACAATTTTGTGGGAGCAAAAAGCCACAAGTACTTTCGATGAACTCTAAAGAGAACCATTTACTCCACGCTTAGCATCTAAACTCATAAGTAACTCTATCATTCCTCGATCTCTGCAAATTTAAAATCCCAAATAATGAGATCCGCGGATGCTTAGCCGATAATTAAATTATCTATGGTTAAAGGAACAAGCTATGGCTCAACACGCCCGGTCAAGTCAGAATTCTATTCCTACTCTCACCAGCGGAAATTCAATCAAGATGTCAAAACATATATTAACTTAGCAATTGCTTCGTAGAATAATCTCAAGTCTCGCATTTTTAAAGTCACTTATTAGAAACTAGCAAATCTTTGAAAGCTTCGCATATTTAAAATCACTTAGGTAAGCTTGCAAATTCTTGGCCTTGTGAGCTAGAATCGCATTTTATAGCCTCTTGTCTAAGCAATTAGCAAAGACTTTTTTAAGAAAACGCATATTTAAAGTAACTTCTAATAGACTTGCGAAGACTTTTCAATCATAAAACTAGCAAAAGCTTACAAAAAATTTTAAATTTTTCACATATTTGCACAATGTTTTCATTTTCTAAGGAAAAACGGGGTTGCGAGAGTACACGGCAAAAACAAGCTAGTGCGGTCAAATCAAATCGAAGATTACCCACCAGAGACTAAAATGAAAAATTGTCCTCAATGTTTAAAGGCAGGGGTATCAACGAAAATCTAAAAGCCGTTTATTAAGTATGCTAGAAGATAAACGTTAGTCGATAAGATTAGGATATCGGATTTCCATCAGCATCGAACATGAAACTCGAGTGGAGAAAAAACAAACTTCGAGCACGAGAGTCTTCATATCGATAAAATCCTAGACAAAAACATCACAAACAACCAAACACGAAAAATCGAAGAGGCTAACCCCTTCACGTCACTTATTAGAAAATAGAAAGAAGATAGAGATAAGCATGGGGTGCCTCCAACGAAGCGCTACTGTTTTTGATCACCGAGTCGCTATCCTGACTCGTCCCCGAATTCATTTGTCCTTGGGGAAGAAAATGGTAGAGATACCAGGGTCAAAAACAGTGTCCTCATTCCCGAAGGAATGAGACTGGGTGGGATGGGTGAAGAAGATAATGTCGGGTTCAAGCACATAAGGGATAACTCCCCCCAAACTTACATAAAGCATGTCACGAAAGAAGGATCCATCATCCGGCGGTTTAGTGGGTGGACGAAGGGATGACAAATCACAATGAGAAAACTCCAAAGAAAACGGGAGCTCATGGTAAGGGATAAGATGTGTAGGCTCAACAATGAAGGCATCCATTGGAGGATCCTTATCTCGGACAACGGTTTTAGCATAAAGCTCATCTATGTTGAATATCCCGGGGTTGAAAATCTTGTCTTCACATGTAGGCTCATCGGGATAAGTGATGGTGGACTCATCAGAGAAAGGGGAGTCAAGAAATCCATCACATAACAACACATCCCCCTCGGGGTCATTATCAGCGTCCTCAATACCCAGTGGTATCAAGTCATCAATAGATAAGTCAATTTCTTCCATATCAGAATCACTTGGCGGCTTATCAAGAATATCGTCTTCAACCACTTTAGATGATTCATTCATCTCGGGTTTCATTTTCAAATCAACCTCCATAATATCCTTAGGGGGCGTTTGGTTGGCGAAAATTCAAATGATGGCACTTTGAATCACCAGACATTTTAAATTTTGTAAAACTTGAAATTCTACTAACCTGTTTGGTTCACAAAAAACTTGTCAAAGTATTTGCATCATGTAACTTGCTAATTGACATATTTACCCTTATTGACCAACAACAAACAAAATTGTTCTTTAGTTTGACCATCATTTTCCATTCAAGAACAAGAGACCAACACATGCACCGACAAAAATAAAATCACAAAATCACAACAAATGATTTTCGAATTGGTTTCCAAAACATATTTGTAATAACAAAATGTAAACTAAAAACGATTTTTGTGTTATGTGAATCAAAAATCAATTTTTTCAAACCCTATTCAATGGTATTTCAAAATGAAAAATCAAAATATGGAAAAGCGAATTTGATCTTTGTAAACTCAAATTCGTTTCTTATATAAGCATAAAATCTTTTTAGAACCAAGATTTGTATTCTTCATAAAGCGAAAATTGTTTCATGTGTGAAAAACTTAAGTTGTGAAGACAAATTAAAACCTAAAAAAAATTGTAGAAAAATAAAGGAAGAGTAGAAGTTTGAATTTTATTGATGTAATTTGACAAAAAAAAATGAAAGAGGAGCAAGTGAATAAAAAGAGAGATGAATAGAAGATAGTTGATGAAGAAAGATGAAGATGAAAATAAAAATATGATAAGAAAGGATATTCTTTCTCGAATTCATTACCTGTCCCCACATAAATGAAAATTCCTTACACATCCAAGGATTTTTAATTTCCTCAAAATAGTACACTCTTATCATTTAAATTCTCTTTAAATATGCAACCAAACATGATGAAGATAGAATTCTAATTTCAAATGACTCAAAATTACTTCAAATTCCATCAACTAAACAAACCCTTAGTGTCGGATTCATCACTTTCTTCATCTTGCATATCATCACATGACGGGAGAGAAAGGTCGGAACACAGAGATGGGACAAGTGGTGTGCTCTGAGAGCTAGCAATATCCACCACTTCCGTTGTGGTCTATGAATTAGACTCAAAATCTTTTTCAAAAAGAGGATTAACTTCGCAAAAGGTATAGTCATCATTGAACTTGAAAACTGGATTTGAGAAAATCCTGGGAGTAACCTCGGATATGTCAAGAGAATCACACAAAAGCGAATCACAATCACTGTCAGACATATCCTCAGACTCACTTGGGATTGGGTTAAGGCTCTCAACACTGGACGATTCCATTTTCGGAATAGTGCTAAGAGGCTCGTCCCCCATTTTGAGAGAATCCTCGGAATCAACAATATTAGGAAGGATAGATGGGATTACAATAGACTGGGGAAATTGAGAAATAACGTCTTTCAATGGAATAGTGATTTCGTCATTTATAGCTCTTAGACATTGCATATTCTCCTCCGCAAACAATTCTTCCATACTCTTTCCTTCTGGGTTTTCGTCTTCCTTGTTATCATATATAGCAAGTAGACTTCTCGCATTCTCCTCCGCCAACAATTCTCCCATGCTCTTTCCTTCTTTAAATTCCTCCACGGGAGTGGGATTGCCACTCGGAGGCATATATTCCTTATCAGAATCAAAATCGTCATCATAGTCGTAAACGAGAGGTTTCCAATATTGGGAACTCACTTTAGCGGCTTGTTCTTCAGCGAGTAATTCACCATAAGATTTCTGATGAGGATCTTTTTCTGGAGCATGTTTATTAACAAATTTTTCGAGTATTCTAAGACATATTTGAATTTCTGGAGTAATTTGGAGAGGTTGTGGTTGAATCTCTTGGTATTGTGGAGGTGGGTCATAAGAATAGTCATAATTGTTACAAGGAACTTGCTCGTAAACAAGCGGGTTCTGCATTTGACAATCGGAGTTAACGTGCGGACCTCCACAATACTCACAACAGTATGATTGTTGTGACGGGTTTTGTGAAGTATATGGATAAGGGTCATAACCAAAATTCTGATTGTTATATTGAGTTTGACATTGAAAACCTTGGTGCAGACCTCCACAGTACTCACAAGACTATGTCTCCGTCTCATGGTACGGGGGTTGGTTAAGGAAATCGGTTGTCTCATTGTAGGGATTTTGGTTGTAAACAAACTCGGTTCCCGAATTTCCATTGCTACAACCGGGACAATTCCCACCATATTCGGGTCCTCCGCACCATATGCAAATGAGTTGATAAGACGAAGACATCGAAGAATTATACGGATAAGAGGGTAAAAGAGGAAAGAATTATCGGTTTAGAGGATAAAGACGATTATTTTTAGGTTTTTATAAATAGAAAACATAAAAGGAAAACAAATTTTGAAAAGGAAAATCTTTTTAGGTTTTTAGAAAAGAGATATTTACAAAAACAACGATAACTTCACTCGGGGAAGGATCTTCAAATACACGCGAATAGAGACGGAATCGAAAACTCACTACATGCCCTCCCCGGCAGTGGCGCCATTTTTTGATTTGTCAGTTTTCGTATAAAGATATTTTCCGAAGAAATACAAAGGAATGTATTTCCCGGGTCGTTCTCCCAACGAGGGATGAATGGAGTTTAACAACTCACGTCGCGTAATTCGGGATTCGAATGGGTAAAAAGGTTTTTGATTGATTTCTAAACTACGAGGCAAGAAATAATAATAAAAGGGAATTAAAACTACTGAATCTATGATGAAAATAAGGAAATTAAAACTAAGTACGCAAATTATACCTAAAAACGTAAATAACGTAATTAATAAAACGTAATTAAAATGCAAACTAGACTATTTTAACACCTAAAAGTGATCTAATAATTTTATACAGCTAAAAATGTTATTTAAAATTTATTTAAAATTTAAAAATAATTTTTTTGGTTTTTCTTGATTTAATTTGAATTAAAAACTATTTTGGTATTTTTAAAATAGATGTAAAATGCTAAAAATTGTGAAAACTTGCAAGAAATTACAAAACTATTTTTCAAAAATCTAAATTAACTAAAAAGAATTTTCAAAACTGAAATTACATTTTTCTGACTTTTTCTCTAATTATTAAGAATTTAAAACTATTTAAAACCAATTAAATTCCTAGAAAATACTATTTTAATTATGAAAAATCTGGAAAAATACGTTTTGTGACATTTTGAATATTCTAAACCTAAGAAAATTATTTTTGTATTTTTTAGACTTTTTCTGAATTATTTCAATTATTAAATGCAGAAAAATAGTAAATGAACAGGGAAATTTATGAAAAATTACAGAAAAGTTCTAAAGATTAATGGGAAGCTAGGAAAATTGACAAATGCTACTTGCGAACACAGGAAAAGCTACTTGGTGAACAACTGATCATGAAAAGCTAAATGAAAATAAGCTACAAGCTCTAGCAAACTACAATAAGCTACCACAAGCTAATATAAGCTAAGTCTAACTAACTTCAACCTAAAGCAACTAAAGGAGATTAAAACAGCATTATCTAAAAGCTAATGAGCATGATTCTAAACTTATAACAATAAGTGCCAAACAGCCCTTATGCAGCTACTTCTAGCACTAATTTAAGTGGTTTAGAAAAATCCTAAAAATGAACTAAAATAAGCTTGTTAAAGACAACCAACGAGAGTGCTAGATTCCTAAGTTTCAGCCTAAAAGGATCTAATATGATGAGATTAAAAATCAAAAGCTAAAGCTAATTGGGATAAAAAGGGGACTGTTGCAGCAGACTCAAAGAAGGACAGAGGGGGAACTTTAAGCTAGTGAAAAGCTACCCATAAGCTAATATGAAAAATCACAAAAATGCAAAGCAACTAGACTAGCAACCAAATAATGAGAATACCAATTTTCAGGATCTATGGGCTACTAATTAACAAATGAAAAATAAAAACTAAGGAGTGATTGGGACAGAAACCTGATGATTTGCAGCATACTATAAGCAGAACAAGCAATTTTAAGCGTTCAAATTAGCACTCTAAACAACTCCAAAGGCAAAATAAACCATCCACAGATCAGAATTAATATGCTGAGATTAGTAAAACTACTTTTAACAAACTTTGAGACCGAATGAAACCTTACAAAGGACTGATGCACAATACTGTTTGGACAGAAAAAGACACTTGTGATAGATTTGAGAAAAAGACTTAAAACACAATTTAAAACTTGGAGTTGTAAAAACTTGATTAGAAAAGTTCTTAAAACCAACAACTACAATCATATACCTCTTCTTCCTCTAATCAAATTGACTTCAACTAAGTAAATAAGCATCAACCAACACTCTTTTATCAAGCATTAATTGAAATTTAAACTTGAAAATTGATGAGACTTGAGGAAAACACATTTGAAATGAAACAATCAACACTAAAACTGACTATTAGAAACCCTGAAATTACAAATTATCATGAAACTGGTATGACTTTCACATTTTGACTCATTTTGACTTTTGTTGACTTTTATTTATAACTTTGAAGAAAATGATAATTTGAACAAAGGAATTCAGAAATAAGCTCACATAAGCTTTTGGAGCTTGTATGAGCTTAAGAGAGCAGAAACAAAAGCTTTAACACATCTTTGAAATAATTGCTTTGAAATCAAAATAACAATGGAATTTAAATGAACAATCAAATTGCTTTTATTAATCCGAAATTACAACATTTAAATGGAAATAACAACAGAAATTTAAGAGTTTTACACTAAGAAAGACAGTAAATGACATGAATTAAAATGGTCAAGAATTTCTCTAAAGCGTGAGAAATTGGACAACTTCTTCTTGTGATGAAAGGGTCTATTTATAGCCTAATGAAGGAGCTTAGGCTTGATCTCAGAAGCTTCTGGGTCTATCAATATCCACCATTGATCATCCTCTTGCATCACCAATCTTAATCTAAGCCACAGGATCACTTGGGTGATGTGTCTTAGCCAATAAGGGTTCTCCTTTCTACCACAGTGGCATTCTTTGAGCACATGGATTGCCAGGCTGTCCAAAAGATGCTTAGTACTATGTGCTTAGGGGTACGGCTGGGAATTCAAAGGTTGAAGGAGGTTGCATAGTGTATATTGGTTTGGGAGGGAAGGCTAAAACTGGGGTTTTGATTATTATTTTATTTTGACTGATTTTGACCTTGGGGAAGGATAAATGGTATATTTGACTTGTTGACTGGTGGTTTTTGGGGGTTTGACCAGGGTAAACGGGTATAATGGTACCGGGTTTGGTTATTTAGATTAGATGGGATAGGTTTGGTTGTGAATGGGCCAAGAGTTTAATATTGGATAGGTTATTTTGGGCTTGTAATAATAAGTGTAACCAACTCTTTATCAATATGGACCATTCATGTAAAATTATAAAAATCAAGGGCTATTGGTGTAAATTAGAAATGGTAAGGGTAAATTATGGTAAATTGGTGGAGTGAGGGTATAAATGGTAAAATGGAAAATGAAGGGTATTTTGTATAATAATGGATAAGTTGAAGGTTAAAATGGTAATTTTGTGAAAGTTAAGGGTGAAAAGTGAAAGTTTTGGAAAGTGAAGGTGAAATTTTGAAAACTCCCAAACTTGATCCAAAGCTTCGTAATTTGACTTTTAAGCATCCAAATCCCATAAAACTGCATCCCGACATCGGCTTTTGCTTTCTTCTCATTCTCGTGCTCTATTTTCTTTAGTTTTGGCTTTCTTTTGTCTGTTTTTTCATATCCATACCTGCAAATGCATAAAATCAAGAAACCAACAAATATTAGGTATAAACGGCTCTTTCTTGGTTATTTTGGGTCTATTTTGGTAAAGAAATGGTATGTGTTTTAGCACATACCACTTTACATTTCTAGCTTGAACTTGGTCTCTTACATAATGGCAATCCACTTTTATATGTTTAGTCATGGCATGAAATACAAGGTTGGCAGCAACGTAAATGGCAGCTTGATTGTCACAGCGTAGATCAACTGGACCTAAATCTTTCAGTCCTAAATATTTAAGCAAAGCCACTACCCATGTCAGCTCACAACAAGTAAGAGCTATAGACCTATACTCGGCTTCAACAAAGGATCTAGAAACCACTGCTTGTTTCTCAGACTTCCAAGAGACAGGAGAATCACCAAGTAAGATACAATAACCAGTTGTTGATCTTCTATACATAAGACAACTTGCCCAGTCAGAGTCTCAGTAAGTTGTTAAGTGGACTGCAGAACTATTGGCTAACAAAATACCCTGACCTAGTGCATTAAGGAGATACCTTAGAAGATGTTTCACTACTTTCATTTGCACTGAAGTAGGAGACCGCATGAATTGACTTAGCACTTGTAATGTATAACAAATTTCTGGTCTAGTGATGGTGAGGTAAATGAGTTTACCAACCAACTTTCTATACATCTCTGGATTAGTTAAAGATGTTCCTATGTCCGCCTACAACTTGAGATGTTGATCCATAGGAAGTTTGTAAGGTTTAGAATTAAGAACACTATTAATAAGAATATCATTTACACAGACTAAAACAACTATAAAAGTAGACGAGTACTTCTTGACAAAAAGAGAATAGTCTGCTTTAGAATGCTCATATCCAAAAGAGATTAAGGCTCGAGACAACTTAGAGAACCATTTCCCTAGGGCTTGTTTGAGACCATACAAGGATTTCTTTAATTTGTATACTTTGTAAGTATTACAAGCAAACACATTTTGAACAGACACTGTTGAGCAACATAACCCATAAGCATTAGCATATAACCTTCCTCAAATAAGTCACCATGAAGAAAAGCATTGGACATGTCCATTTAACACAAATCCCATCCTTTCATTGCTGCAATAGCAAACAATGCTCTGACTATAACAATTTTAGCCATAGGAGCAAAAGTCTCCTCATAATTAATTCCCTTTTTTTTCTATTTCCTTGAACAACAAGTCTAGCATTCTTTCTATCTATTGAACCATCTGCTTTCAACTTTGTTTTATATATCCATTGACAACCGATTGCATTTTTTCCTGGTGGAAGATTTGTGAGTTCCCATGAACCATTTTGTTCTAAAGCTCTAAGTTCTCCATTCATTGCTTCACATCACTCATTATCAAGAATTGCCTCTTTTATATTTGTGGGAGTGGACTATGGTTGTGCAAAAAGTGTGGTTAAGAAATTTTGAAATGAGGTATGAAGAGGAGAAAGTGAAACAAAGTTTGCTAGTGGAACATGTGAAGGTAAAGCAGGTGTAACAAAGTCCTTTAGCCATTTAGGAGGGTGAGATTGTCTTGAAGACTGTCTTATTAGAACAGTTGATTGGCTCGCAGAAGTTTGATGGATAGTATCAGAAGGTTATGTATCATGGATTTGTAAAGAGGAATTATTAGTGTTATGATCTTGTGAGGTTGAAGGTAAAGGATTGTCAAATTCTGTAGATGTAGTGGTGTGAGGAGTTGAAGAAGTTGAAGGTAAAGCTGATTCATAGGTTAAGGTTGGTTAAAAAAAGTCATCAAACTAGTGAGAGTTATGGCCAAAATTTGAAGATGGTAAAGGATGCATTAGGGGTAACATGGTAGATCAGGAGAAATGGAAAATATGCTCATAAAATAGTACATCTCTTGACACAAACACATAATGTGTTTGAAGATTGTACAACTTATATCCTTTTTTTATGCAAAGGATATTTATGAAACAAACATGGAATTCCACTTTCAGAAAACTTTTCTGCAATTCTAGAAAGATAATTAGCCATTGCCAAACACCCAAAAACTCTTAAGTGATCATATGTAGGTAACTCTTTCGGCAGAAATTGATAAGGTGTTTTAAACTTAAGAACTAAAGAGGGACACATATTTATCAAGTATGTAGCAGTGAGCACACAATCCCTCCAAAACTTTAATGGAAAATGAGCATGAAATCTTAATGCCATAATAACTTCCAATAAATGCCTATGCATCCTTTCTACTCTTCCAATTTGTTGAGGCCTATCAACACAAGTGATCTGATGTTCTATGCCAAATTCAGCCAAATAAGGAATAATATAACCTTTTACAAACTCCAAAGTATTGTCTGATCTAACAATTTTAACCTTAGTATCAAACTAAAACTAAGTGTTTACAAACTTGATAAAGGACATAAGCATAGCAAAAGCATCAGACTTATTAACCATTAAGTATGTCCATGTTGCTCTACTATAATCATCCACTATGGTCAAAAAATACTTAGACTTGTCATAAGTTGCAACTCTATAAGGACATCATATATCCATCCGAGTCAATCCAGATGTAGAAGTACTATGAGATTGACTCCATGGTTAAGGAAGCTTGGTAAATTTAGCAATATGATAGGACATACATGAATCAAGATTGTCATTACAAGTAGAATTAGGAATACATGATATACGCTTTAGTTGATAAGAAATATAATTCCTAATCTATGATGCCACCTATTATAGGTGTTATTGAACACACTATAGGCATATTTGTAATTCAATGAAACACTAGAAACAAACTATTGTCCTTAAGAGAAGAAACTACCATTCTGCTAAGTCTTGCATCTACCTGATCAAGAGGTATAAAGAGAAGCTGACACAGTTCATGCCTTCTCTTACCCAGTCCTAACACCTTCCTTGTGACCAAGTTGTGAATCACACATAATTTTGAATAAAATGTACTTAGCATTTTCAGCTAGTTTTGACACATATAACAAACTGAACTTGAAATCAGGTACTAAGAGGACATCTTTTATCACAATACCATTATTAAGTTTTGCATTATCAATATGATAAATGACTGAAGTATGACCATTAGGAATATTCATATGTGGTTTAAATTAAAGGTAAACAAAAGTTTGTAAGTAATTTGAGTGAGGTTCCATATGGTCAAATGCTTATGCATCTATTATCCACCAATAAATAACATTTTTGTAACAAGAAAGAAAATCAAGACAACATATACTTGCCACATATTCTGGTTCCATTTCTCATCAGTGTCACCCTTTTGGTTACGTGATTGGTTAAACTAAGGAAAACTCTTCGTCAATTGTCCAAACTGCTTAGACGTGAACACAAAATTTCCTGATTCCACATTAGTTGCAATCCTCTTGTACTGTCCTTGTCCTGGTTGAGTAGCATTTGAAGGCTTGGACTTAGACATGTTCTGCCCTTGCTTATACTTGTAGTTCCATGTAGGATATCCCACTTTTTCCCAACACCATTCTTGAGGATGCCACTTGTACCCGCATATTTCACACTTTTCTTTTGTTTCACTCTTAATGTACAACACAGTTGAATCCACACCAGAGAATGAACCACTGGACAAATCTCTTTGAATTTCTTCTTGTTGCAACAAAGAACATGCTATTTCAACACTAGGCAAAGGAGTGCCCAACAACAATAGACTTCTTTGAGCACTAAATTGTTCACCTAAACCATTCAAAAACTGAAACAACATCTGTTCTTCTTTTTTTGTGTTAATGGCAGCAAAAAAAGCAAAAACTTCATGAGTGATATTAGTAATACTAGGCGACACATTCATTGAGTCCAATTCTTCATGACATAATTCATCCTAGTGTAATAATAACTATTTAACTGCCCTTGTTGCACAATATCATACATCTCCCTATTGAGTTTATACTTTCTATAACCATTACTCAAAGCAAATCTATTTATAACTGTTGCCAAATCCCAAAAGCAGTCCCAACAAACATAATAGATTTAGCAATTCACTCAGAAACAAAACTCATGATCCAACTAATTACCATATTGTTACATGTATCCCATTGTTCAGCCAAATTAGGATCTGTTAGAGATTTTGGAACAATACCTTAACTAACCCATTTACACTTAGTGGACAATCCTATGTCAAAAGCTTACCTCCATGACCGCTAATTCTGAGATCCAATAAGATTTTCTTGAATGCACAACAAACCTAGACCATGGGACAAATGCAAGAACAACGAAATTTGAAACAACAAGGAATTGCTATCAAGACCGGCAGAAACACTAGAACCAGATTGACGCACCATTGAAAATTTTTGAGGAAGCTTTAATTCGAACAAAGAAACACTTAAAATGAACAATCAACACATTTGATCACAAATGAACCAAATTTTATAGTTCAGATGTGAAAAAGGAGATCAATTACACTTAGTCTTGACTCGAAGCACAACAATTGAATGTAATTTAAGGTTAAAACATATAAAAACCGGGAATTTAACGCCAACTTTTACCTATAAACTTTAACGTATTATCCAAATCACATAAAATTTTAAATTTTACGAATAACAGTTAGGTTATCCTGAGCATAATAAGAATCACTTTTATATATTTTATATCACACTAGACTAATGTTTATAAATAATCATTTTCATTCAAAATCAATATTTTCAAATAACTTTCGTTTTAAGCATTTAAACTTATACACTTTCAAAACAAATTCTTTCTCTCCCTTTTATACCAAAAATCAGTCATTACATTTAAATAATATAAAACATATCAAAATGGTACAACATATCTTATTACATAAGATCATATCTTGAAACTTTTGCTAACATTTTAAAAACTTATACACTTTCAAAATTTGAAATATATACTCTATCATACTGTAACACCTCATATTTTTCAAGTCGTTTTTTTAACCACTTACTTTCTACTAGTTATTTTAATTTCACAAAAATTAATTTTTACGAGTACCCGGTAGGTTCACTGGCGTACGTCGCTTCACGTACACTTAATTTAAACCAACAATAAACTATGTGTAGCTACATATTTTACGCACTTAGGTTTCCTTACAAACATATTTATGTGTTCTATTTTTTTATTTTTCCACTTCTACGTAAATCCTACACATTTTACGTTTTGCGCGTTTATAACTTATGTATTTAAGTTTTAACAACATTTAAACACTTTGTTAAACCCGTATCTCATCTAATATACTAAAATTAGTTATGTTGACAAGTTATAACATTTTTATATGTTTTAAATCTTTATATTATCCGGTTTTACATTTCGCATTTTTAGAACTTCACGTTACTAATTACGGGGATAAAATTATACCCTCTAATCACTAAACTATCATTATAACACATATTCAACAAATATCTTAAACTTTTAACCTCCTTGTGCCACAACCTACTTACACCAACATCACACTTGTCATAAGTTAGTAACTTATGTGCTTAATCACCAACTAATTCACCTCTTCTCATTCATTTCATACAAATCTAGACTTATAAAAAAAATATATCCATCTCTCTTGTCCTCCTTCTTTTTTGTACACCATACAACCCATAAAACCATCCTCTGATTTTTTTCTTTACCTTCTTGTTCCAGTGTTCTAAGTAAAGATCATGAGTTTCTAGTATTGTACTTGGTTTATTTCACTCAAAACACCAATCAATCTCATCACACTTGGGGTTTATTTGAAGATTTACAAGGGTTTATTTGGAAGTTTATAAAAGGTTTGCAAGTGTTAAAAGTGGGTTATGCAAGAATTAAAAGGGTTTTGGTTAAAAGATTGGAAGCTTTAGTAGTTTTGTTTGTAAATTTTGTTGTTGTTGTTCTTGGTTTCTTTCATTTTCACCACAAAATTTTGTAAGGAACTAATATTATTTTCATATCTTTCCTATATTTTATTTTAATCATATGTAATATTCAATTATATGATATGGTTATACATTGTACATGGTTAAAAACATATGAAAATCATGTTTTGGACTTGTTTTGTAAAGACAGTTTTGACCAAGAACTAAAATGTAACTACTAAAAAAATAAGTAGGTATAGGGACTTGTACAAAAATAAGGGTTGTAAGTCTGTGTCTTAGCTTCGTTTTTCCGGGTTCTTTGGACCCGTAACTCCACCCGATGATTTAATTAAAAAATAAACTAGTAAAGCTATGCTAGATTTGATAACCAGGTTTAAATGACCAAAAACTCTTAGAATTTGTAAAAACTTCTTGTTGATGTATAAATGAAAGTTGTAGTAGATCCTTTTTCTTAAATGTGGCCACTAGAATAGGGTCAATCAGAGTTGTAGTTTGTAATCTATGGTCATTTTCGTGGGACTGAATGTTGCTGTTAAAAACTTAGCTTTGACACTTAAGGGTATATTAGTAATTTCACATACGTTATGAACTTTTGAGACAGTAGGACCTACAAATTTGATAAATTAAACTCAATTACCTTTCTGTGGACATAAAAACTGAGTCATGGCTCTTTACGGTTTAAGAGTAGCGAATTTTCCAAAATCGAATAACTTTTATAAAACCAATAAACTTTTAAATGAAAGTTGTAAAAATTGTATAAATTGTCAAAACTAGTCCCTAACGGTTATAAACTTTTAATCACTAGGTCATCGTTAAAAGCTCGCGGCTTCCCGTATCAGTTTACCTCGTTGTTTTATACTCACTCACGCTATCATTTGCAGAAAGTGAGTTTATAGCCACACCTTTTCTCATTGGCTATTTTATAAACTCTTTGGGTAAGATACATGCTACAGTATATTATGGACACAAGTGTTTGAAACTATATGTTTGAGCTAAAATTATTATTTCCTAAATACCACTACTGCCAGCAAATTCCATGTTATCATGAACCATTAATTACTCTGTGAGTGAGCACGAATACTGTAGATAGGCCTATGTGATTGACGAATCCCGTTTGGTTGATAAAAAAGACATACAGGTTCACTTTATTTGAGATCAGAGGTATATGGAAAAATACCTAGTTTGGGCAATTAATATAATATGAGTTTATTTTGATACTTTTTTAACGCTTTGGTGTCATTAGCTGAGTGCAATAATATTTTATTCTTGACTTTGTAGGTGTTACAATAGTCAACTAAACTTGAAATATTATGTTCCTTTGCTTTATTTATAAACCTATGACTTTTACTCAACTATTGTATTGATGTTTTTAGCATGTTTTATCTCAGGTCAATAAGGCAATAACTTGAGGTCAGAGCTTTTGAGTCAAGGCATGTTTTGAAGACTTGCATCCTGTCAAGGCATGCACTCATTGCTTAGTCACTTGTGATTTAGCAATGAGTGTGTGGAACAAAAATTTTATTTGGTGGAAGGTGGGGATTGTTAACGTTTTCGCTATTGAAGAATTATTTTCGGGTAATGGAAATGTTAATGTTCCCACCTCTCTATCATCTATGTGGCAAGCGGTAATTTGGACTTCTGGGTACTTCATTTGGAAAGAAAGAAACGCTCGTGCGTTCGGTAATAAGACTTCAAGTACTAATAAGATTATCCAAGATATTCAACTTAAATGCTTCGAATGGATAGTGAGAAGATCAAAGAAATATAAAGGGATAAATTGGCAACAATGGTTTCGGGACCCTCAAAATATTAAGCTACAGTAATGGTAATTTTTGGGTGTGATAGTTTAGCAATCTAGTTTAAACAGTGTATGTGATCAGTGACTTCAATGAGTATATTGGTACAAGGTTTTATCTAATAATGTGTGTTTGTAAAAAATTATTTTCTGGTTAATGTGAACTGCAGTGGAGGATTTAAAAGGTTTTAGGGAGGGTTAGTGGGTGTGTCCGACCCTTCCTAATGCTCTTTTTGTCTTTTGCTGTTGGTGTGTATGGTACAACAGATTCATGACCAATATAATTGGCTTATGAGGAAGATTCAGTGTGTTACATGTGTGGTGACTGCAACTGTAGTTCCTGATACAGTTGTTCTACACATTCAGTTGGCCAAGGTCATTTTAATAACATTGTGTGATCGAACAGTTATAAGTATTCTATTTGTGTTAGTTGGTTTGGCTGCTCTTATACATTGTTGGCTATTACTTAAATTAGGAATAATCATTCTCATTTGGTTTTAGCCCTCAGTGTACAGATGCATCAACCTCTTGTTTGTCGGGTAATTTGTTTTTCATTGTGAGGTTCTAGTAGGTAGGAATTGGATTGTATGTTTAAGTTATTTTTTGGGTCCTATCATCTTTTAACTAACTTGTTTAATTGAGGTGGGATGCCTTGTTTTGTATCTCGGTTTCTTTTGGGTCCTTAATATAATGTTGCCTTTCTAAAATTAAAAAAAATGTTTGATAAAGACTTTAAAACTTTTATCTTTTACTTATTATGTAATATGAACTATTTGGGACCTCTTTGTAAACTATGATGTTTTGAAAAGATCGAATGATAATCTTTTAAAACATCTTATTTAGAGTTCGTTTTCTATATCTTTAACTTTTTGCCATGAAGTAACATCCAGTGACACTATTTTCCGCTGCGATATTTTGGGGGTGTTACAGATTGGTATCAGAGCTCCGGTTATAAAAAAATAGGTTGCATTTAATACCTAAACTATAACTACTTTTTACGTTGAAACCTGCCCCACTCTTTATTGCCTTACACTTTCCGTGCGCTATGCTTATTCTTTAAATCATCATTGTTTTATTTATATAAATGCTATTTATATACATACTTGATTTACTTTTTGATCACTATGCTATTTCCAAAGCATCACTATTCTATTTATATAAACGTTATTTATATAAATAATTGATTTGATTTTTGACCTCTTATGCTTGTTTCCAGAACTTCATGTCAAACCCTGTTTTTCCTCGATCATGTATTTACTCTTACATTTTTATGATCTTTAAACTTTATCATAACTTTATATAACATCATTTCATATGATAACAAAACCCGTCAGAGTCTGTCGATCTCACTGGCTATTTTACTTCCCATCTCCGAAGACGAGTTTGAACACTCGTCCCATACTTTCGGAACACCTACGTCATCTCATAATCCATTTTTCTAGTAATATATCGGTTAAGTATAAGTGTTGTGATAAGGATTTAAAACGTACACTTTTAGGGGGTCATTTAAGCCCTATTTCGACACATTTTATATCCGTTACTGCTTAATTTTGTTCCTTTTTACTTTTAGGTCTTTTGGAAGCAAAATGCTGGAATAAAGCACATTTGGACGAAAAGGAGCAAAAACATGAAGAAAATGACAAAGTCAAGATCGAAGCCACTCAAGATCGATCACAGAAGAACTGACGGTCCCATCCAAAGGGTAACACCGTCCCTCTACGAAGACTTGATCAAAACATGCACGCGACGGCTCAATGAAATTCCTGGTCATACAACCTGACGGCGTCACGCTTTAAATATGGAGGGCGTCACTCATAGTTTTCACTCCAGACGGCCCAGATCTAGAACCAAGACGACGTCTCAACTAAAGACCGACGGCGTCACAACTCTAAAGTGGCGCCATCCCATTGATGACTTGGCCTAGACGAAACCCTAATGACGGCGACCTGACGGCGTCGACGCCGTCGCGATTGTAAATCTATATATAGAATTCGATTTTTCTGTATTTTAAGAGGTAGAATTTTGGAGAGCAAACCCTAACTCAGTTGTAGTTCGACTTGGACAGTATTCTAGGGTCCCATACCCTATTTTACACATCAAGATAAGTTTGTTACTCCAATTTATCATTATGTCTACCCTATGTTTGATTGATTGTGTGTATCCTTGCTTGTCTATCATGTCTAACTAAATTACTTGTGTGTTTGCTTAGATATATGAAACCTAGTTATTGATTGTTGTTAGGTCGTGTCTTGTCTTAATTGCAATTGGCTTAGAAGTGCATCTAGGCTATCGTTGTATTTAATGCATGAGTATGCTTAATGATGATTGGTATGTGCTAAAACACATACCTTTTCATCATCAAAATAGACCCAAAATAACCAAGAAAGAGCCGTTTATTGCTAATATTTGTGGTTTTCTTGAGTTTATGCATGTGCAGGTACGGATATGTAAAAACACGCAAAAAGGAACCAAATTAGACGTAAATCCGAGCACGAGAGATTAAGAGAGCTTAAGCCGAGCCGGAAGATCAAAATTGAGCATTAATGAAGATTTTATTCTCCGAGGATGATTTTTGGAAGAAATAACCAAGTTTGAAGAAATATCAAAACCGCCCCTCAAGTTTCAACATTTGGCAAAAGTGACCCTTGAAGATTCAGAAATTTGCAAATTAGCCCTTGGTCTATTTGAAGATTGTCAAGAATGGTCCTTGAAGATACTTTCAGAATTTACATGTTTGGCCCTTTGAAGTTTCAAATTTTGCAACTTTGGTCCCTATGATTACCCTTGGATCACCTTGCTAGTCCAATCCCTTATCCAACACAAACATAAGCCACGGCCCAAATCCATTATCCCATCCACCCGACCCAAACAACACCAATACCCGGCCACCCCTTTTAATACAATCCCAACCCATTTACCCGTTTACCCAAATTTTTACCCAGGTCAAACACCCCATAGACCCGGTCAACACTATTTGAGAAACAATAAATAAATCCAAACGCCTCTACAAAGGTCATCTCCTTCCTCCCAAACGCCCATTTACCCACTTACCTTTTACCACCAATTACCCAAATCCAAACCTCGTGCTAGCATCTTCTCAACCTCTTCTAGAAGTGACATGTCGATAAGAATGCCACGTGGACATTTGAAGCTCTCCCATTGGCTGCAACACCTCACATGGTGAAATGGAGCTCTCTGATTGGTGGTGATGACTCGTGGATTGATTGTGTGTGGATAGCCTTCTAGGCTCTTCTGAAGAGGATCCCAAGCTTAAATTCCAGCTATAAATAGGACCTCTTGGCTCACATTGAAATCTGTCCAATCTCTTAAGCTTTAGAGAGATTTTGACCATTTATTTATGTCATTGCTCTTTAATCTTTCAGTAGTTGTAATTTCATTTTAACTTTGTAAGCAATCTCTTGTTAATGCAATTTTACCTTTCAGTTTGTTACATGAAAATCTGCTATTGCTCTTGTTTGTTAATCTCGCTTTTAAAGCTTGTGTTATCAAGTAAGAATCACGTAGCTTATCTAAGCTTTTGTGATTCTTAAGGTTTTTTCAAATCCTTTTCTCAATTTCAAGTTTTCTTAAAAAGTCAACGATAGTCAAACCTTGTAGTCAAATCAAGTTTTGGTAAATTTCTCGTGTTAATCTTAATGGTTAAGTTTAATGTTAGTTTACTCATTTTGATTCAGTCACAACCTCATTTCATCAGTTTTCAAAGTTAAGTTTCAATATAAGCTTGCTTAAAGGGGTGTTTGGGATTGGTTTTATTTTGAGGTTTTAAAGGATTTATTCAATTGGATTTGAGGTTTTTCAATTTAAATGCTTGTTTCTACAATGTTGAAATCTTAATTCCAAATTTGTGAAGTACCTTGATAGGATCTCAAGATGTACCGATCTTGTCCTCGCCGCTTCCTCTCTATCTCGTCCAAACATGCATTATGGCTTCTTGTTTGTTAGTTAGGTTGAACTTGATGCATGATTTTGGTCTCTAGCAGTTTGTAGGACTAGTTTTAGGAGCTTATTGTTAGCTTAATTAGGATTGCTAGTTCCATTTTGATCTCAAGTCTGTGAGCAATGTTTATTAGGTACTTAATCATTTGAGTTTGTCTCATATTGATAGTTACTAAATAGGTTTAGTAGGAGTATTTAGGATCTCCTTCATCTTTAGTTTCTCAGCTTTAGTCCTCATAGCTTATTTTAGGTACAATTTTAGAGTAGCTCATAATAGCCGCGATCCATTTCCTTTATCACCACAGATCAGCAGATATTTCCTATTTAGATTTTCAGCTAATTTTTGATCTCTAATTCCTTCACCTTTAGTCCTTATTAGCTGTAACTTTAGATATAGTATCTCTAGTTGGTTGTCTTGAGAACCACATTTCTGGATTTCCCATTAGCTTCTTAGATAAGCCCTTGAATAAGCTCAAAACAATGGGTCAAGTTGCTTATTTGCTTAAGTAGATCAGTTAGCTAAAATCTAGGTAAAATGCTTATTAGGTGTTAGGAGTAGTTGCATATAGTTGCTTTAGAGTAGTTTTAATATTACCTAGCTTCTGTAATCAGTTGGTACACTATAGTGCTTATTTGCTTTATTTCCATACAGTTGCACTGCAGCTCTTATTTCATCCACATAAGACCTTGTTTTTATATTTTTCATAGCTTTAGAATAATAATTTAGGATTTTCCTGAGTTTTTCATAATTTTTTGTCACTGTTTGCTATTTTTCTTGATTAAAATCAGTTTTTAGGCATTTTTAAATAGCTTTTATTGCAAATAATTAAGAAAAAGTTCCAAAAAATAATTTTTCAATTTTCCCAGTTTAAGAAAAATATAAAAAGCATAAAAAATAATTTTCCCTATTTTTCCCCTTTTATTTGGTATATTTCACAATTTAAATTAGGTTTAAATAGATTTAAATTTGTAGAAAATAGAAAAATAATCAGAAAAATAAAAAATTAGTTTTGAAAATTCTCTTAGGATATTCTAGACTTTATAAAAATTAGTTTCATAATTTTCCCTTTGATTTTCATAATTTTTAGTATTTTAATTTAGTTTTAATAGTAAAAAATTAGTTTTTAATTTTAATAAAATCCAGAAAATTCCTAAAAATTAGTTTTAACTCATATTTAGTTTTCAAATATCATTTTTAGTATAAAAGTAATTTTAGATCATAATTAGGATTTAGAATAGACGTAGTTGCATTTTATTCGCGTTTCGTTTTAATCGCGTATTTAGGATTTCCCGTAGTGTAATTTCCCTTTTATGCTTCCCTTGTCCCGTAGTTTAGAATTCATCAATTTATCCCCTTCCCTTATTCAAATCCTGATAATCGAGACGTGAGTTGGAAATTCCATTCAACCCTCGTTCGGAACGATCTCGGTGCTCAAACCTAACACGTTTTGAGTTACCCCATACACAACTTCTCATCTATTATTGGTTTTAAACCGTCCGAATGTTTTAAGTTTCTTTCGGTTAGTCATTCACAAGTGGCTAGCTTGTGTGAGATAACTTGACGGTTTGGCATTCTTTTTGTGAAATCAATTTTTGGCGCCACGCTTGAGGGGGCTTGTAGCGAGTTTTCGTATTCCGCCTCAATCGCTGCATTTGAAGATCCTTTCCCGAGTGAAGTTACCGTCGTTTTTGTAAATATATCTTTTTCAAAAACCCAAAAATATTTTCCTTTTCAAAATTTGTTTTCCTTTTATGTTTGCTTTTATCAAAAACCCAAAAATATTCTTCTTTACCCTCTGATCCGTCAATACTTTCCTCTTGACCCTCTTATCCGTATAATTCTTCTCTCGATCTTCGTCTTACCATTATGGTTGTCAATGTGTGGGGACTCAAAATGGTGGAATTGTCCCGGTTGTAGCATTGTGAATACGTGGAAACGGTTTGTCTATAACCAACATCCCTACAATGAAACAACCATTTTAACCAATCCCCATACCATGAGACGAAGTCATACTCTTGTGAGTATCTGGAGGTCCTCACCAAGGTTTTCAATGCCAAACTCAATTTAACAATACAACCTTTGGTTATGAACCTTATCCATTTACTTCACTAAACCCGTTACAACAATCATATTGTTGTGAGTATTGTGGAGGTCCAAGACAACACTCGATTGTCAAATGCAAACCCGCTTGTCTATGAGCGTGTTCCTTTGTAAATTACGCACTATCCTTATAACCCACCTCCACAATACCAAGAAATTCAACCACAACCTCCGATAATTCTCCATTCAAAGATGTCTTAAAATACTCAAGAATTTGTTAATAAACATGTCAAGATCGAGCATCTCGCAAACGATAGATCTATGTTAGAACTACTCAAGAAGAAAACGAAAATGTGATTGAAAAGTGTCTTGAAGAAATACTAATTGAGGAGCAAGCACTTGAGAGAGACGTGTCCGATGGCTCGAGACTTACATTGAAGATGATGACTGATTCCATCCAAATGAAAGAATATTATGTTTGTCGGCCGAACCCACTCGCTTCTCGAAGCCTTCATTTCTCGACTCTTCCCTTCTCTCACGCCGCTGAGATAAGTGACATCGCTTTGGAAGAGTCGATAATCAAACCATATAGTTACACCCGCTTGACTCTCTCATAATGGGGACGAGCCTCTTAGTACTATTCCTAAAACGAAATCTTCTTGTGTTGAGAACCTTATCCCAATCCCAAGAGAGTCCGAGGTTGTAGATGATATTTGTGATGAGCTTTCTTTATATTTCAATGATTATGATGAGATGTTTGCTTTATCCGAGGATGTATCCGGACAGTGATTGTGATTCGATTTTATGTGATTCTCTTGACATTTCCAGGTTACTTCCGGATTTTCTCAAATCCACTTTTGAATCTTCCGACTATATACCTTTTTGCGGTTAATCCTCTTTTGACAAAGATTTTGAGTCCGATTCAGAGACCACTACGGAAGTGGTGGATATTGCTAGCTCTGAGAGCACACCACTTGTCCCATCTCTGTGTTCCGACCTTTCTCTCCCGCCATGTGATGTTATGCAAGATGAAGAAAGTGATGAATCTGATTAATGAAGATATTATGGCGATTTATGAATTGACTAAAGTGGTTGAAGAAGATATTCTTGATAATCCGCCTTATGATTCGATATGGAAGAAATCACTTATTTCTTGATGACCCAATACCACCGGTATTGAGAGTGACGGTGCGACTGATCAAGATGTCCTTTTTTCTTGAAAGCTTGCTTAATGATGATTCTCCTTCCTCTGTTGAGTCAACCCTCACTTATCCCGATGAGCCCTCATGTGAAGACAAAATCTTTAAACCCGGGATATGCATTGATGAGATTTTTGTTGAAAACAATTTCCGAGATAAGGATCCTTCGATGGATACCTTCACTATTGAGCCTTCGACTAGCATTTTTCTATATCATGAGCTCCGTTCTTCTTTGGAGTATTCTCTTATTGATCCTTCATCCCTTCGTCCGCCCGCAAAACCGTCGGATGATGGATCGATCTTTCATATGCCTTATGTGAGTTTGGGAGGAGTCATTCCTTATGTGCTTGAGCCCGACATTTTCCTCCCAACCACCCAGCCTCATTCTTTCGGGAATGAGGACACCGCTTTTGACCCCGTATCTCTACCATTTTCTTCCCCAAGGACAAATGAATTGGGACGAGTCGCTAGCGACTCGCTTAAGAAAAACAGTAGCGCTTCGTGGGAGGCACCCCATGCTTATCTCTATCTTCTTTCTATTTTCTAATAAGTGACGCGAAGGGGTCTTCATTTCTCGCGGTTTGGTTATTTGTGATGTTGTGTAGGATGTTCCCGATATGAAGACTCTCGTGCTCAAAGTTTGTCATTTTTCCACTCGAGTTTCATGATCGATGCCGATGGAAACCGATATCCCAAATCTTATCGACTAACGTTTATCTTTGAGCATACTTAATAAACGGCTTTTAGATTTTCGTGATATTCTTTTTAAACATTGAGGACAATGTTTCGTTCTAGTTCTGGAAGGGTAATCTTCGATTTGATTTGACCGACTTGCTTGTTTTTGTCGGTACTCTCAAGAACCCCCTTTTCCTTAGAAAAATTGTGAAAATGAGCAAAATTTAAAATTTTTGTAAGCTTTTGTTAAGTCTTTTTGATTAAAAAGTTTTGCTAGTCTCTTAGACAAGAAGCTATAAAATGCAATTCTAGCTCATAGGCCAAGAATTTGCAAGTTTCCTTGAGTGACTTTAAATATGCATAACTTGATTTCATTAGACGAAGCATTTGCTAAGTTAATATATGTTTTGACACCTTGTTGACTCTTCCACTGTGAGTAGGAATAGAATTCGACTTGACCCGCGTGTTGAGCCCTAGCTTGTTCCCTTAACCATAGATAATCTAAAAATACTAAGCATCCGCGATCTCATTATTTGGGATTTTAAATTTTTGGAGATCGAGAAATGATAGAGTTACTTATGAGTTTAGATGCTAAGCGTGAGTAGTTGGTTCTCTTTTAGCCCATCAAGGTACTTATGGCTTTTTGTTCCCACAAATTGTTTCACCCCATATCTGTCTAATAATAATTAGAGATGTTGAGTTTTTGGCGATAGTTAGTTCTTTATCTTCTTAAAAGAATCTTTGTTTTAAAATTGGGTACACATCAAGGATCCGTAATGAATAAGAAATCGTGGATAAGTGATAAAGTAATAAGTAAAGTTGTGAGTCTGTGTCTAGATCGACCCTTGATCTTTAGCCGGGATTCAGTGAGGTCTTAGCCTAGCCACCCGGGATCCTCATTTCATGAAGCCTATAGTCTTGGAATTACCCCGTGAAGCTCCGTAGTTCATAGCTTATATAAGTAAAAGTATAAGTGCACAAAAAAAAAAAAAATTATTATTTGTGATGAAAAATGAAAATGAAAAAGTCAAAAGTATAAGTGAATAAAAATTCCTTGATGTGGAACTCATTTTTACGACAATGGTTCTTGAGGGAAGGCGGATAACTAATTATCGACTTAGCTTTATATCTTTATCAGAATAAAAGTTATCGAAACGAGAAATTGAAGAAATTCATTTCTCACAAAAATAAAAAAATCTAGAGGAAAATAGGAAAATGGGAACAAAAGGTAATTACACAAGTAACTTCCATGGGTAGTGTTAGCATCTAGAATCATATTTAACAATGATTTCGGTTTTAAGCTTAGTTTGGGACTGGTGAAAAATCAGGGACGATGTATTATATCCGTATGGTCACTTCACGCTGTGTTGTGTTTCCTACTCTGTGATCCTAAAATGTCTTTTGAAAAATGTTGGAGTTATTGATCGACATGAAAATTCAACAAACCGTCATTCATAATCAGAATGTGCTTAACCGTAATATCTATACATGTGAATTAAAAGGTAAACGGGGCGTTTTTAGAATTAAGGGTTCTTAATCTCTTTTGAGGAATCTTTGCTACTTCTTCATAGGTTTAGTAGTAAGAGATTGAAATCCTTGGTTTTAGAAGCGTGAGTTGAGTTGATTGTGAGGGACACGACAATGGTCTCGCTCGGGGTATTTTGGTATGTGCTAAGACACATACCTTTTCATCATCAAAATAGACCCAAAATAACCAAGAAAGAGCCGTTTATTGCTAATATTTGTGGTTTTCTTGAGTTTATGCATGTGCAGGTACGGATATGTAAAAACACGAAAAGGAACCAAACAGACGTAAACCGAGCACGAGAGATTAAGAGAGCTTAGTGAGCCGGAAGATCAAAATTGAGCATTAATGAAGATTTTATTCTCCGAGGATGATTTTTGGAAGAAATAACCAAGTTTGAAGAAATATCAAAACTGGCCCCTCAAGTTTCAACATTTGGCAAAAGTGACCCTTGAAGATTCAAAAATTTGCAAATTAGCCCTTGGTCTATTTGAAGATTGTCAAGAATGGTCCTTGAAGATACTTTCAGAATTTACATGTTTGGCCCTTTGAGTTTCAGCTTTTGCAACTTTGGTCCCTATGATTACCCTTGGATCACCTTGCTAGTCCAATCCCTTATCCAACACAAACATAAGCCACGGCCCAAATCCATTATCCCATCCACCCGGCCCAAACAACACCAATACCCGGCCACCCCTTTTAATACAATCCCAACCCATTTACCCGTTTACCCAAATTTTTACCCAGGTCAAACACCCCATAGACCCGGTCAACACTATTTGAGAAACAATAAATAAATCCAAACGCCCTCATGTTGTCATCATCTCCTTCCTCCCAAACGCCCATTTACCCACTTACCTTTTACCACCAATTACCCAAATCCAAACCTCGTACTAGCATCTTCTCAACCTCTTCTAGAAGCTGACATGTCAGGATAAGAATGCCACGTGGACATTTGAAGCTCTCCCATTGGCTGCAACACCTCACATGGTGAAATGGAGCTCTCTGATTGGTGGTGATGACTCAGGATTGATTTGTGGCTGTGGATAGCCTTCTAGGCTCTTCTGAAGAGGATCCCAAGCTTAAATTCCAGATATAAATAGGACCTCTTGGCTCAAATTGAAATCTGTCCAATCTCTTAAGCTTTAGAGAGATTTTGACCATTTATTTCTGTCATTGCTCTTTAATCTTTCAGTAGTTGTAATTTCATTTTAACTTTGTAAGCAATCTCTTGTTAATGCAATTTTACCTTTCAGTTTGTTACATGAAAATCTGCTATTGCTCTTTTGTTTGTTAATCTCGTTTTAAAGCTTGTGTTATCATAAAGAATCACAGAAGCTTGTCTAAGCTTTTGTGATTCTTAAGGTTTCTCAAATCCTTTTCTCAATTTCAAGTTTTCTTAAAAAGTCAACGATAGTCAAACCTTGTAGTCAAATCAAGTTTTGGTAAATTTCTGGTGTTAATCTGTTTAATGGTTAAGTTTAATGTTAGTTTACTCATTTTGATTCAGTCACAACCTCATTTCATCAGTTTTCAAAGTTAAGTTTCAATATAAGCTTGCTTAAAGGGGTGTTTGGGATTGGTTTTATTTTGAGGTTTTAAAGGATTTATTCAATTGGATTTGAGGTTTTTCAGCTTAAATGCTTGTTTCTACAATGTTGAAATCTTAATTCTGAATTTGTGAAGTACCTTGATAGGATCTCAGTATGTACTAATCTTGTCCTGCTGCTCCTCTATCTGTCCAAACATGCAGATTATGGCTTCAGTGTTTGTTAGTTAGGTTGAACTTGATGCATGATTTTTGGTCTCTTAGCAGTTTGTAGGACTAGTTTTAGGAGCTTATTGTTAGCTTAATTAGGATTTCTAGTTCCATTTTGATCTCAAGTCTGCTGCATAACAGTTTTATTAGGTACTTAATCATTTGAGTTTGTCTGCTATTGATAGTTACTAAATAGGTTTAGTAGGAGTATTTAGGATCTCCTTCATCTTTAGTTTCTCAGCTTTATTCCTCATAGCTTATTTTAGGTACTAATCAGCTTTTAGAGTAGCTCATAATAGCCTGCAAGATCCATTTCCTTTACTGCCCTGCTGCATCAGTTAGCATATTTCCTATTTAGCCAGTTAATTTTTGATCTCAAATTCCTTCACCTTTAGTCCTTATTAGCTGTAACTTTAGATATAGTATCTCTGGTTGGTTGTCTTGAGAACCACATTTCTGGATTTCCCATTAGCTTCTTAGATAAGCCCTTGAATAAGCTCAAACAGTGGGGTCAAGTTGCTTATTTGCTTAAGTAGATCAGTTAGCTAAAATCTAGGTATAATGCTTATTAGGTGTTAGGAGTAGTTGCATATAGTTGCTTTAGAGTGGTTTTAATATTACCTAGCTTCTGTAATCAGTTGGTACACTATAGTGCTTATTAGCTTATTCCTAAGTGCTTATTTCCCATAGCTGTGCCGCAATCTTATTTCATCCACATATAAGCCCTTGTTTTATATTTTTTCATAGCTTTAGAATAATAATTTAGGATTTTCCTGAGTTTTTCATAATTTTTGGTCACTGTTTGCTATTTTTCTTGATTAAAATCAGTTTTTAGGCATTTTTAAATAGCTTTTATTGCAAATAATTAAGAAAAAGTTCCAAAAATAATTTTTCAATTTTCCCAGTTTAAGAAAAAATATAAAAGCATAAAAATAATTTTCCCTATTTTTCCCCTTTTATTTGGTATATTTCACAATTTAAATTAGGTTTAAATAGATTTAAATTTGTAGAAAATAGAAAAATAATCAGAAAAATAAAAAATTAGTTTTTAAAATTCTCTTAGGATATTCTAGACTTTATAAAAATTATTTTCATAATTTTCCCTTTGATTTTCATAATTTTTAGTATTTTAATTTAGTTTTAATAGTAAAAAATTAGTTTTTAATTTTAATAAAATCCAGAAAATTCCTAAAAATTAGTTTTAATTCATATTTAGTTTTCAAATATCATTTGTAGTATAAAAGTAATTTTAGATCATAATTAGGATTTAGAATAGACGTAGTTGCATTTTATTCGCGTTTCGTTTTAATCGCGTATTTAGGATTTCCCGTAGTGTAATTTCCCTTTTATGCTTCCCTTGTCCCGTAGTTTAGAATTCATCAATTTATCCCCTTCCCTTATTCAAATCCCGATAATCGAGACGTGAGTTGGAAATTCCATTCAACCCTCGTTCGGAACGATCTCGGTGCTCAAACCTAACACGTTTGAGTTACCCGCATACACAACTTCTCATCTATTATTGGTTTTTAAATCAGTGTCTGAACTGTTTTAAGTTTCTTATGGTTAGTCATTCACAAGTGGCTAGCTTGTGTGAGATAACTTGGCGGTTTGGCATTCTATTGTGAAATCAATGATATGGTGCACGGATGGAATAGCTTAGTTTTGTCGATTCCGTGAATCATATACGAGAGATAACCTCATAGAACTAGGGGATACACACACCCTACGACTTTTAGAAATACAACGCGTTAAGATAAAGGACGTGACAACTCAACCAACCAATAAAAGATAACTAGGGAGTAATAGTATCTAAGTGAATACATCTTTAATCATCATACGAGCACACCTCAATTAAACATAGCTATCCGTAGTAATTAGATAATTGGATAATTAGTAGAAGTAGAGTAATCGGTAGAAGTACCACCCCCAACCAATTGCCCCGAGATTTTACCTTAGCTTTCTAAAAAAACATAAAAAAGATAAATAGAATCATCCTCAACCCCACCTTCTCAGCATATATTTCTTACTAGCATTCCTATTCCCCTAGAGAACGATATCAATCCCTGAGGCTTACCCCATACTACATTATAACGATTAGGTTCACTGCCTAGAAGGTTGAAAAACTTTCTCGTAGAAAAGGAGGTTTTCTCGACCCCGAATGCGCCTTTCTGCGCACATCAAGTTTTTGGCGTCGCTGCCGGGAAATAGAATAGCTAGTTAGATCTCTATTTTGTTTAGGTTCCCTTGCTTGATTCCTATCAAGTAATATTTTTTCTCTTTTCATTAGCTTTCTTGTAGTCTATCCCTCTTCTTTGTGTTTTGGTTCGTAACCTTGTCACTTATCACCATGGGTGACAATCCACCACCAAACGATAATCCACCACCAAATCAACCACTTCCACTCAACCCGCCACCACTTGAACCGCCAAGAGGCCGTACTCTTGGTGAATACTCTAGACCGAGCCATCAAGGCTATAGGAACACCATTGAGATCCCCGTTCAAGCTCAAACTACGGCCCTGCGATTCGACACCATCCGGTTGGTGCAAAACGGATGTGCATTCCATGGACTTCATTTCGAAGATCCTAATCAGCATCTCAAGAATTTCCTAAAAATTGTTGACTCTATCGACCTTGATGCTACCACACGGGAGACCACACACTTGCATCTCTTCCAATTCTCTCTACGGGACCAAGCTAGTAATTGGCTTGAGCGACTTCCCGCCTGATCCATCTCAAGTTGGGATGATCTCACCACTCGTTTCCTCGCCCAAATTTTCCCATCAGGGAGAACTACCAAACTAAGGAATGACATCTTGATGTTCTAACAACGCCAAGGAAAAACTCTCTACGAGGCATGGACTCGATTCAAGGACTTGCTCCATAAAGTCCCTCATCACGGCATCGATCTGTAGCTTCAAGTCCAAATCTTTTACGATCATGTCAATCTCTCAACTAGGCAAACCATCGACCAAGCGGCCGATGGCAAACTTAGTGAACTTACCGCGGAAGAATCGTGGGGTACAATAGAGGACCTTGCCCTCTATTACAACGAATGTTGAAATGACCCCCGTGAGTTTTCCAAAACCGTCAAGGCAATATCCTTGCCTCCTATTGACTCACAACCTTCCAATCGTAGGATGCTCGAACTTGAAGATCAAGTCAAATTCCTAATGAGCTCCTATGAAACTCCTAAGCCCTCACGCCAAGTGAACAAGGTCTCTTCCTTGTGTGAGATATGTAGTGATCCCCATGACACTCGTAATTTCATGAGACTCCCCGAACAAGCTTCCGTGGATGACACATCCTCGCGTACCAATGGAATGGGAGGAAGATTCCCCACAACACCCGGACCTAGGAATTTCAATGAAGCCCGAGAAGCATGAAGGGGCAAACCCGACTATAATTGGGGTCAAACCAAAGAATTCACCTCTAACGACTCCCCATGGCCCCAACAACACAACCAAAGCTCGTGCGGCCCTAGTCAACAAAACCTAGAAGGGATGATGCAACACCTAGTTACATCCCAAGAAGCCCAAATAGTCAAGCTTTCGGAGCGCTTTAACCAACAACAAGCCGAGATGGATAGGAAGATAGATAACCTTTTGAAAGCCATAACCAATAATGATAGGAAGACCACCGAAAAGGTTAATGCCATCTTGACTCATTCTCCCGAAGCTTTCGATGTTAAGATTAAGGACCCAAGCAAGTACTTCGAAACTAGGGACCCGTCTTCATCCAAGCATGGTCACTTCGTCAATGCCATGACCCTAGTAAAACCAAATAGGAATAGTGATGAAGCGAACCATGAGACGGTACTTGAGGTTACTGAGACTCCTAAGGATGAATCAACCGATGAAATAGACGAAGTAGGTGATGAATACTTCAATAAGTTTCCTACGAAAGAGGAACTTTCATGCCACCCACACCTAGTGCGCGACCTTCGTCACATGTATATTAGAAGATGCCCACGAATCACCATTGGAAATCCTAGAAATCTCAACATACCATGTTGCATAGGACATCTTTTCGTGGCAAAGGCCTACATTGATCGCAAGTCCCCAATAAGCATCATGACTAGCACATACGATAATTGGGTGATGAAAAAACCTATTCCAAATAGGCAAGACCCTAATAATCCTAGAGTTAAATGTAATTTCCTTGGTAGAGTTAAGGGATTGCCTGTCTATGTAGGCAGCTTCACGTACCTTACGGATTTTGTGATTGTGTAGGGTATTAGTACGGCTATAGATCCTAGCTTGTCCTATGTAGTTCTATGAAAGCCATTCATAGAAAGCACCGGAATGACCTATGATCGATCGTTGGGGATAGTTAGATTTAAGGATTAGACCGACGACGTTGCTTACCAAATGCCATTTAAGATTGAGAAATTTTCATCACTATCCAATGATTAAAAGGAACTTAAGCTATCGGTCTAATATAGGAATGAGAAGGATAAGAAGAGAGGAGTTGACTATGTGATGAATAAGATATTTGGGTTCTATAAAGATTGTTTGAAACTAGGACCGGAATATAGAACCAATTGGGGGCAAGATAACTTCTTAGAAAGTTGCACGATAGGACATAACTATGCCATGGAAAACCCCAATAGAGATCGTTATGAGGAAGAAGATGACGGTAAGGAAATCACGTAGAAGCACGACTTCGAGTCTAGCTACAAGACTCATAAATAAAGAAAAGCGCTTCGTGGGAGGCAACCCATGCTTAATTGTTTGCTTGTTTTTTGTCTATCGTTTTCATTGTTGTTTATTCTCATGTTAGACTTTGTGAAAATGCTTTATTTTTCCTTTAACCTCGTCTCAATTACATATAAAGGTATTTTACAAAAAGATAAGTGTAGGGAAGATCACATAAGTTTTTAAGAACATGAACATGAGAATTACAACTATTAAAATTGATATATATGTGTGTTTGTTAGAGTCAAATGCTCGTATCGAGTCATAATAGATGTTTTGCAGGAATTTTTCCAGGTTTTAATGATGTAATTTTTTCAGAATTTTTTAAGAAAAACGCAGCAGACCACTTTCCGTCAGGACAACCTGACGGCGTTAGGATTAAAGCCTGACGATGTCAGGTTATGTAGAAACAGATTACTCAGTTTTTCGTTTTCCGTGCAACTTATAAATTTCTGGAAATTCCCAAGTCTTAATTTTCCAGAAAAACTGCAAACATCCATTCCACAAGCATTATGTCTTACTTGCTTTCTAGTGTAGTTGTGTGTCATTTATTGTTTTACCGCCGATTTTACGCGAAGGTTTCATTTGTTTTCTTATAAGTGTGCAGGTTATATTGGGCAAGAAGAAGAAACATACATTGGATGAAGCTCATTACTCATGCATTCTTTTTGAAAAATAATTTAACCGCAACTTCACACGTATCCTACCGAGCTAATCAGGGGAGTACTAGTTTCTTTTCCTTACTTACCTTCCTTTATCATAACTTTGATGCTTTCAGGGAACATTGGGGACAATGTTCAGTTTAAGTGTAGGGAGGGAGAATAAAAACGGGAACTTAGAAACTGTTCACTCATTTGATCATTTGTCTTGTGCTTGGTAATTTTTGTAATAAACTATGAGAAATATTCGTTAGGGAAATTTAACACGAAATTTAAAAATTTTTATGACATTTACGAGCTAAACTTTAGTCTTAATAAAGCGTCTTATGGATATGTATTATATGACTAGCACAAAAAACCGTTTACCACTCAAATTCCACCCCAAAAATGTGAGGTTCTCCCATAGATATTTAGGAATAAAAGCATTCATCTTTAATGCTTAGTGAGTGTATCGGTAGTATAATAGATTCTAGAACTTGTTTATTGATGCATTTCGAGATCGCTAGTGAGACTACAATTGTGTAGTTAGGAGTAACTAAGTGATAAGAGGCATTAGGATAACCCTTGTTTGAAACCTGTATTATAATTACATCTTCCACATCGGTTGAGTAATTACCCCTCACCCTTGCGATGTACTCATCTTTAGTAGACGATACCCCTAGTTAACCCCTCAGAGCTTATCCTTTTCGCGGTTCTCGTGATGTTTCGGTTTTCCGGAATATTAATGAAGAGCATTATTTACAATCCACCCCAAAATGTACACCCAAATCGCCTTAGCCTAACTTGTATGCACTCATATTTAGTGCATTATTGTTATCATTACTAAACCTTTAGTTCAAATATCTAGTTACTTACATGGTTGCTAAGTCGAGTCATATCTTTTGTACACAGTTTTCGGACGATTGGGACTCATGGGTAAGAAGTAATATTTTATGGAGTAACGGGAAAGAATGATAAATTCAAATTCCCTTTGTCTACGTAATTAAATACTCCAAGTGTTTTGATCTTTTCAAATCGGGTCAATTAGTGTTAGAGAAATAAAAACTCAAGTGTAGTGATGCTCTTATAAATCCCTTATATTTTGATGTTATCGTAGAGGATGGTAGAGTAAAAAGTTATGAAAAAAATCAAAAAAAGTGAGTGTCAAAAAAAATGAAGAAAAACATACGGGCTACCATCCTACATCTATCTTTATGTTTATGTTTTTAAATCTATGTTTGTTTTGTTTCAAGTTATCTAGTGTTAGTGAGTCGAGTCTTGGCTTAGAAACGCCACGCATTACATGCTTGTAACATAATATTTTTGACTTGCCACCATTAAATATCCCCTATCCAACAAAACTCTTTGTTTCCCTACCCTAAGCCTAACGTTACAACCCTTGTAAAGACCTCTTAGATAGTTCTTCCTAGGTGCTTACGCCAAAACTGTGGAGGTTTGATCTATTCTCAAGCTTATGGTAATCTATGTACTATAACAGGTAATGAGTGTTTATCTTCCATTTCCATTCATATTAAATTTCATATAAACCTGAGAGATGAGAGAATCCAAACACCACTTGTGAGGTGCTGGTATATAATTTCCGTGCTTGTTATGACTATTGTGGCGCTTTTACTTGTTGTAAAATATTTTAAACCAATGCTTCATGCCCCCTAACTTATAAATTGATTGGTAAAAAGCACATTTGCTTGAGGACAAACAAATACCAAGTGTAAGAATATTTGATAAGGATTTAAAACATACACTTTTAGGGGGTCATTTAAGCCCAATTTCGACAAATTTTATATCCGTTACTGCTTAATTTCGTTCCTTTTTACTTTTAAGGTCTTTTGGAAGCAAAATGCTGGAATGAAGCACATTTGGACGAAAAAGAGCAAAAACATGAAGAAACTGGCAAAGTAAAGATCGAAGCCACTCAAGACTGATCAGCCACTCATGTCTAGCTAAATTACTTGTGTGTTTGCTTAGATCTATGAAACCTAGTTATTGATTGTTGTTAGGTTGTTTCTTGTCTTAATTGAAATTGGCTTAGAAGTGCATCTAGGCTATCGTTGTATTTAATGCCTTAGTATGCTTAATGAAGATATGGTGCACAGATTGAATAACTTAGGTTTGTCGATTCCGTGAATCATATACGAGAGATAACCTCATAGAACTAGGGGATACGCACACCCTACGACTTTTAGGAATACAACGCATTAAGATAAAGGACGTGACAACTCAACCAACCAATAAAAGATAACTAGGGAGTAATAGTATCTAAGTGAACACATCTTTAATCATCATACGAGCACACCTCAATTAAACATAGCTATCCGTAGTAATTAGATAATTAGATAATTAGTAGAATTAGAGTAATCGGTAGAAGTACCACCCCCCAACCAATTGCCCCGAGATTTTACCTTAGTTTTCTAAAAAACCATAAAAAAGATAAAAAGAATCATCCTCTGTCACACCCCGCCAGAGGCGGAAACGCGAGGTGCGACTAAATCAATATACACCGCAAAAGAGATATAGTACAATACCATATTTAAATTTAACGAAATAGTAAAATGTTACAATATTGTTAAAGCCGACTTTGGCAATAAAATCTTAAAGCTTGGTTTCCAAAAGACATCTTTTTATACTTAATGACCAAGGAGGACACGTGAAGACTCCTTTATGCAAAAGACTTCATAAATCATGCTTATTGACGATCACCTGAAATGCATGAGAAAACGGGTCAACTATGAAAATAGTTGGTGAGTATACAGGTTTTATGTAGTCCGAAAAACCATTTTGAGAAAGTCTGCCTGGTAAATGTCCTGTCAACTCACTATGTCATAAATCCCGCCCATACAAAACTTGTAACATATAAGTTCACATACGTTTCCATATTTTAAGTAGTAAGTCTAGTAAATAATGCACATATGGTCATGACAATTTATAACGATAATGCCTCGTATATAATAAAGTATGGGGCAAAGCCCCTAAAATAAATAATATGCGTTCCGTAGACAGGGGAACGAGAGGTTGGCCGACCTCTAATAGCGCTATCCATACTACCTACTGCTCCGCACAAGGGAGCCGTACGAACGGTACGTATAATTGGAGTGCGAACGGCAAACCAATCGAGGACTAACAATGTGAATGTACGAACAGTACATCATAACAACTATTATATACTATCAATTAAGACTGCTCCGAACATGGGAGACTTGGCATTGCTTCGAACAAGGGAGACTTTGCGTTGCTCTGAGCAGGGGAGACTTTAGGTCAGAGACGTACGGTCCATTAGGTTCAAACAATTCATAAGCTCATAATTAAGTCCAAGAGTCTAAAGGGTTCAAAATACATTAAATAGTCTAAATCAAGTTAAAATAGAGTTCAATATAAGTCAAGGGTTTCAAATATATTAAAGGTTCTAATTCAAATACAAACAATTTAAGTTTATGTTCATGCATTATACCCCAAATAAGTAAAGCACTAAAAAGGGGGCTGTGAATACTCACAAGCATAAAAAGTTAAATAAATTCATAAAACATTAGTTAATTTAATTCAAGTATAACTCATGCATTCCACTCCAAAACAATTAAAGCATTTAGAAAGGGGGTCCGTGGATACTCACCTCAGCGAATAGTGATAAGCACAAAGAGATTAAGCGTGATATAATAGCGGCTCCAACCCGGACCTAAGAATGAGATGGCAAGTCTCAGAATAACGATAACGTATGGTTTATTTCCTTTTTAAGGTGTGTCGATATTAGATAACGATTTTGTATAATTATATACTTATAATTATTTATTATAGATTTAGTTAGTCATTGACGTAATACTTCTCGTTATGAACACTAGGTCGTTAAATAATTGTTTTTATAAAGTCGTTATATAAAACATATTTATTTAATGAGAAAGCAGTAACATATATATACGTTTACTAATCTTATTAAAAATTTAGGATGAAAAGGGTCAAATGCATCAAACTTAAGGGTTGAAGTTGTAAATATACTATAGGTTTTTCAAACTTATAGAAAGGTTTAAATAAAGTGACAAGTGGTGTAAAGTAGAGGGTTTGAAAGTGTCAAAACTAATATAAGTTACAAACTTATATGAGTTTTTTTTTAAATGGCAAGTTATTCGAATTGGAGGGACTGAAACTGCCAATAGGTGAAAGTTTGCAAAAATAATAAAAATCTGGCAAAGTGCCACTGCCTAGATTGGAACTCAGGACCTCTCGCTTAACATGCCAAGCGACCCAACCATCTAAGCCAAGGGGTATTTTAGATTTTATTTCGTAGTTTAATATATTTAAGGGGGTTCATGACAGTTTTATATTTGTTATAAATTTTCATTCAGTACACTGGGTAGATTGCATGCATGTATTACACATTTGAAACTTAAGAAAATAAAGTAACACAACTAAAAAATGATGAGTCCTCACAGTGAGTGTGTCGTGGGAAATGCGAAAGACTGTTAAATTTTGGGGTAATATTCTGTGGCAAACATATCATTCTATCAATTGCTAATGGCTTTCAAGTTATGTTCATTGCAGGCTTATTACAGGGGTTAAACATGGACAAAGCATTAGTGGTTTAAAGTTCCAAGATTATCATTTCTGCTGAAGTCTTTTCTGTTTCTGCTGATGAGCATTTTATAGCCGTTAGAGGGGTCTTAGTATAACTTAATCTCCTATTTAATAAGTCCCTTATTCTAGGGTTACATACACTTGAGTGTGCAGTCTTTGTATCACTCTCTTCTCTTCTTTCTGATCATTTCACTGATCTTGTCTTGTCTTTACATTCACATGATTATTGTCTTATTGACATTAATCTAATCTTGTAACATTTGGATACTATTGTAAACTTAATCTAAGCTGACTATTGCAGCTTAGATCTGAATAAAGGTTCTATTGTTCATCATTATGTTGCCTATACTTTCGTACATGGTATCAGAGCCAGAGGCTCATTGATTCTCTTTGGCAACAAAGGTGTGGTTTGGGGTTATTGCTATTGGCGTAATCACTGGTTATCTTCTGTTTACAATTTACCCTAGACTAAGTGAATCTAGGGTGATTGTGATTTGTTCTTCCGCTGCATATTTCTCTGTAAGTCTAAGTCTTATCTCTTCTTTTAAACATACAGTACTTAAGTCTTTGTGGGTGAAAAAGGGTAGACTAACATCTTGATCTGCCACCTTTCAGTGGTACGAATACCTGCTCTAGTTTACCCTAGTCCACAGGCTTGGTGCTTGTTGTTTCTTATTACAAAGTCTTATCTACTTATCTATTTACTCTTATTATTATCTCTGTCTGTGATTCTTTATCTGTCTTATTATATCTGTCTGTCTTATTGTTTATATTATGGCTGTTGGTGATGATAATGTTGGTGGTGGTGGTTCTTCCACTGAGAAAAGCTTATCCTTTGGTGATGCTTTGTATTTACACCCCAACAATACCAATGGTACTCCCATTATTTCTATTAAACTCACTGGAACTGAAAATTATAAAATATGGAATATGGCCATGACGTTTGCTTTAAGGAACCATAACAAGTTAGGGTTTATTGATGGTACTTGCACAAGAAATGATTCAAACCCTAGTCTTGCTAATCAATGGGATACTTGTAACTCTGTTGTGGTTACTTGGATTCTCAACTCTCTCAGCCCTGAACTATTTGCTGGTGCTATTTATGCTAAAACTGCTTATGAAATGTGGAATGATCTTAAAGACACTTATGATAAAGTTGATGGTTCAGCTATTTTTAATTTGCATAAAAATATAAACTCCCTTAGTCAAAGTAGGTCCTCTCTTGCTGATTACTATAACAATCTTAACTCTTTATGGAAACAATTTGATTGTATGATTAGCTTGCCTCCCTGCACCTGTGAGGCTGCAAAACATTTTGAAAAACACAATCAGCTAATCAAGTTAATGCAATTTCTTATGGGTCTTGATGATTCCTATGTTCCCATCAGAAGCAATATTTTAACTAGAGATCCTTTACCTAATGTCAAAACGCTTCTCTGTTGTCTCTGGAGAAGAATCTCACAGAAATGTTTCATCTGGGAATAGCTCGGCTAAACCTAATGTTACAGCTTTTGCTGCAAAAACTTCTGATGGTGGAAAATTTTTGATAACAAAAGAGGTTTTAACAACAAAGTTTCGGTTTTAATATGGTAACAACTCTAATAGCAGAGGACCAAACATGAACCTCAAATGTACCAATTGCAAAAAACCTGGTCATACTGTTGATAGATGTTATGATCTTGTTGGCTATCCTTCTGGATATGCTAAAAGAAATTTTAATGGTAAACCTTTCAGCAGTAACAATGTTTCTGCTGAAACTAATCGCGTCATTGATAATAGTGCTAGCAACTCTCATGTCTCCTTGTCTAATGAACAGCTCTCAAGACTTATGAGTCTTCTCAATGACAACAATGTGTCATCTGCTAATGCCAACTTGGCGGTAAAATTTTTCAAGAACCTTCTTTAATGGCAGTGTCAAGTTTAATGTAAACTTCAACAAGTTTTTAACAACAACACTAAATCCTTATCTAGAAACATCAGTCTTGGTTGGATTGTTGATTCTGGTGCAAATCAGCACATGACTGTGTCGGAAAACTTTTTAATCAATGTTGTTAACATTTCAAATCTTGGCCTAACTGTTGGACATCCCAATGGTACTCAGGCCTTAATTACTAAAATTGGTGATTTAAAGGTCAATAATGACCTAACTCTTTTGATGTTCTTGTTGTTCCTGAGTACAATGTCAGTTTGCTATCCGTTCATAAGATTGCTAGAGACAATAAGATGTTTGTTGGGTTTAATGAATCTAATTGCTATATACAGGATTTACATCAAAAAGGATTGTGGGGATTGGTAAACAATACAATGGGTTATATATTTTTGATATAGATTCTACATGTAAGATTACTTCTAATAACTGCATATCTGTTTGTCATGTTTCTAGAAATCTCTGGCATCAAAGACTTGGTCATCCTTCTGACCAAGTCCTACACATACTTAAACCCACTCTTAAATTTGATAGTTCATCTGAAACTGATCATCTCTGTGATACTTGTAATAAAGCTAAACAAACCAGAGAACCATTCCCTCTAAGTGAACATAAATCCACTAAAATTGGTCAACTTGTTCACCTTGATGTATGGGGACCATATAAAATCACTAGCAGAGATGGTTACAAATATTTTTTAACCATAGTTGATGACTATTCCAGGGCAGTGTGGGTTTATATGCTTAAGGGGAAGGATGATGTTTATGTTTCCATTGTTAACTTTACCCATATGCTATCAAATCAATTTGAACACAATGTCAAGGTTTTTAGAAGTGATAATGGGACAGAATTTGTCAATAATAAACTTCAACAATTTTATCATGAAAAAGGAATTCTACATCAAACCTCTTGTGTTTATACACCACAACAAAATGGTATTGCAGAAAGGAAACATAGGCATCTCCTTAATGTTGCTAGATCTCTTATGTTTCAGGGGGAATTACCTCTATATCTTTGGCCTGAATGTGTTCTAACTGCTGCTTATGTCATAAACATGTTACCCTCTTCAGTTCTGTCTGGCAAGTCCCCTTTCTTCCTTGTGTATGGGCATGACCCTTCACTCTCTCTCCTTAGAGTCTTTGGCTGCTTATGCTATGCCACCATTCTCAACATCTCTGATAAATTTGGTAGTAGGTCTGAAAAAAGTGTTCTTATTGGTTACTCAAATGAGAAAAAAGGCTATAAACTCTTGAGCCTAGAAACAAAAAATATCTTTTATTCCAGAGATGTCAAATTTTATGAAACTGTTTTTCCCTTCAAAATGAAAAATTCTTCGTCAAAACCTTTTGTTGAAACTTATGTGCCTAAAGATTTAAATCACAAAAATTTCTTTGACTCACGAACAAGTCCCAATGATGAAGGGAGAGTGACATCCTATGATGATGGCACAGTGGTAAGTCATCCTACTAGGATTGATGAACCGGCTGCAACATCTATTGATGATAATACACACCCTGAGGGCATCATATCTCAAGAATCACATCCTGCTGATGCATCTTCTGATTCTACTGAACAAGAAAGAGGCTTGCCACCACTATGCTAGAAGGTCAACCAGAGTCTCTAAGTTGCCCAGTAATCTTAATGACTTTATTGTTGAAGGAAAAGTCAAATATGGTGTTGAAAAGGTTGTTAATTACTCTAATCTTAACAAAGATAATTACTGCTTTGCTTCTAGTCTAATAAAAAGTATTGAACCTACCTGTTATGAAGAAGCTATCCTTGATAGTAATTGGGTTGATGCTATGAACTCTAAAATTGAGGCCTTAAATGAAAACCATGCTTGGGATATAACTGATCTACCTCCTAATAGAACTCCTATTGGCTACAAATGGATCTTTAAAATCAAATATAAAGCCAATGGTGAAGTTGATAGATACAAGGCTAGATTAGTTGTTAAAGGCTATAACCAAAGGGAAGGGATAGACTATGATGAAACTTTTTCTCCTGTTGTGAAAATGTCTACTGTTAGATGTCTTATTGCCTTAGCTGTAAAAAATAAATGGCCTCTTTTTCAACTTGATGTTAACAATGCCTTCTTATATGGAGATCTTGATGAGGATATCTATATGACCATCCCAAAGGGGTTCTGTAATGAGAACAATAAGAATAAAGTTTGTAAACTTGTCAAATCTCTATATGGCCTAAAACAAGTTCCCAGGAAATGGAATGAAAAGCTTGTCAGTGTTTTAAAGGAAAATAACTTTGTCTAATCTGTTAATGATCACTCTTTGTTCACCAAAACAGAGAATAACAAGTTTATTGCTCTGCTTGTTTATGTGGATGACATTGTTCTTACTGGAAACTGTATTGATGAGATAAATCTTTTTAAAGAATTTCTAAAATCCAAATTTCATATCAAATACTTGGGAAATCTAAAATATTTTCTTGGCATTGAGGTTTTAAAAACTGGGAATGACATTTGTCTCTCCCAAAGAAAATACTGTCTTGAACTTCTCAAAGAATTTGGTCTTCTTGGGTGCAAACCTGTGTCTACTCCTATGGAACCCAATTCTGTCCTTCCATACATTCCCACTGCTGATGATCCCTTGCTTGACAACATCACTGGTTATCAGAAGTTACTTGGGAAACTAATATATCTCACCCATACAAGACCTGACATCTCATACTCAGTTCATTGTCTGGCACAATACATGCACTCTCCCTTGAAATCTCATCTGGAATGTGCCCTCAATGTTCTGAGATATCTAAAAGGAGCTCCAGGAAAAGGTCTAAGGTACAATTTCAGCAACTCTGAAAATCATCTTGAAGGATATAGTGATGCTGATTGGGCCAAATGCAAGAAAACCAGAAAATCTGTCACAGGTTATTGTGTTTTCTTTAATGACTGTTTGATCTCATGGAAAAGTAAAAAACAAAACACTCTTTCAAAATCTTCCACAGAAGCAGAGTATAGATATATGTCTACTGCTGCTTGTGAAATCATCTGGATTCAAAAAATATTAAAAGATCTAAAAGTTGATATAAATCTCCCTGTTAATCTTTTCTGTGATAACAAATCTGCCTTACAACTTGCTGTCAACCCTGTTTTCCATGAAAGATCAAAACACTTTGAAATTGATGTTCACTTCATCAGGGAGAAAATTGCAAGAGGTGTTATAAGTGCTAAAAAGATTGGCTCTTCAAACCAAACTGCAGACATTCTCACTAAAAATCTCCCTGTTTATCAGCATAAATTTTTGTGTGAAAAATTGATATTGTTTGATATGTTTGCTCATCAGATTAAGGGGGAATGTTAAATTTTGGGGTAATATTCTGTGGCAAACATATCATTCTATCAATTGCTAATGGCTTTCAAGTTATGTTCATTGCAGGCTTATTACAGGGGTTAAACATGGACAAAGCATTAGTGGTTTAAAGTTCCAAGATTATCATTTCTGCTGAAGTCTTTTCTGTTTCTGCTGATGAGCATTTTATAGCCGTTAGAGGGGTCTTAGTGTAACTTAATCTCCTATTTAATAAGTCCTTTATTCTAGGGTTACATACACTTGAGTGTGCAGTCTTTGTATCACTCTCTTCTCTTCTTTCTGATCATTTCACTGATCTTGTCTTGTCTTTACATTCACATGATTATTGTCTTATTGACATTAATCTAATCTTGTAACATTTGGATACTATTGTAAACTTAATCTAAGCTGACTATTGCAGCTTAGATCTGAATAAAGGTTCTATTGTTCATCATTGTGTTGCCTATACTTTCGTACAAAGACTAAAAGAAATATTAACCCCGAGCTTCCAAAGATTTAAAACCCAAATCGACTTCTATGCGTACCAAGCTTACAAATAATCAACCAAACCTCCTTGTTTCTTCTTGTGTCTTAAAAGTTACAATGAAAGTGTTCGAGTTCGAGTGAGTTTGAGAGTGTGCGAGAGACGAGCAAGGAGAGAGCCCAAAGAAAGTTTTACAACCCCAAGTGTTTCTTGTTTGAAAGTAACCCAACCATGTTCCTTTCTTCTTGCTTCCTACCTCAGTCGAATGCTTAAGTGAATGAGTAAGATTTTCTTAGTTCTTGCATGTGTAAAAATAAACCACAAGTCTCCTTTTATATTGAAATCGAATTATGGGTTTAAGTATTAGTTTATTATGTTAGATTAGGCTAGATAAGAAAAATATTTATAATATGGTGGCGTTTGGTTGTTTCAGACGAAAACAAGAAAGAAAAAGTGAGACCATGTTTCAAGGGCATGATGGAGGCATTGTCTTGTCAAATGTTGTTGGAGGAGACACATTATACAAGGGGTAAGCAAGTCCAAGTGTGGTCAAAGCAAGGTTAGGGCATTTTTATGGTCATACTATTAATACCCCCCATATGATGTCAAATCATAGGGAATATTCTTTTTGTCCCCCACTTTTTCAGTACAGCACAGTTTTTTGTCAGTTTCTATTCCGTATTTCTGACAGTTTTAAGCGTTTGATGTATTAAACTTTATATTTACTGTTCCGCATTTTCAGGTTTATAGCTTTTTGATATAAACAAAATTATAAAAATAAAAAAAAATAAAAAAAAAAACAAAAAATATAGGGGGGGTATCAATAAAAACATAGCCATCGTATGAATAACTCATGCCTTTTATATTGATGTTGGGTGACTAAAAGAGAAGGTTTTGGTCTCTTTTTGGTTGAGTCTACACGCAAGAAATGAGCAAAAGAAGGAGAGTGTTGTGTATATTACACAAGGTATGTTTGTGGTTTCGTTAGGGGTAGCAGGAAACAAAAAGAAAAGGAAATATATTTGTTTGTTTTGTGTTGCGTGAGATTACAAGCAAAAGAAGAGAGTAACAAAAATTTATGTTTAGCCATGGTCTTTGTTGGATTGTGTTCAACACAAAAAAATATATAAAAGTGTCAATGTATTATGTGGATTTAACGAGCATGACGAAAAAGAAAAACAAATATGAAAACTTGTTTCATTAATAATTTTGTTCTATTGTTTGTTTAGCGAGGCCCAAGACAAGAAATAAGAGTGGATCGGGTTGGGCTTAAGAGGCCCGGTGAGAAATAAAATATAAAAGTTTATTATATATTTATTTTATATAATTTTTTTATTATCGAGGTCGAGGAAATTTCGAGCGGGTCACAACGGTGCGAATTTGAGCTTATAATTCGCGTTTACGGTGCATTTGTCAAGAAAATAAAAATATAACTCGTAAATTGCCGTGATTATAGATCAAAAGAAAGAAAACAATTATATATGATCACGAAAACGAGTAGGGAAAAATACGAGTTGTTGCAGTCTGCCATCCTTAACCCCACCTAGGCAGCGAACCTAATCGTTGTAGTGTAGTATTAGGGTAAGCCTCGGGATTGATACAGTTCTCTAGGGGAATATGAATGCTAGTGAGAAATTACTACGCTAAGGTTGGGGTTGAGGAAGAATATTTTATATCTTTTTTATATTTTTTTAGAAAATTGAAAGGTACGGTCTCGGAGTATTGGATTTGGGGGGTGGTACTTCTACCGATTACTCTACTATCTAATTATCAAATCTAAGGGGTAGTCTATGTCTAATTGATGTGTACTCGTATAATGATTAAAAATGTGTCTACCTAAATGCTATTACTCCCTAGTTATCTTTTAATGATGGTTGAATTGTCACGTCCTTATTCTTAACGCGTTGTGTCTTCTAAGGTCGTAGGGTATGCTTTTTTCCTAACTCTTTGAGGATACCTTAAGGTTATTGCCTACAAAATCTCTAGGATTTATAAACTAACTCTAAGGTTATCTTTGGATTTTTAGCCTAAAATAACTCTAAGCGATTATAAACTAATGTTCACAAATATTACTCAAGCATTAAAAACACAACGATGGCCTATTGCAATCCTAAGCCAATTACAATTAAGAAAAGAGACAACCAATCAATATTCAATAACTAGGTTTCATAGATCTAGGCAAACACACAAGTAAATTAGCCGGACATGGTAAACATGCAAGCATACACACATACAATCGAAGACATAATGAAATCAATGAAGTAGATTACTTATCTTGATGTACAATAGGGTATGAGAACCCTAAGATACTGCCCAAGACAGCCAAAAATCGTTTTTAGGTTTTACTCCACAATTCTACCTCTTTAAAAGTCTGAAAATTCGAATTCTATATGTAGAGTTACAACTGCGACGGCGTCACTCTTTAATTGTGACGCCGTCGGATCGCCGCCATTAGGGTTTCGTCTTGACTAAGTCAACTTTGTGACGGCGTCACGTTGGGGTTGTGACGCCGTCGGCTTCATCTTCTGACGCCGTCTGAATCTCTAGGTCGTCTAAGTTGTAACGCCCTACTCTTTAAAGCCTGACGCCGTCAGGTACAAAAAAACAATTTCACTTCTGAGCCGTCGCAATTAGACGGACGGGGTCGCCCTTTATTTGGGACGCCGTCGGATGCGTTTCCAGCAGCTTGAGTGTCTTGATCTTGACTTTAGTCATTTTCTTCACATATTCACGCCTTTTCGTCCAAATAAGCGTCATTCCAGCATTTTGCCTTCAAGAGATCTAAAAAGTGAAAAGGAACGAAATTAAGCAGTTACGGATATAAAAGTGGTCGATTAAGGGCTTAAATGACCCCTCAAAAGTGTACCTTTTAAATCCTTATCAAATATCCGTACACTTGGTATTTGCTTGTCCTCAAGCAAATGTGCTTTTGGCCAATTAATTTATAAGTTAGGGGGCATGAAGCATTGGTTTAGAACAATTCACAATAAGTATAAGCCCCGCAAAAGTCATAACAAGCACAGAAATTACATACTAGCACCTCACAAGTGGTGTTTGGATACTCTCATCTCTCGGGTGTATATGAAATATATCAAATTGGAAAGGGAAGATAAACACTCATTAACCGGTCCTAGTACATAGATTACCATAGGCTTAAGACTAGATCAAACCTCCATCGCTTTGGCGTAAGCACCTAGGAGAAACTATCTAAGAGGTCTTTTAAAGGGTTGTAACGTTAGGCTTACAGTAGGGAAACAAAAGGTTTGGTTGGATAGGCGATTTAGTGGTGCAAGCAAAAAATCTTTATGTTACAAGCATGAGAAGAATGGAGTTTCTAAGCCAAGACTCGACACTCTAAACTCTAGATAACTTTGAAACAAACAAACATAACTTTAAAGATAGATGTAGGATGGTAGCCCGTATGTTTTTTTTTTTTTTTTTCATTTTTTTTTCAACACTCTTTGTTTCGATTATTTTTCGTACACTTTTACTCTACCATCCTCTACGATAACATCAAAATATAAGGGATTTATAGGCACATCCCTACACTTGAGTTTTTATTACTCTAACACTAATTTGACCCGAATTGAAAAGATCAAAAAACTTGGAGTACCTTATTACGTAAATAAAGGGAATTTGAATTTAAGGTTCTTTCCCGTCACTTCATAAAACTTAACTTTTCCCAAGAGTCCCAATTGTCCCAAAACTGTGTACAAAGGATATGACTCGACTTAGCAACTTATGCAAGCAACTAGATAATTGAACTAAGGGTTTAGTATGATAACAATAATGCACTAAAAGTGAGTGGATACAAGGTAGACTAAGGCGATTTGGGTGTACATTTGGGGGTGGATTGTTAACAATGCTCTTCATTGATATTCCGGAAAACCAAAACATCACTAGAACCGCAAAAAGGATAGGCTCTGAGGGGTTAACTAGGGGTATCGTGTACTAAAGATGAGTACATCGCAAAGGTGTGGGGGAATTACTCAACCGATGTGGAAGAAGTAATTATAATACGGGTATTAAACAAGGGATATCATAATGCCTCTTATCATTTAGTTATTCCTAACTACACAAGTGTAGTCTCACTAGCAATCTCGGGATGCATCACAAAAAAAGTTCTAGAATCTATTATACTACCGGTACACTCTCGAAGCATTAAAGGTGAATGCTTTAATTCCTACAAATCTAGGGGCGAACCTCACATTTTTGGGGTGGAATTTGAGTGGTAAAGGGTTTTGTGCTAGTCATATAACTTCCTATCCATGAGACGCTTTATTAAGACTAATGGCCCACTCCTACATGTCATGAAAAATTTTAAATTTGGTGCCAAAATTACCCTAACCGATATTTCTGATGGTTTATTACACAAATGAAATTGGACAAGACAAATAATCAAGGATAAGCATAATTTCAAAGTTCCCGTTTTATTTTCCCTCCCTACACTTAAACTGAACATTGTCCCCAATGTTCCCCGAAAGTATCAAAGTCATGATAATGGAAGGTAATTAAAGGCAAAAGAAACTAATACTCCCCTGATTAGCTCGGTAGGATTTGTGTGAAGTAGTGGTTAAATTCTTCTTCAAGAAGAATGTATGCGTGAAAAGCTCAATCCAATCTTATGTTTTTCTTCTTGATAAATAAAACCTGCACACTTAAGAAAACAGACGAAACCTTCGCATAAAATCGGCGGTAAAACTATATATGACTCAACTATACTAGGATATAATGCTTGTGGAATGGATGTTTGCAGATTTTCTGGAAAATTAAGACCTGAGAAATTCCAAAAATTTATAAGTAGCACAGAAAACGAGAGAAAATAAGATAAGTTGTTTCTGCTCCTCCTGACGCCGTCAGGTTGCAATTCTGACAGAAACTGGTCTGCTGCGTTTTTCTGAAAAAATTCTGGAAAAATTACATCTTTAGAATCTGGAAAAAAATTCCAGCAAAACACCCATTATGACTCGATACAAGCATTTGACTCTAACAAACACACATATATATCTTTTTCAATAATTGCAATTCGTATGTTCACGTTCTTTTAAAAACGTGTGTAATCTTCTCTACACTTATCCTTTTTGAAAAATACCTTTATATGTAATTAAGACGAGGTTAAAGACAAAATAAAGTATTTTCACAAATTCAAACAAGAGAATAAACAATCAATGAAAAGATATATGACACACAAACAAGCAAACAATTAAGCATGGGTTGCCTCCCACGAAGCGCTTTTCTTTATTTATGAGTCTTGTAGCTAGACTCGAAGTCGTGCCCCTACGTGGTCTCGTTTTTCATTCTCAATGAAAACTCTATCATATTGACAAAATTTTCATCTACTCTATACCTAGGCCCGAGGTTCAAACAATCCTTATAGTGAAGTCTCCTTTTCTCCCACATGAAGCTTAAACCTTTTTCAACGTCGTCTTTTCTCCTTTCCTCAAAAGCTCTAATGTTGTCTTGCTCATAAAGGGATAAAGGGACATATCCATTCATTTTCCAAGGCATCCTATAAGTGATCTCATCGTTTCCTTCCATAAACCTAACCATTCCTTTAGTTTTGTTATAGCTCATCTTAGATTTTTCAAAAACGGCTTTCCTAGCACAACTTGGGACAAGCTATAGTCAATGACACATCCTATGTCTTCTAGGACCACAAAATCAACTAAGTAGGTGAAATTTTCTATAAAGACGTGTACATCCTTGACTCTTCCCACAAAATTTCAAACCCCACGTGGATACTTAGGGTCTCTCCTAATCTTAAGTCGCACATTCATAATGTTATTGTAAACAGATGATGACATCACATTAATGGGAGATTCCGTATCTATGTAGGCATGCTCGACATTCCTATATCCAATCATACAAGGGATTCTAATGTTCCAAGGATTTCCTCTCCTAATCTTTAAGCATATCCTAATGATGGGTGATCGAGGATTGTTGATTATGTATTGGTGGTAAGCAACCTCTTCCTTAGTGGGGTTAAGATTGAAGTAAGCACTATCCTCCTCATTCACATTTTTATTCACTAAAACATTTTCCGCATTACTGCTAATCATAGAGCCAACAACTGAGGCGCTAACCACTTTTTCAACAGCATCCCTAACTGTACTGTCAAATACCCTTTATAAATCTTGAAGATCGTTTTTTCTACTCACATATCAGTTGCGGCTATTGTGTTGGTCAGTGGTTTGTGGTTTGAGTGAAAGTGGTTTATTTGGTGGTGGGTTATTGTTTGATGGGTTATCACCTTCCATGATGAAATGTGATAGGATTACGAACAAAGGTCACGAAGAAGGGGGATAGACTACGAGGAAGCTAAAATTGAGAAAAAAAAACTTACTTAATAGGAATCAAGCAAGGGAACCTATACGAGATAGACTCCTAACTAGCTATTCTATTCCCCGGCAGCGGCGCCAAAAACATGATACGCATACAACGCGCATTCGGGGTCAAAGGAAACTTCCTTTTCTTCAAGCAAGTTTTTCAACCACCTGGGCAGTGAACCTAATCGTTGTAGTGTAGTATTAGGGTAAGCCTTGGGATTGATATCGTTTTCTAGGGGAATAGGAGTGCTAGTAAGAATTACTACGCTAAGGTTGGGGTTGAGGAAGATTATTTTTTTCTTTTTTATATTTTTTTTAGAAAATTGATAGGTACGATTTCGGGGTATTGGATTAGGGGGGTGGTACTTCTACCAATTACTCTACTGTCTAATTATCTATTCTAAGGGTTAGTCTATGTCTATTTGATGTGTGCTCGTATTATAATTAAAAATGTGTCTACCTAGATGCTATTACTCCCTAGTTATCTTTTATTGATTGTTGAATTGTCACGTCCTTATTCTTAATGGTTTGTGTCTTCTAAGGTCGTAGGGTATGCTTTTTTCCTAACTCTTTGAGGATACCTTAAGGTTATTGCCTACAAAATCTCTAGGATTTATAAACTAACTCCAAGGTTATCTTTGAATTTTTAGCCTACAATAACTCTAGGCGATTATAAACTAATGTTCACAAAGAATACTCAAGCATTAAAGACACAACGATGGCCTATTGCAATCCTAAGCCAATTACAATTAAGAAAAGTGACAACCAATCAATATTCAATAACTAGGTTTCATAGATCTAGGCAAACACACAAGTAAATTAGCCGGCCATGGTTAACATGCAAGCATACACACATACAATCGAAGACATAATGAAATTAATGAAGTAGATTACTTATCTTGATGTACAATAAGGTATGAGAACCCTAAGATACTGCCCAAGACAACCAAAAATCATTTTTAGGTTTTACTCCACAATTCTACCTCTTTAAAAGTCTGAAAATTCGAATTCTATATATAGAGTTACAACTGCGACGATGTCACTCTTTAATTGTAACACAGTCAGATCGTCGCCATTAGGGTTTCGTTTTGACTAAGTCAACTTTGTGACGGTGTCACGTTGGGGTTGTGACGCCGTCGGCTTCATCTTCTGACGCCGTCTGAATCTGGATCTAGGCCGTCTGAGTTGTGACGCCCTACTCTTTAAAGCCTGACGCCGTCAGGTACAAAATAGCAATTTCACTTCTGAGCCGTCGCAATTAGAGGGACGGCGTCGCCCTTTATTTGTGACGCCGTCGGGTGCGTTTCTAGCAGCTTGAGTGTCTTGATCTTGACTTTAGCCATTTTCTTCACATATTCACGCCTTTTCGTCCAAATAAGCGTCATTCCAGCATTTTGCCTTCAAGAGACCTAAAAAGTGAAAAGGAACGAAATTAAGCAGTAACGGATATAAAAGTGGTCGATTAAGGCTTAAATGACCCCTCAAAAGTGTACCTTTTAAATCCTTATCAGATATCCCTACACTTGGTATTTGCTTGCCCTCAAGCAAATGTGTTTTTGGCCAATTAATTTATAAGTTAAGGGGCATGAAACATTGGTTTAGAACAATTCACAACAAGTATAAGCCCCGCAAAAGTCATAACAAGCACGGAAATTGCATACTAGCACCTCACAAGTGGTGTTTGGATACTCTCATCTCTCGGGTGTATATGAAATATATCAAATTGGAAATGGAAGATAAACACTCATTAACCGGTCCTAGTACATAGATTACCATAGGCTTGAGACTAGATCAAACCTCCATCGCTTTGGCGTAAGCACATAGGAGAAACTATCTAAGAGGTCTTTTAAAGGGTTGTAACGTTAGGCTTACGGTAGGGAAACAAATGGTTTGGTTGGATAGGTGTTGGGAATTATGTGAAGTACGAATTATGTTATTGTTACTGCTGAATGGATTCTGCCGAAGGGTATGGATTCTGCTGAAGACATGGTTCTGCTGAAGTTTAGTTTGTTTCTGCAGAAGTTATTATTCCGTGTTTAGTTTATTTAGTTTGGATATACATGAGCTTTATTAGGAAGTGATTGTGTATATCTTATTTAGTTTTATGTTTATACGTTTCTTGAGAAACGGTTTAGGGTTTTGTTTAGGGTTCCTTGTCTATAAAAGGAACACATTAGAATGAATTATGGACGTGTGCTTAAACAAGTTTTTAATATAACGATTCATAGAGGATCAAAGAAGTTCTTAGTTATCAGTGTTTTATACTTGTGTTTATATTCCGCTACAGAATACAAGTTGTAGAGATTTTCTTTTAGTTTGTTTGTGATTACACAGGCAATACTAACGATCTACGAAGCTCAAGATCTATTAAGGTCTTTTAGTTTTCAACAAGTGGTATCAAAGCCTCGTGAGAGTCTCTACGATACTAAGGACATGTTTTTCTATACACCAATACATCCAATACATAACTCACTATGCCTGGATCAGACGTTGATGCTGAAATCACCAACAACCATAACACCACCCATTTGCAACATCTTAGTCTCTCCAACAGCAATGTTAAGTTTCCTTACCTTAAGAGGGAGGAGTATGACCTTTGGGCGATGAAAATGCAGAACTGGATCTCCAAAATTGATTGGAATCTATGGGAGATAGTGCTGAAGGGAAATAGTTTGAAGAAAACTACCACTGATGCTGCTGGTAAGATGACTCATGTTCCTCCCAAAACTGCTGAAGAGTTACTGGGAGTTCAGAGAGAAACCAAGGTTAGAACCATTCTTCTTCAAGCTATTCCTGAGGATCACTTAAGTCATTTTCACTTTGTGGAAGATGCCAAGGACATATGGTTAGCTATTAAGGCTAAGTTCGGTGGGAATGAGGAGTCTAGAAGAATGAGAAAGTCCATGCTTAGACAACAGTTTCAAGACTTTCAAATCACTGAAGAGGAAGGAATTCATAAGGGCTATGACAAGTTTCACAAGATTTTAAGTCAGTTAAATCAGCTGCAGGCAAAGCCAGATAATGATGACTGTAATTCTAAGTTCTTGAGGTCTTTACCTCAATCCTGGCTACAAGTGAGCATTGCTTTAAAAGCAAAAGGTGGTTTGGATATGCTTACTTTTGATGAGTTGTACAACAAACTTAAAGCTCTTGAACATGATGTAAGAAGTCCTTTTAAATCATCATCTACTGCAAGTCACACAGCATTCATAGGAGCCTCTACCCCTACGATGAGTCATGGTCCAAGTCCAACGTACTCATCATCATCTTACACTACCACTGCATCAACTTCTAAATCTGGAGGTATAATGGAAGATGTGCTTGGATCCTTCTTTGCTGATTATGATCCTCAGCAGAAACTGGCATATGAGGATTTAGATCAGGTGGATCCACTGGAGATGGAAGAGATGAAGCTGAAGTGGCAGGTGGCTATGTTGTCCATGGATATCAAGAATTTTGAGCGCAAAGCTGGCAGAAGGTTTGGATTCCAAGGAAGAGATCCAGCGAGGTTTGACAAAAGGAAGGTCAAGTGCTTCACTTGTCAACAGATGGGTCACTTCTCCAGAGAATGCAAAGACAGGAAAGCTGGTGATGAGACGAGATACTCTACTTATTAGCAGAATCAAAGAGAGTCTGGAACTTCAAAGGGATCAGCAGCTTTGGTTACTCTTGACAGCAATGTGGACTGGAAGCATCATGAGCAGGATAATGATGGTCCTGATAATGTTGGTTTGATTGCAAGTTGTACTTCAGAGGATAAGCATGATCAGATTGCCCTGATGGGCATCTCTCAGGTACAAAATTGTTTGTTTGGTTGTAGTGAGCGGTATAATGAACTAAAAGAAGCTTATGATATTTTGAAACCTAAATATAATGAATACTTTGTAGAAGTTGAAGCTTATAAACAGGCTTTAAAAACACTAGAAAGACAAAAGGTTTGGTTTCAGAAGAATCAAATAGCTTATGCTGAGAAAATAAGTGTGTTGGAAAGGGATCTTGAATGTGCTAAGAATGAGTTGAAATATTCTGAGAAGTTGAGAGTAGATGTAGTGTAAGAAAATCTAGAACTTAAAGAGAAACTAGATAAGGAAGTTGCTAGGCATAACGAATGGTTATTAAATGGAAAAAAGTTAGCTAGTCATTTATATAGTAGTCAAGCTCCTAATTCTGGGATAGGTTTAGGCTTTAAGAAATATGTAGGATTAGAAGCTAGAGATGACACACGTAAATCCACACCAGCAAGCTTAGCTAATTATGTTAAAGAAGGTGACCTACATGCTGTACGTGGATCTATTAGAGGAATTCCTATGCCTGTAGACCTTACCCTTTCTGATGACTTTGATGGATCACACCATCTCTATGGCAAAAAGTCCAAAGACTTGCCAGACCCTGATACTTCTTCTAATGACTTTGTCTCATGTGTTAACAGTGACAAGTCCTCCGAGCAAGGGTCTACAGAGTGTGATTCAAATGACAAGTCTGACCTTCCCAAGTCAACACCCCTGCCTGCACCCAAGACTACCAATAAGCATGTCAGAGTTGCTGCCAAGGAATCATCTTCCAAGACAGTTGCCTCTGAAGACTTGCTTTTTAATTCTTTGCATAATAATACTGTTAAAAACAATTCTTTTCATGGTTTTGGTTTGAATACTTCTGCTTGTAATAGAACATCTTTTGGTTTGAATAAATCTTCTAAACAGAAGACATGTTTTGTGTGTAGAAGTAAATTTCATTTAATTAAGGATTGTGATTTTCATGAGCAAAGAATAAATAGGTGTGGTGATTCTAGGACATCTAGACCAATGTGGACCAATGTCAATGCTATACCCCCTTATGTTCCACAAGCAACTAATTCTCCTTTTCCTTGGAGAAGACCAGTTGCAAGACCATATGTACAACCAACAAGTTCATACTTTAAGTGTAACACCCCAACCCGACAAGGGTAGAAGTGTCACATTCTGGTGTCATATCAGAACATATAAATAAAATTCTTCAAGTGGAAATCTTAAAGAATAACGTACCAAGTCATTTAAACAAAAGATTTACAAGGAAATTACAAAATCCAAATGTCTAATATAAACCAAAATTCCAAAACAATAGCCCGCCAAAATAAGTCCAACTAGAAAGGTAACTAGGGTTGGTCCACTCAGATAATCCAACTCTCAGCCCATCAAAGCCCATCTTCAAATCTAAAACCTGCCGCAGGAAAAGAAATGCGGCTGAGCTTAAAAAGCCCAATGAACAGATATAACAAAACAAAAGCTAACTAAAATCTGGAATGCAAAATGAAAGAAAAGAAACGGATAACAAAGTTGCAGCGAAATGAGAACAATGAGTCAATGAGGATCCTGCAGAACACAATTATACAGATATCCCATACGAACAGATAACAAGGAGAACGAAACAAAGCAAAGCATCGACGACATATAAACAAGCACATACAAACCAGACATACAAGAACTGAAACATAAGCAAGCATAGCAGGCGTAACATCCACACAACATATAAGTCATACAATCAATTCAGGAAATCAGAAGGCATACAAGCCAAACAGATATCTACAGGAAAGCGGAAGCAATTAATTAATAAGTGAGCATAGCAATTCACACAGGTCAAAAACCCTTAGTTGAAAACATAACCAATATCATAACAGCAGTCAAAACATAGCAGTCACACGTAACAAGTAGGAATACAGTATGAGCATTATAATTAAATAAATTAAAGACATATCAGGCAACTAAACAAATTAACAAGCCAGACGTCACAAGATGACCCATTTACCCAATCAAACCGTAGCATAGGCAGAAATGTAAACATGACAGGTCAACAATAAACAGATGAGAATACAACGGAATAATCATAGTCCACGAGATACCGAACAAAGCACACATAATAAACTGACAAAACTATCGATTACACCTTAGTATGGTCACCAGACAATTCAGAGAGTCACATAACAGTGAGATCACATATCATCATATGAAAATAGGTAACTCAGATAACCGCATAGTAATCACATCATAGCAGGATAATCAGTAGTCACATAAAACATGAATAGCATAATCAAATTCAATAAGCATATAATAACCCAGTACGTGAATGGAACGATGGTCTGAAGTAACGGAACCAGAGTATGACAGATCAATGAAATGGAGTATATATAACATGGTAGTAGAGTGAGTCACATAAGGGTACTGGATAAAGATAATCAATACAGAATATGATGCGTTGGGAAATACAGAAGGTATAAGATGGGTATATCAATAGTGTAAGGTCTGTCAGAAATCTACCACGAGCCAACAAAACAAACCAATATCAATAGTGGCAATAGCAGCCAAGTAACCAATAGTAACCATTGTACTCGGAGGGGTGATGATTGGTGCAAAACCGTCAAGTTATCTCACGCAAGCCGGCCACTTGTGAATGGCTGACCGTAAGAAACTCAAAACAGTTCAAACACCAAATGCAATTTAGATCAGAGGAATATAGTGGATTCCTGGGTCGTTAAGTCCCACGGAGGATGAATTGGTGTTAAACAACTTCAGATGTCGAATAATCACTAAGGATAGTGATTAGTAAGGATTTTGATGAATAATTATACCTAAAGAAAAGATTAATAAATTACAGAGGCTTAAATGCAAATTAAAGAAAATTAAAAAGCTAAAATATATTAAATAAACGCTATCACTATTTTTACAATGATGTTTTTGTGATTTATAAAATAAAATGACTTAAATAAACTATTTTAACTAAAACGTAAACTTAAATTATCTAAAAACTAGATTTAAAATGAAAACGTACGTAAAGTATAAAAATTACGCGAGTGCGCAAGCAAAAACGTAAAATTTGTGAAATAAAAGTCCTACAAGTGTAAAAACAATTTTATTACGTACTATATGACAAAAGAAAATTTTAGAAAAAAAGATTTATATTTTTTAGACTTTTATATTTTTTATTATGAATTAAATAAGATTTTACACTAATTAAATGTTTAAAAATACTAAAACTATTGAAAAAAATCTGAAACTTTTTTATAAAATACTTAATACTAATACAAATTTATGAAAAATACAAAAGTTTCAAAAGCTATTTTAAATAAGCTCGAAATAAGCTAACTTAACAAAATAAGCTAAACGGGACAAAGAGGTGTTATGTATTAAATTGTGCACAAGATGACCAGTCAAAGACCCAAGGGCAACTGGTATCCAGGTACACTCTTAACACTCTCAAAGGTGGGAGGTCTCAGGTTCGAGCCTGCCTCCCCACCTTTTTGCAAAACATTTTATTTTTTTTTATTTTCTTTTTGCAACTTATTAAGCACCAGAAAATAAGCAATTTTTACAACTACCACTTTTTATGAAAATGACTAATAAGCTCAGTTTTGAGCTTATTATCTTAACAGTTGAGCTAAAATGGGAATAAGACCAAAATTAAAGCCAAATAGCTTATAAGCTATTCAATAAGCAAAATGAAAAATGGAATTAAGTTAAATACTGATAATAAGCTAGTGTTTACAAATGAAAAAACAAAATGACTTGAAAATAAGCACTAAATAAGCAAAATAAGCACAAAATACACTGGTTTGCACAGGACACTTTGTGATTCACTAGGCACCTTTAGACTTATTTATAAGCACTTAGATAAGCTAGAAACTTAAAACAAACACTTGGATTAGCAAGATGACCAGATAAGCTATCCAAAAAGCTAAAGCTTTAACAGTGGGGTCCACTAGAGAGCTTTTGGTGAGCTTATGAAAATGGTACCAGATCACTGCTTATGCAGTTTACACTAAAATGGGACAAGAAACAAGCTAATTGCAGCCCTATCTAACAAGCTAGAAAGTGGAATTTTGAGCTTATGACTTCAAGACAACTATGTTGGCTATCCAAAGAACTAAAATTCACAAGGTTTGAACAACTAACAAGCTCTGTGTGAGCTTATGAAAGTGGGTATCTCAACTGTGCACAGGGCACATATTAAAACAGGTACTCAAAATAATATAGAAAATAAGCACTTAAAAAGCTGATTAACAATGAACTAGTATTTTTCTAATTTAGTTTAGTAGCTATATTTTAATATCCTAGAAGCTTATGAACTAACTCTTATTATTAAACACACAATAAAATTCTAAGTTTTATTCAAAAACTGCTCTTAAGAAATTTTGACTTTTTCAGTTACACTAAGACTTTGACTTTAATGAACTTAGGATTAATTCTATGAACTGATTATGTTGTTTTAAGCTATAATAAGACTTGTTTAACTAATCTTAACAACTTTTAAAGCTAGAATGAAGATCATGCAATCAAAATTCCTAACAGTTATGGATTTAAGAGATTTAAAAGCTAAAGTTGACTTTTTACAAAATAAGTATTGGTTTTATTTATTTGACTGAGATAATAGATGCTATTGTAACAGATATCAGATAGGTACAATACCTCAAACACCCTCTAACACAGTTATCTCAACAAAAACAAACACCACTTTAATAAACTGTTTTGACGCTTTTTATACTAAAAAAAAATTTTAGATTAAGAGACTTATTGATTAACTGATTTTGACTATGTTAAAACAGAATTAGGCTAAAATTAACAAAGGTATAATACTTATACTAAGAATTTCAAATTTCAAGGAATTTGCTTACAAATTGCTTTTCACCCAAGAACAGAGAACTGAGAACTGAGGACCACACCTATAAGCTTACCAATAAGCTCTAAACCATAATCAATCCAAATATTACCCTGCTTCAGCTTCTGATCTCCATTTCCATTGCTTTTTATTTTTAGCTAATTTTTTTAGTATTTTTGGAAATTTTTGACTTAAAGCTCTAAACTGAATTTGAAATGTTTCTGATAGCTTAAACAAGCTACTAGGAGCTTATTTGAGCTTACTTGGTCCAAAACAAAAGATACAAACACATCTAGATTAATATGAGAATTTAAAGTCGAAATTTCACAATCATAAAAACTTGGTAAATTACTGAAATTGAAACTGGAAATAGGTTTGAGATACACTGGAATATGATTACAAAGTATTAAAAAGCTTGATTATACATAGGAAAACTAAAATTAACTAAGTCGACATTTTCTAAACTAAAACTACACTACTTGATATCTCCATACTGCTTCTTTTTCTTTTTATGGACATCCAAAAGCATCCCCTCTCTCCTCTGATAATTTCCCACCATTAGATAGGTCAAAGTGATCACAACCTTTGATTTTCACTTTTTTGGCGCCAAAAGTCTTTGAGTTAGTTTTTGCATTTAATGCACTGTGGTTGTTTGCAAGGTGGAAAGGGTGATGGTGAGAGGTTGGTATGAGCTGGAGAGACAAGGTGGAAAGGTGGTAGCACAGATGGAGGAGAAGGAGTGGTAACAGGTGTTGGGGAAGAAGGGGATGAACAGTGGCGCGGGGTATTATCTGTTTTAAATTTTTGGGCCGGATTTGGTTTTGGGCCCTGGGTTGGATTTGGTTTGTGTTTGTTTAATTTAGGTCCATTTGGTTTAGATAACACAAGGACCATTTATGCAATTAGGCCAAACATGAGGGACTGATCTTGTAATTTTTCCAAATTTCACACAAGGACCAAACCTGCCATATATGAATAGTACAAGGACCAATGATGATTATTTTCCATTTTTAAATGTCCAAGGACCATTTTTGTCATTTTTTAAAAGTTAAGGGACCAAAGTTGTAATTTTTGAAATTTTAAATTTCAAGGACTTGTTTTGACAACTTCATGAATCCCTAAGGACTTAAAATGATTTTTTGCAAGTTTTTGAATTACCAGGGACTAAATTTGACAACTTTTGAAACTTGAGGGACTAAAACTGCCAATTATGCAAACTTGATACGTTTTTCATCTGATTTTGATATTTTTGCATTTAAAACACATAAAACACTTATTTGTGATATTTTCATCATTTTGATGCATTTCTGAGTGTTTTCAGATGTTTTTGCAGTCTAGATGGTACAAAAATGATGAGTATTTAGACACTCATCAGGTGACCTCGGAATACCAAACCAATATGAGGGGAGACCTCAGTAACCAATGGAGTAGCTAGCTCCCAAAATGTGAGGGGGTGTATTGCACACACGCACCACATCACCAAAACAATATATCAATATCAATACAATACAAATCTAGGATGCATCCATACGCCCCCTGCAAAACAATAGTGGCCATACAATATATCTGAAGCGCGCATAATCAATACAAAATGGGGACGGTGTGGAACATCACTCAACCATACTAAAGTCATGCCATTGGTGCATCAATGACACGGACATGGAACCCCCATGCCTAGTTAATGGCTCGGGTATCAAACTGACAGGTCAAAACAAAAGGTCCAAAGTGTAGCAATATGTAAGTCTTCATAATCAAAGGTTCAATATAAATGGTTCCCAATTCAGAGGTTCATAGCAATAGTTCAATATCAAGGTTCATATCAAAGTTCATATCAAAGGTTCATATCAAAGTTTCATATCAAAGGTTCATATCAAAGGTTCATATCAAAGTTTCATATCAAAGGTTCATATCAAAGGTTCATATCAAAGTTTCAGAATCATAACAAACGAATATCATAGCGAATAGAATCATATCAAAGGATTATGTCGGAATCATATCAAAAGGATCATAGCATAAGGAAAATCATAGCAAAGGAATATCATGAGTGAAGCAAAGTCAAGGATTGAAAAGTCAGGAGAAATCCCTACTGAAAAGGGATAGAATATCTGTACCTTATTCTGAGCAAATCACAATGAAAGTAAAATCAAGAAAGGAGATCAATCGCGTCGCCCGGAACCTATATGAATTAGATAACGTTCCATAAGAATCAGATTACTCGTTTAAGACGGCTTTCCATTTTTAACAGGTTCCCACTTATAGTAATCTTTCCATTTTAAGTAACTTTCTATTTTAGACAGGTTTCCACTTTAGTAACTCTCAATTAATAGCAGGTTTCTATAATTAGCAACTTTCCGAAAGTAGCAAGTTTCCGTATTTAGCATATTTACACAACAAGCCCTTAAGTGTCCAATTTTTCATATTACACCCTCATTATCCTTATTTATACGAAATACCCCCAAGTTTCCAGAATTTACAAACAAGCCCCTCTATTTTTAATAATTACATTTCGGTTTACAAATTTACCCGATTTACAAAATACACCCCTAAGTCACATATTTTACGAAAAAGGTCCTCATGTTACATTTTATACTAACACCCCCTGGTCCAAAGTATATTACAAAAATAGTCCACAAGTTTTATAATTAACGAAACAACCCCTTTTTATTTTGAAAACTCAATCGGTAATACAATAAAATCATCAAACCCTAACCCTAATTCCCCAAATCAAAACAATCATTATTCCATCATTATTTCATCATTAAGACCAGATCTAGACCATAACATAAACCCTAGGTCGATCGTTCCAATTTCGTTTATCCATTTATACGTTTTTTTTTATAAAAACCCGATTATAAACAATAATTCGACAAAGCCATTTTAGACAATAACAATTCGAATGAACATTTTTCCAGTATCATATGGGTCGTATAGGTCTTAAATAAAATGGGTTTTACACCCAGAAAATTCGTATAACCCTATCTATAGTTTTGCATACGTTTTAAGCATGTAACTCCCATTCGACTATTTAAACATGCATGATTCTTTTTTTATCATTTTATTTAGGTCATATATGATATAGATAGTATGAGAAAAAAATACCCAATCTATTTTAAGACGTGTGGATCAAGCGCAGGAATTTCATACCTATCTGATGAAGAATCGACCAAAAAATCACCCCGATCGAACCAAGCCTCCAACAAACCAAAAACTATTTTTCCCAGCTACTCTTGATGATGAAGAACCCCAGAAAAATGCTAGATCCCTTCCAGAAATTCGTATGGAGTCGTGGTGAATTTTTTGTGTATGTTTGAATTGGTAAAAGGTAGGTTACAAATGAGAGAGTAAATGGGGTTAAATGAGAAATCATGGGATTAATGGGGATTGATTTTCGGCCAAAATAGGGGGGGAGTTAATGACTAATTTAATTTTCCTTAATTACAAAATGAGTTGGTTTTATTTTCAAGTTAATGTATAATGTAAACTTTGTACATAATTAGGTCCAACTAACTTATATAACGTGTGATATATTATTTGTAGACATAATTGTGAGTTGGTTATCATTATTTTGCATAATTCATTTGTGAGTTAAATGTTAAACATATCTAACGAGCTTGACATATTTTACGAATCCTACAATTATTAAGCTTGAGGGGCAAAATTTGTCTTTTACACGCGTTTGAGATTTTAGGGTTTTACAACTCTTCCCTCTAAAAGAAAATTTTCGTCCTCGAAAATTGAAGTCGCAGAGGTACACAGAGAAGTACCGCTTAAGGCGACGTAGCAATCCATAGTTCCATACAGATCATAATCGTATCAGTTTCAAGCGTACAAATCTTACACGTAACAGATATCGGTGAGAATCTCACAAAGGGGTACGAATTCCAATCGAACATGAGGAGTGACAAATAACGGTTATAAGTCTTAGTCCATTCACGTACCAACCCCAGGCATTTCCCAAAACGTCGTATGATTCCAATAAGTTCAAATTATATGATCTCGGTATTATCACGTTGATCAGGCGTCATAATACTTGCATCACATAACAAGCCCTTATTGTCACCATATTCTGTCCCGGGTCATGACAAACCACATAGCCAATATCACACAAAACATATCACATACAGATAACAAGTAGCATACCAAAGCAGGCCAGATCACATACATACAACATATACCACATCGAAACAACTTACCATACCACAAAAGAGAGAAGGCCACCAACTTGCGTAAACGGTTCCTCGTGACTCATTATGAAGATTCAAAGGAAAAGTTGAGATATTACCAAAATGCCAAAAGATAACGCTTCACGATTCAAACCGAGTTCTGAACAAATCAAAGAAGAGCAATGCCGATCAAAATCACATAGCAAAATACAAACCGCCACAAACGCATGACAAACAAATCGGAGTAACACATGCCGCGCTCAATCATATGAAGTAAATGAATCTCCTCAGCCACCAGTTGAATCTTGTCTCCGTCTTGCATCATTGGTTGATCCGTCCAGCTCCTCCAGCAGATCCGATGTCTCCAGAAGACGGGCAGTCGTGTGGCTTCTGCTACACGAACCTCTCCATTTCGGACTGTTGCAGCAACGCAGGTTCGGCACCATCATCTTCGGCTCCACGGGTAGTCTTCACCTAATGATCGACAAACGGATGTACGAAGACAAAATAACAAAGTTTGATGCGAAAAGAAAAGGGCCAAATCAGTGAAGACAAACGAATATCAAGTCAAATCAACGACAATCAAAGAATCGGAGAAGATCGTAATGAGACGGAAGCCTAGTTTCTACCCAAGTCCTCACAGGTCAATCCTAAGGTCAACAAGACGAAACCTGTCTCTGATACCATAATTGTAACACCCCAACCCGACAAGGGTAGAAGTGTCACATTCTGGTGTCATATCAGAACATATAAATAAAATTCTTCAAGCGGAAGTCTTAAAGAATAACGTACCAAGTCATTTAAACAAAAGATTTACAAGGAAATTACAAAATCCAAATGTCTAATATAAACCAAAATTCCAAAACAATAGCCCGCCAAAATAAGTCCAACTAGAAAGGTAACTAGGGTTGGTCCACTCAGATAATCCAACTCTCAGCCCATCAAAGCCCATCTTCAAATCTAAAACCTGCCGCAGGAAAAGAAATGCGGCTGAGCTTAAAAAGCCCAGTGAACAGATATAACAAAACAAAAGCTAACTAAAATCTGGAATGCAAAATGAAAGAAAAGAAACGGATAACAAAGTTGCAGCGAAATGAGAACAATGAGTCAATGAGGATCCTGCAGAACACAATTATACAGATATCCCATACGAACAGATAACAAGGAGAACGAAACAAAGCAAAGCATCGACGACATATAAACAAGCACATACAAACCAGACATACAAGAACTGAAACATAAGCAAGCATAGCAGGCGTAACATCCACACAACATATAAGTCATACAATCAATTCAGGAAATCAGAAGGCATACAAGCCAAACAGATATCTATAGGAAAGCGGAAGCAATTAATTAATAAGTGAGCATAGCAATTCACACGGTAAAAACCCTTAGTTGAAAACATAACCAATATCATAACAAGTCAAAACATAGCGGTCACACGTAACAAGTAGGAATACATATGAGCATTATAATTAAATAAATTAAAGACATATCAGGCAACTAAACAAATTAACAAGCCAGACGTCACAAGATGACCCATTTACCCAATCAAACCGTAGCATAGGCAGAAATGTAAACATGACAGGTCAACAATAAACAGATGAGAATACAACGGAATAATCATAGTCCACGAGATACCGAACAAAGCACACATAATAAACTGACAAAACTATCGATTACACCTTAGTATGGTCACCAGACAATTCAGAGAGTCACATAACAGTGAGATCACATATCATCATATGAAAATAGGTAACTCAGATAACCGCATAGTAATCACATCATAGCAGGATAATCAGTAGTCACATAAAACATAAATAGCATAATCAAATTCAATAAGCATATAATAACCCAGTAAGTGAATGGAACGATGGTCTGAAGTAACGGAACCAGAGTATGACAGATCAATGAAATGGAGTATATATAACATGGTAGTAAAGTGAGTCACATAAGGGTACTGGATAAAGATAATCAATACAGAATATGATGCGTTGGGAAATACAGAAGGTATAAGATGGGTATATCAATAGTGTAAGGTCTGTCGCGAAATCTACCACGAGCCAACAAAACAAACCAATATCAATAGTGACAATAGCAGCCAAGTAACCAATAGTAACCATTGTACTCGGAGGGGTGATGATTGGTGCAAAACCGTCAAGTTATCTCACGCAAGCCGGCCACTTGTGAATGGTCTGACCGTAAGAAACTCAAAACAGTTCAAACACCAAATGCAATTAAGATCAGAGGAATATAGTGGATTCCTAGGTCGTTAAGTCCCACGGAGGATGAATTGGTGTTAAACAACTTCAGATGTCTAATAATCACTAAGGATAGTGATTAGTAAGGATTTTGATGAATAATTATACCTAAAGAAAAGATTAATAAATTATGAGGCTTAAATGCAAATTAAAGAAAATTAAAAGCTAAAATATATTAAATAAACGCTATCACTATTTTTACAATGATGTTTTTTGTGATTTATAAAATAAAATGACTTAAATAAACTATTTTAACTAAAACGTAAACTTAAATTATCTAAAAACTAGATTTAAAATGAAAACGCATTTAAAGTATATAAAATTAATGAGTGCGTAAGCAAAAACGTAAAATTTGTGAAATAAAAGTCCCAAGTGTAAAACAATTTTATTACGCATCTATATGACAAAAGAAAAATTTTAGAAAAAAGATTTATATTTTTTAGACTTTTATATTTTTATTATGAATTAAATAAGATTTTACACTAATTAAATGTTTAAAAATACTAAAACTATTGAAAAAATCCAAACTTTTTATAAAATACTTTATACTAATACAAATTTATGAAAAATACAAAAGTTGCAAAAGCTATTTTAAATAAGCTCAAATAAACTAACTTAACAAAATAAGCTAAACGGGACAAAGAGGTGTTATGTATTAAATTGTGCACAAGATGACCGTCAAATAGACCCAAGGGCAACGGTATCCAGTACACTCTTAACACTCTCCTCAAAGGTGGGAGGTCTTGTGTTCGAGCCCCGCCTCCCCACCTTTTGCAAAACATTTTATTTTTTTATTTTCTTTTGCAACTTATTAAGCACCCAGAAAATAAGCAATTTTACAACTACCACTTTTTATGAAAATGACTAATAAGCTCTGTTTTGAGCTTATTATCTTAACAGTTGAGCTAAAATGGGAATAAGACCAAAATTAAAGCCAAATAGCTTATAAGCTATTCAATAAGCAAAATGAAAAATGGAATTAAGTTAAATACTGATAATAAGCTAGTGTTTACAAATGAAAAAACAAAATGACTTGAAAATAAGCACTAAATAAGCAAAATAAACACAAAATACACCGGTTTGCACAGACACTTTGTGATTCACTAAGCACCTTTAGACTTATTTATAAGCACTTAGATAAGCTAGAAACTTAAAACAAACACTTGGATTAGCAAGATGACCAGATAAGCTATCCAAAAAGCTAAAGCTTTAACAGTGGGGTCCACTAGAGAGCTTTTGGTGAGCTTATGAAAATGGTACCAGATCATCGCTATGCAGTTTACACTAAAATGGGACAAGAAACAAGCTAATCATGCGTACCTATCTAACAAGCTAGAAAGTGGAATTTTGAGCTTATGACTTCAAGACAGCTATGTTGGCTATCCAAAGAACTAAAATTCACAAGGTTTGAACAACTAACAAGCTCTGTGTGAGCTTATGAAAGTGGTATCTCAATCTGCAGACGTGGCACATATTAAAACAGTACTCAAAATAATATAGAAAATAAGCACTTAAAAAGGGATTAACAATGAACTAGTATTTTTCTAATTTAGTTTAGTAGCTATATTTTAATATCCTAGAAGCTTATGAACTAACTCTTATTATTAAACACACAATAAAATTCTAAGTTTTATTCAAAATCGCTCTTAAGAAATTTTGACTTTTCGGCCATACTAAGACTTTGACTTTAATGAACTTAGGATTAATTCTATGAACTGATTATGTTGTTTTAAGCTATAATAAGACTTGTTTAACTAATCTTAACAACTTTTAAAGATAGAATGAAGATCATGCAATCAAAACTCCTAACAGTTATGGATTTAAGAGATTTAAAAGCTAAAGTTGACTTTTTACAAAATAAGTATTGGTTTTATTTATTTGACTGAGATAATAGATGCTATTGTAATGATATCGATAGGTACAATACCTCAAACACCCTCTAACACAGGTTATCTCAACAAAAACAAATACCACTTTAATAAACTGTTTTGACCCTTTTTATACTAAAACAAATTTTTAGATTAAGAGACTTATTGATTAACTGATTTTGACTATGTTAAAACAGAATTAGACTAAAATTAACAAAGGTATAATACTTATACTAAGAATTTCAAATTTCAAGGAATTTGCTTACAAATTGCTTTTCACCCAAGAAATAGAACTGAGAACTAGAGGACCACACCTATAAGCTTACCAATAAGCTCTAAACCATAATCAATCCAAATATTACCCCGCTGACTTTTCCCATCTCCATTTCCATTGCTTTTTATTTTAGCTAATTTTTTAGTATTTTTGGAAAATTTTGAATTAAAGCTCTAAACTGAATTTGAAATGTTTCTAATAGCTTAAACAAGCTACTAGGAGCTTATTTGAGCTTACTTGGTCCAAAACAAAAGATACAAACACATCTAGATTAATATGAGAATTTAAAGTCGAAATTTCTTAATCATAAAACTTGGTAAATTATCAAATTGAAACTGGAAATAGGGTTTGAGATACACTGGAATATGATTACAAAGTATTAAAAAGCTTGATTATACATAGGAAAACTAAAATTAACTAAGTCGACATTTTCTAAACTAAAACTACACTACTTGATATCTCCATACTGCTTCTTTTTCTTTTTATGGACATCTAAAGCATCCTCTCTCCTCCGATCATTTCCCACCATTAGATAGGTCAAAGTGATCACAACCTTTGATTTTCACTTTTGGTAAAAGTCTTTGAGTTGGTTTTTGCATTTAATGCACTGTAGTTGTTTGCAAGGTGGAAAGGGTGATGGTGAGAGGTTGGTATGAGTCGGAGACAAGGTGGAAAGGTGGTAGTGAATGCATGGAGGAGAAGGAGTGGTAACAGTGTTGGGGAAGAAGGGGATGAACAAGGGCGAGGTGTTATCTGTTTTAAATTTTTGGGCCGGATTTGGTTTTGGGCCCTGGGTTGGATTTGGTTTGTGTTTGTTTAATTTAGGTCCATTTGGTTTAGATAACACAAGGACCATTTATGCAATTAGGCCAAACATGAGGGACTGATCTTGTAATTTTTCCAAAGTTCACACAAGGACCAAACCTGCCATATATGAATAGTACAAGGACCAATGATGATTATTTTCCATTTTTAAATGTCCAAGGACCATTTTTGTCATTTTTAAAAGTTAAGGGACCAAAGTTGTAATTTTTGAAATTTTAAATTTCAAGGACTTGTTTTGACAACTTCATGAATCCCTAAGGACTTAAAATGATTTTTACAAGTTTTGAATTACCATGGACTAAATTTGACAACTTTTGAAACTTGAGGGACTAAAACTGCCAATTATGCAAACTTGATACGTTTTCATCCGATTTGATATTTTGCATTTAAAACACATAAAACACTGATTTGTGATATTTTCATCATTTTGATGCATTTTCGAGTGTTTTAGATGTTTTTGCAGTCCTAGATGGTACAAAAATGATGAGTATTTGTAGACACTCATCAAAGGTGACCTCTAATACCAAACCAATATGAGGGGAGACCTCAGTAACCAGTGGAGTAGCTAGCTCCCAAAATGTGAGGGTGTATTGCACACAAGCACCACATCACCAAAACAATATATCAATATCAATACAATACAAATCTAGGATGCATCCATATACCAAGAAAACAATAGTGGCCATACAATATATCTGAAGCACGCATAATCAATACAAAATGGGGACGGTGTGGAACATCACTCAACCATACTAAAGTCATGCCATTGGTGCATCAATGACACGGACATGGAACCCCCATGCCTAGTTAATGGCTTGGGTATCAAATCCGACAGTCAAAACAAAAGGTCCAAAGTGTAGCAATATGTAAGTCTTCATAATCAAAGGTTCAATATAAATGGTTCCCAATTCAGAGGTTCATAGCAATAGTTCAATATCAAGGTTCATATCAAAGTTCATATCAAAGGTTCATATCAAAGTTTCATATCAAAGGTTCATATCAAAGGTTCATAGCAAAGTTTCATATCAAAGGTTCATATCAAAGTTTCATATCAAAGGTTCATATCAAAGGTTCATATCAAAGTTTCAGAATCATAACAAACGAATATCATAGCGAATAGAATCATATCAAAGGATTATGTCGGAATCATATCAAAAGGATCATAGCATAAGGAAAATCATAGCAAAGGAATATCATGAGTGAAGCAAAGTCAAGGATTGAAAAGTCAGGAGAAATCCCTACTGAAAAGGGATAGAATATCTGTACCTTATTCGAAGCAAATCACAATGAAAGTAAAATCAAGAAAGGAGATCAATCATGCGGCCGCCGGAACCTATATGAATTAGATAACGTTCAATAAGAATCAGATCACTCGCTTAAGACGGCTTTCCATTTTAATGTGTTCCCACTTATAGTAATCTTTCCATTTTAAGTAACTTTCTATTTTAGACAGGTTTCCACTTTAGTAACTCTCAATTAATAGTGTTTCTATAATTAGCAACTTTCCGAAAGTAGCAAGTTTCCGTATTTAGCATATTTACACAACAAGCCCTTAAGTGTCCAATTTTCATATTACACCCTCATTATCCTTATTTATACCTAATACCCCAAGTTTTGAATTTACAAACAAGCCCCTCTATTATTAATAATTACATTTCGGTTTACAAATTTACCCGATTTACAAAATACACCCCTAAGTCACATATTTTACTAAAAAGGTCCTCATGTTACATTTTATACTAACACCCCCTGGTCCAAAGTATATTACAAAAATAGTCCACAAGTTTTATAATTAACGAAACAACCCCTTTTATTTTGAAAACTCAATCGACAATACAATAAAATCATCAAACCCTAACCCTAATTCCCCAAATCAAAACAATCATTATTCCATCATTATTTCATCATTAAGACCAGATCTAGACCATAACATAAACCCTAGGTCGATCGTTCCAATTTTGTTTATCCATTTATACGTTTTTTTATAAAAACCCGATTATAAACAATAATTCGACAAAGCCATTTTAGACAATAACAATTTGAATGAACATTTTTCCAGATCATATGGGTCGATAGGTCTTAAATAAAATGGGTTTTACACCCAGAAAATTCGTATTACCCGATCTATAGTTTTGCATACGTTTTAAGCATGTAACTCCCATTCGACTATTTAAACATGCATGATTCTTTTTTTATCATTTTATTTAGGTCATATATGATATAGATAGTATGAGAAAAAAATACCCAATCTATTTTAAGACGTGTGGATCAAGCGCAGGAATTTCATACCTATCGGATGAAGAATCGACCAAAAAATCACCCTGATCGAACCAAGCCTCCAACAAACCAAAAACTATTTTTCCCAGCTACTCTTGATGATGAAGAACCCCAGAAAAATGCTAGATCCCTTCCAAAAATTTGTATGGAGTCATGGTGAATTTTTGTGTATGTTTGAATTGGTAAAAGGTAGGTTACAAATGAGAGAGTAAATGGGGTTAAATGAGAAATCATGGGATTAATGGGGATTGATTTTCGGCCAAAATAGGGGGGGGGGGAAATTAATGACTAATTTAATTTTCCTTAATTACAAAATGAGTTGGTTTTATTTTCAAGTTAATGTATAATGTAAACTTTGTACATAATTAGGTCCAACTAACTTATATAACGTGTGATATATTATTTGTAGACATAATTGTGAGTTGGTTATCATTATTTTTCATAATTCATTTGTGAGTTAAACGTTAAACATATCTAATGGGCTTGACGTATTTTACGAATCCTACAATTATTAAGCTTGAGGGGCAAAATTTGTCTTTTACACGCGTTTGAGATTTTAGGGTTTTACATTAAGAATGGTTATTGGCCTGGATATGTTGACTCAATGACTGACGGAGAGGCTGGGATACCACAAGTCCTCAGAGGTTGTTCTTGGAATAAAAAGGGACCTAAATTTCAATGGAAACCCAAGAACAAGAGTGGATCTTATACATCTGCATGGCATAACTCATATGATCCACAAAGGGTTCAAGTCGAAGAATGACTTGAGCCTCAATCGTGTACTAATATTTTGTATATTTTTGTTGTTGTAGAATCATCCTCTTAAGCATAAATATGTTGGCATTGTTGATAGTGGGTGTTCAAGAAGCATGTCCGAAACAGGATATGATGCATAACTTTGTATCAATAGAAGGAGGAGGCAATGTAACCTTTGGAGGAAGTGATGGAAGAATTATCGAAGGGGACCATCAAAACACCTCAACCGGACTTTGAGAATGTATACTATGTCAAGGAACTCCAACACTTCAATTTGTTCTCGCATCACAAATCAGACACCAAGAACAAAGTACTCTTCACAGAGGATGAATGTCTTGTGCTATCTAAAGACTACAAATCCCGTAAGACACTTCAATACTGCTGAAAGTTCCTCGGAATCACAATCTCTATACATTCAACTTAACTGATGTTAAACCGGAAGGTGACTTAACTTGTTTGGTGGCTAAAGCATCTTTGGATGAGTCTACCAAATGGCATAGGAGGATGGCCCATGTCAACTTCAAGACCATAAACAAGCTCTCTAAACCGGGTCTTGTTGAAGGTCTTCCTTCCAAAGTATTTACTAATGATCATAACTGTGTTGCTTGCAATAAAGGAAAGCAACATAGAGCCTCATACAAAGCTGTGACTGCTGTGAGCATAATTTCGAACCTCTTCGCTTGCTTCATATGGATATGTTTGGTCCAACTCAAGTTCGAAGCATTGATCAAAAGTATTTTTGTCTAGTGATCACTGATGGTTATAGCAAATTTTGTTGGGTATTCTTTCTAAGGACCAAAGATGAAACATCTCCAGTCTTTGAAAGAGTTCATTACCCTTATTGAGAATCGGTTGAACAAAAGGTTAAAGGAATTCTGTGATAATGGGACGAGTTCAAGAATGCTATACTTATAGAACTCTGTAGGTCAAAAGGTATCAAAAGGGACTATAGCACTCCAAGAACCCCACAACAAAATGGGGTGGCAGAAAGGAAAAATAGGACCTTGATAGAGGCTTCAAGATCAATGCCGCAGACTCTAAGCTACCCACCATGTTCGGGATCAAGCTGTTGGCATAAACTTGCTTGTTATGTATGAATAGAGTGTCCATTACTAGACCACACTTCAAAACACCATATGAACTTCTATGGGAAAGTTCCTGCTATTCATTACCTTAAACCTTTGGGTGTCAAGTGACTATTCTGATTACAAGTGATCAATTGGGCAAATTTGATGAGAAGACTGATGATGGTTATATTGTGGGATATTCATCATAGTAAGCGTCATGAGTTTACAATTTATCTGCTAAAAATATTGAGGAGACATTGAATCTGAGGTTTTTGGAAGACAAGCCTAATGTTCAAGGACAGGTCATGTTTGGTCTTTGACCTTGATTACTTAATAGCGATTATTTGGGTTATTATATACATATGGCTAACCAACAAACAGATACTCAAGAGTCTCCAACTAACAAAGCAGATTCCCGGATGATTCTAGTGAGTTTGAAGATGATGAACAACCCATTGTAGTGCCTTCTTTCTCCCCTAACAATTTTTCGGTGACACTTCTAAAGTTACTTTCACCGAGAGTGAAGACGAGTCCAATTATGCAGAGGATCTTGCTAGGTCAAGAAACAAGAGTATGCAGACTAATCTAAATGCCGAAAGGAATGCCGAGGTGAGTGCAAGTGAAACAATAAGTGGAAACATCAATTCTCTCAACATGATCCGGTTTCTCCTATCATTTCACTGGCGAAGGCTATGTGCTTCTACTCCCATTTCTACTCAAGTGTCCACAGACTTTGGAGATCCTTATACTGTTTTCCAAGACCTCGATCTTGGTAATAATCAACCCAAAGCTGGAATCTTCACCTCACCTTCATATGACACTGATTTTGAACCTACTATGACTAATCTTGATTCTTCCATTGAAGTCAACACCACTACTACTAAAAGGATTCACAATACTCATCCACAATCAAATATTATTGGTGATCCTAATGCACCTGTTAGAACAAGGGGTAATCGCGCATGTTCTAAATATGGTCAAGTGGCTTTTCTCTTATGTCTCTCAGACAAGAAGAGACAATCACATGACTATGAACATTGTCATTTTGCTTGTTTTCTTCTCAAGTGGAACCAACTGAACCAACTTACTCGGGCTCTTGAAGATTCAAGTTGGCTTGAGGCAATGCAGGAAGAGATGCAACAATTTCAAAATCAGCAGGTTTGGATATTGGTACCACTACCAGATGGCAAGTATGCAATTGGTACTAAATGGATTTTGAAGAATAAAAGAGATGCAAGAGGTGTTGTCATTAAAAACAAAGCAAGATTGGTTGCTCAGGTTATAGACAAGAGGAGGGGATTGATTATGATGAAGTGTTTGCACCTGTGGCTAGAGTTGAGGCCATATGGATTTTCTTGGCTTATGCATCCTACATGGGATTTATGGTATATCAAATGGATGTTAAAGGGCATTCCTCTGTATGGTGAGATAGAAGAAGAGGTTTATGTCACTCAACCTAAAGGATTTGAAGATCCTGATCATCCTACTCATGTTTACAAGGTAGTCAAAGCTCTCTATGGGCTACATCGTGCACCACGAGCTTGGTATGCCAGGCTTTCATCGTTCATTGGCATGGATATCGAAGATGTGGCATAGATAAAACACTTTTCCTGAAGAAGAATTCCACATACATTATTCTTGTGCAAGTGTATGTGGATGACATTATTTTTGGATCCACAAAGGAAGCTTTGCGGGAGTTTGAGGAGCTTATGAAGGTAGAATTTCAGATGAGTGCCATGGGAGAAATGACTTTCTTTGGTCTCAAGTTCAGAGAAACTGATGGTATCTTTATAAGTCGTGACAAATATGTGAGGGACATATTAAAGAAGTTTGAATTGAACTGTGAGGACCGCCACTACACCGTATGAAGCTCCAAAGTCAAAATCAACAATGAAATAGATCCACCGGTGAATGTACACCTTACTGCATCTATGATTGGTTCTTTGATGTATCTAATACCACGCACTGATATTACTTTTTGCCGTAAGTGTGTGTTCTACATCAAGTTACTCCACTAACTTCCCATCTCAATGCTGTTAAGAAGATTTTTAAGTACCTCAAAGGCCAACCTTATTTAGGCCTTTGGTACCCAAAAGAATCTCCATTTAAGCTGGAAGCATATAGTGATAGTGACTATGCTAGTGCAAACTGATAGGAGGTCCACCATCGAGGTTGCCAATTTTGAAAGAGATTGATTTCGCAATGCAAGAAATGACTATCATTGCTACCTCCTCATCCTCCAAGCAGAGCACGTTGTCACGCAAAATTGTCGGGATGTGTTCTTTGGATTCAAAATCAATTGTTGGATTATGGGTATAATTTCATGACACAACAATTTTATTGACAATCAAAGTACCATATGCATTGTTAAAGAGATTACTTTGCATTGTTTTATGTACATTTCTTTGATTTTTGGTTTATGATTCTGCTTCTAACACTAATCCTAATGTAATGATAGTTTGTTTGTCTTTGTTTGGTTTGTGTATTTCTCGTGGTTTGTTATGATTTGCATGATGGTTATTCAGGTTGGAATTTACCATGGTTGTTAAGTTGGAATATGGTCAAGAAAGCTCTAAAGCTTGTTTCTTATGAATTCAAAGTGCCAAGGAGTTATTTGTTTCTCATGAAGACAAAGTAATCGGGTTACAATGTTCATTCAAGAAAAGTATTGGCAAATTGTTTATTTACTCATTCGAGAAAAATTTACGACTTTGACTATGAGTACAATCAACATCAAATGCAACTACAAGGAAAGTGCTTTACATGAATTACTAATCCTAACCTAGTGATATCATCTATTCCAACATCTAATAAGTTGAATATGCATGATCGCTAACATCTTTCACACTAGATGCTGGATATGCGTTTGTGAAGTCTTGCATAACCACCCATTCATTCTATCTCATGACTGGACATGCATAATCAACACTAACAAGCAGCTAAGGATCAATTTGGTGTGGATGGATTGATGAAAACGTTGATGAAGAGGATGACCACGCATGATGATGGAGAAAAATAATATGTTTTTGTGGTTCATCTACGTATTTCAACCAAAATGCAACCCTTCCACCATCTTTAAGCATTTCCTTTATACGATATGTGATGATGCACCATGATATGAGAGCAAGAAGTGCTAGAACCACCTCTATCCTTAGGGAGTGGCGGATTTCTAACGCATGGCCTTCGTTGAGGCTGAGGTGCTGGAGGTTGGGAGTAAGATGTTCTCCCCTTATAGGAGTCATCAGAATCATCAACGGCAATGGAAGACACATTCACAACTGCAGAGAACAGCTCTTTCACTCTCTTTGAAGTTGCTTCCTCATATGAGTATTCATAAGGTGATACATAAGAACTTATGGATGAGTTGTCTTCATCATTGCCTGGATTGCTTGACAAATAGTTATTCTTCCACCTTTCGAGACTGCTTATGGAGGATGTATTGTCATCTGATGAAAGGGTGATTGGGGAGGATCTTCTCATGGTTGATTGTAGTTAATTTTGGAGCATTGATGCAATTAGGGTTTGTGATGTTATTTGGGGTTTTTGATGAAGAGTTATGTGTGCATTGGGATTGTTTTATAGACAGCTTCAAGACTTAATGAGAGTTAATGCGTATAGGTGAAACAAAAGAAAAAGATATTTTTGAAGCTTCCTGAATCGTGATCTGTTTTCTGCTGATTAGTATTCTTCAGCAGATTGATTTGTGTTTCTGCCGAAGTTGAAAGTTAATTTGGGGAAAAGTAGTAATACACGTCCTTCGTCAACATTTGACCAATATTGGGAAAATACTACTTATTCTCGGTTTGCATATCTTCGTCTCATTAAAAGTTTCCCTCATTACTCACATTCAAAATACTTCCAATTGTGTGACTCTTAACCCTAACTTTCAATTTTTCTCATGGCGCTTCAATTCAAGCATGATCATAATAAAGTCGCCTTTCTGGGAATAGCGAAGGGTGATGAGTTGTATAGACCAATGGTAGAATTCTTACAGAGGTCCAAGATTCATTATGCTTTAACGCATTCTCCTGAAGTGATTTATGAATCGTTGGTCAAACAATTTTGGGCAACTGCTAAAAAGAGGAATGATACAGAGATTGTAGCTATTGTTGACGGAACAGAGTATATTGTGACGGAGGAGTTGATAAGAAGACAACTTCGTTTGGATGATGCAAATGGGGTTTATCATTCTAATGCGTGGATATTCTTGCTGGACTAAGAGCTATTGGATATCAAGGTGCAAGGACTGATATGTGGTTGAAGAATCAGTTGTGTCCTATGTGGAGATTTTTGGTTCACACCTTGCTTCAATGTATGAGCAATAAATCTGGAGGATGGGATCAATTTTCTACGCAGCTGGGATGTGGTATTGTTTGTCTTTCTCGAGGTTTGACTTATAATTTTTCTAAGTATATTTTTGATAATATGGTTGAAAATATAGATAGGAAAAAGCATAAGTTTTGATGTACCCTAGGTTTCTTCAGATAATTTTAGACATTACCACACAAGCCCAAGACTTTTATCCCATAGAGCGTTAACTGCTAAACTATTTGCTTCTATGAGAACTAAGTAGGAGGGGGCACATCATCCTCTGCTAGCGGCTATGTTGCTTCAGGCAATGCATCTGCAAGAAGGAAATGTTGTTGGTTCTCCACCTTCTACTCTTGTTGCTCTGCGATGGGAATCCATTAGTGACAATGGATGAAGGACCTTCTAATACTGCTGAAACCCATTTTGTTGCTCCTGAACAACATTTGTCCACTTCTTCACCTAGATCTAGTTCACCATCTACACAGGTTCCTCATGATGAGGTGGAGACTGAATTTAATAGATTGCCTACTCCTAGTCCTATTAGAGATCCAGTTGATGATAATGTTTCATTCATAGAGCATGTTGATGTTTCTTCTGAAAGGCCCAATGATGTTCCCATTCCCACAGAGCAATCTGCTGGTGGAGCTGAGGACCCTATTACACTTACATCTTTATATGCTTTAGTGAACAGGTATGGAGCTGAGATCACTGATCTCAAAAAGGATCTGGAAGAGACTAAATCTAAGCTTGGTGGTGAGATTGTAGATTTGAAAAGAAAGGTTAAGGACTTGGAAATACAACCGAGTCGAAAAAGAAAAAGGAGAATGGAGGTTTCTTCTGATGAGGAGGATGTGAATGCTCAGTTTGAGTCACTTGATATGTTGGCTAATGTGGCTCAAGAATATAATGTCTCTATTTCAAAGGTTGGTACATCTGTGCAGCAAAAGGAGCCAATTTTGTTTACTAGACGAAGGAGAAAGCAACCTGTGCATAAGGATACAGGTCAAAGTGTTTCCACTACTGAAGAACATGTTGTTGCGGATACTCCTTTAATGGAAATTGCTGGTACTGATGTTCAAACTTCAAATGTGCTATCTGAATCTATTTCTGAAGTTTTTCTTTGCTGGAAAGTTTTATTTGAATCCAGAAGTAGATGTATTTTCTACACCTATTGAAGATTTCTCTACACCTTTTCTTCTGACACATCTGGATGAAACTTCTAAGTTTCTGTTATGGATACTCCTTCAGCTGATGCTATTTATGAATCTACTGATAAAGGGAAAGGAGTAATGGTTGATACTGAGCTTGGTCCAGATCTAGTCAGTGAACAGGAAAGGCTAGCTCAAAAGAGGATGTTAGATGAATGTGCCAATATGAAGAAAAGTGATGAATCCTGTTGGCAATGATCTTTTGCATGCTGAACAATGTGTCGGTGTTATTAAGAATCAGCTTATGGCACATAGGAGTTCATCATAATTCTGGTATTTTGTAATTTGTATGATTTGTAATTTTTGTTTCTTTGTTTTATTCTTAGTTAAAAAAAATTATGTATATGTTTTGTTTTTACTAACTTTTATTGCAGGTTTGTTATATATTATTGCTGGTTATTAACTCACCAGATATACCTTGTGTATGTCAAAGAGTTAGCTAGTCCAAAGGGTACATCTTTGGTAAAGACACCTCAAATCTGTTGATAGCTGTAATGGTTTGCTCAAAATCATAGGGTTTGCAACCACCCATGCTTCATTGATGAGTGTTGTATGGTTCTCAATTCACCATGATTTATTCCTTCTTGGAATCCAAGAATTGACTAGCCCACATGTATATGGCTTGTGGTAAAGGCGTGGAATACCATATTTGGTAATCAGTTCACCAATACTAAGAATTGACTAGTCCTGAGCAAACGGCTACATGTAAAGACATTTCAAATCCGTTCATGGTTGCTGGTTTGCTAATAAATCGATGGTTATCGGTGTACCATGGTTTTCAGACTTAAACATATGGCTACTCCAGTAGTGATGGCTATTGGTAAAGAGACATCAAATCCATTATTTTCAATGATTCACATCTCACAGGAGTTAACACACCTGGATGTGATGAGAATAGTTTGCAACTTTTATGTTTTGATGTACCTGTTGTCATTTGTTGCTGCAAAGATATGGAGTTTCAGAGTTTCTTCATCAAAGAGATGATTTTGTTTTGATTCTTTGCTGATGATGTTCAAATACAATCCTCTAGTGCTGCAAGGTTAAAGATCTATCAAGAAACTGGAACTTAACCAAGTCAAATTCCAGTTTAGGGGAGGATTGTTGGGAATTATGTGAAGTACGAATTATGTTATTGTTACTGCTGAATGGATTCTACCGAAGGGTATGGATTCTGCTGAAGACATGGTTCTGCTGAAGTTTAGTTTGTTTCTGCGGAAGTTATTATTCCGTGTTTAGTTTATTTAGTTTGGATATACATGAGCTATATTAGGAAGTGATTGTGTATATCTTATTTAGTTTTATGTTTATACGTTTCTTGAGAAACGTTTTAGGGTTTTGTTTAGGGTTCCTTGTCTATAAAAGGAACACATTAGAATGAATTATGGACGTGTGCTTAAACAAGTTTTTAATATAACGATCCATAGAGGATCAAAGAAGTTCTTAGTTATCAGTGTTTTATACTTGTGTTTATATTCCGCTACAGAATACAAGTTGTAGAGATTTTCTTTTAGTTTGTTTGTGATTACACAGGCAATACTAACGATCTACGAAGCTCAAGATCTATTAAGGTCTTTTAGTTTTCAACAATAGGCGATTTAGTGGTGGCAGGTAAAAAATCTTTATGTTACAAGCATGAGAAGAATGGCGTTGCTAAGCCAAGACGTGACACTCTAAACTCTAGATAACTTTGAAACAAACAAACATAACTTTAAAGATAGATGTAGGATGGTAGCCCGTATGTTTTTTTTTTCAACACTCTTTTTTTCGATTTTTTTCATACACTTTTACTCTACCATTCTCTACGATAACATTAAAATATAAGGGATTTATATGCACATCCCTACACTTGAGTTTTTATTACTCTAACACTAATTTGACCCGAATTGAAAAGATCAAAACACTTGGGGTACATTATTACGTAAATAAAGGGAATTTGAATTTAACGTTCTTTCCCTTCACTTCATAAAATATAACTTTTTCTATGAGTCCCAATCGTCCTAAAACTGTGTACAAAGGATATGACTTGACTTAGCAGCTTATGCAAGCAACTAGATAATTGAACTAAGGGTTTAGTATGATAACAATAATGCACTAAAAGTGAGTGCATACAAGGTAGGCTAAGGCGATTTGGGTGTACATTTGGGGGTGGATTGTAAACAATGCTCTTCATTGATATTCCGGAAAACCAAAACATCACGAGAACCGCGAAAAGGATAGGCTCTGAAGGGTTAACTAGGGGTATCGTGTACTAAAGATGAGTACATCACAAGGGTGTAGGGGAATTACTCAACCAATGTGGAAGAAGTAATTATAATACGGGTATCAAACAAGGGTTATCCTAATGCCTCTTATCATTTAGTTATTCCTAACTACACAAGTGTAGTCTCACTAGCGATCTCGGGATGCATCACAAAACAAGTTTTAGAATCTATTATACTACCGGTACACTCTCGAAGCATTAAAGGTAAATGCTTTAATTCCCACAAATCTAGGGGCGAACCTCACATTTTTGGGGTGGAATTTGAGTGGTAAAGTGTTTTGTGCTAGTCATATAACTTCCTATCCATGAGACGCTTTATTAAAGACTAATGGCCCACTCCTACATGTCATAAAAAAATTTAAATTTGGTGCCAAAATTACCCTAACCGATATTTCTCATGGTTTATTACAAAAATGAAATTGGACAAGACAAATAATCAAGGATAAGCATAATTTCAAAGTTCCCGTTTTATTTTCCCTCCCTACACTTAAACTAAACATTGTCCCCAATGTTCCCCGAAAGTATCAAAGTTATGATAATGGAAGGTAATTAAAGGCGAAAGAAACTAATACTCCCCTGATTAGCTCGGTAGGATCCGTGTGATTTAGTGGTTAAATTCTTCTTCAAGAAGAATGTATGCGTGACAAGCTCCATCCAATCGTATGTTTCTTCTTCTTGATAAATAAAACCTGCACACTTAAGAAAACATATGAAACCTTCGCATAAAATCGGCGGTAAAACTATATATGAGTCAACTATACTAGGATATAATGCTTGTGGAATGGATGTTTGTAGATTTTCTGGAAAATTAAGACATGAGAAATTCCAAAAATTTATAAGTAGCACAGAAAACGAGAGAAAATAAGATAAGATGTTTCTGCTCCTCCTGACGCCGTCAGGATATCCTGACAGAAACTGGTTTGCTGCGTTTTACTGGAAAAATTTTGGAAAAATTACATCTTTAGAATCTGGAAAAAAATTCCTTCAAAACATCCATTATGACTCGATACAAACATTTGACTCTAAGAAACACACATATATATCTTTTTCAAGAATTGCAATTCTCATGTTCACGTTCTTTTAAAAACGTGTGTAATCTTCCCTACACTTATCCTTTTTGTAAAATACCTTTATATGTAATTAAGACGAGGTTAAAGACAAAATAAAGTATTTTCACAAATTCAAACATGAGAATAAACAATCAATGAAAAGATATATGACACACAAACAAGCAAACAATTAAGTATGGGTTGCCTCCCATGAAGCGCTTTTCTTTATTTATGAGTCTTGTAGCTAGACTCGAAGTCGTGCCCCTACGTGGTCTCGTTTTTCATTCTCAATGAAAACTCTCTCATATTGAAAAAATTCTCATCTACTCAATACCTAGGCCCGAGGGTCAAGCAATCCTTATAGTGAAGTTTCCTTTTCTCCCACATGAAGCTTAAACCTTTTTCAACATCGTCTTCGCTCCTTTCCTCAAAAGCTCTAATGTTGGCTTCCTCATAAAGGGATAAAGGGACATATCCATTCATTTTCCAAGGCATCCTATAAGTGATCTCATCGTTTCCTTCCATAAACCTAACCGTTCCTTTGGTTTTGTTATAGCTCATCTTAGATTTTTCAAAAACGGCTTTCCTAGCACAACTTGGGACAAGCTATAGTCAATGACACATCCTATGTCTTCTAGGACCACAAAATCAACTAAGTAGGTGAAATTTTCTATAAAGACGTGTACATCCTTGACTCTTCCCACAAAATTTCAAACCCCACGTGGATACTTAGGGTCTCTCCTAATCTTAAGTCGCACATTCATAATGTCATTGTAAACAGATGATGACATCACATTAATGGGAGATTTCGTATCTATGTAGGCATGCTCGACATTCCTATGTCCAATCATACAAGGGATTCTAATGTTCCAAGGATTTCCTCTCCTAATCTTTGGGCATATCCTAATGATGGGTGATCGAGGATTTTTGATCATGTATTGGTGGTAAGCAACCTCTTCCTTAGTGGGGTAAAGATTGAAGTATGCACTATCCTCCTCATTCACATTTTTATTCACTAAAACATTTTCCGCATTACTGCTAATCATAGAGCCAACAACTGAGGCGCTAACCACTTTTTCAACAGCATCCCTAATTGTACTGTCAAATACCCTTTATAAATCTTTAAGATCGTTGTTTCTACCCACATATCGGTTGCGGCGATTGTGTTGGTCGGTGGGTTGTGGTTTGAGTGAAAGTGGTTTATTTGGTGGTGGGTTATTGTTTGATGGGTTATCACCTTCCATGATGAAATGTGATAGGATTACGAACAAAGATCACGAAGAAGGGGGATAGACTACGGGGAAGCTAAAATTGAGAAAAAAGCTTACTTAATAGAAATCAAGCAAGGGAACCAATACGAGATAGACTCCTAACCAGCTATTCTATTCCCCAGCAGCGGCGCCAAAAACATGATACGCATACAACGCGCATTCGGGGTCAGAGGAAACTTCCTTTTCTTCGAGCAAGTTTTTCAACCACCTAGGCAGTGAACCTAATCGTTGTAGTGTAGTATTAGGGTAAGCCTCGGGATTGATATCGTTCTCTAGGGGAATAGGAATGCTAGTGAGAAATTACTACGCTAATGTTGGGGTTGAGGAAGATTATTTTTTTTCTTTTTTATATTTTTTTAGAAAATTGAAAGGTACGATCTCGGGGTATTGGATTTGGGGGGTGGTACTTCTACTGATTACTCTACTATCTAGTTATCTAATCCAAGGGGTAGTCTATGTCTAATTGATGTGTGCTCGTATGATGATTAAAAATATGTCTACCTAGATGCTATTACTCCCTAGTTATCTTTTATTGATGGTTGAATTGTAACATCCTTATTCTTAATGCGTTGTGCCTTCTAAGGTCGTAGGGTATGCTTTTTTTCCTAACTCTTTGAGGATACCTTGAGGTTATTTCCTACAAAATCTCTAAGATTTATAAACTAACTCTAAGGTTATCTTTGGATTTTTAGCCTACAATAACTCTAGGCGATTATAAACTAATGTTCACAAATATTACTCAAGCATTAAAAACACGACGATGGCCTATTGCAATCCTAAGCCAATTACAATTAAGAAAAGAGACAACCAATCAATATTCAATAACTAGGTTTCATAGATCTAGGCAAACACACAAGTAAATTAGTAGGACATGGTAAACATGCAAGCTTACACACATACAATCGAAGACATAATGAAATCAATGAAGTAGATTACTTATCTTGATGTACAATAGGGTATGAGAATGCTAAGATACTGCCCAAGACAACCAAAAATCGTTTTTAGGTTTTACTCCACAATTCTACCTCTTTAAAAGTCTGAAAATTCAAATTCTATATATAGAGTTACAACTGCGACGACATCACTCTTTAATTGTGACGCCGTCAGATCGCCGCCATTAGGGTTTCGTCTTGACCAAGTCAACTTTGTGACGGCGTCACGTTGGGGTTGTGACGCCGTCTGAATCTGGATCTATGGCGTCTTAGTTGTGACGCCCTACTCTTTAAAGCCTTGGCCGTCAGGTACAAAAATAATTTCATTCTCCGTCGCAATTAGAGGGATGGCGTCGCCCTTTATTTGTGACGCCGTCGGGTGCGTTTCCAGCGGCTTGAGTGTCTTGATCTTGAATTTAGCCATTTTCTTCACATATTCACGCCTTTTCGTCCAAATATACATCATTCCAACATTTTGCCTTCAAGAGACCTAAAAAGTGAAAAGGAACGAAATTAAGCAGTAACGGATATAAAAGTGGTCGATTAAGGGCTTAAATGACCCCTCAAAAGTGTACCTTTTAAATCCTTATCAAGCGACAACATAGGTTCTAACATTCTCTTGACTTTCGTTTTGTTGTTGATGATGGTTAATGTTGTTGTTATTATTATTACCCCTGCGATTATCATCCCATCTCCGTTTGTTATTGTTATTGTTATTGTTACCATTGTTATTATTGCTTTTGTTGGGTGCTTGAGCCGTCCCATTTCGTACAACTTGATCCATTAGGTTACAAGACATCCGAATTGCTTCATCCAGTGTGAGTGGATCAAAAGAAGTTACGTTCCCTTAAATACTGGGTGGAAGTCCCCAAATGAACCTTTCCAGTAATTGGTTGAAAAAATCGTTGGGCATAATATTGTTAACTCTTGAAAATGACAGATATAAGTCATGATATCAAAACCTCTAACAACAAGGTTCTAGAATTCCACCTCCACTTTTTTTGTACCCCATTCTGAGGGTAGTACTTATTGATCAATAACTTCTTCAACTTAGTCCAAGAGATCTTGTAAGCATTCTCAATACCAATAGGTTGTGCAACAACATTTCACCATGACAAAGCGTCATCCAGAAGTGTGATTGTGGTATATTTAACTTTGCAGTCTTCAGCACAATTGTTGATTAGATATACAGACTCTGTCCTCTCAAACCAGCAAGTCAAACCAACCTATCCTTTCGTACCTTTGAAATTTTTGGGCTTGCAGCTCATGAATTCCTTGTAATATCATCCCTAACCTCTGGTACAACATTCACTCCTGCGGCACCTCTAGCTAGCCCCGCAACATTTGGTCCTCCAGTGCCTCCAGATGGCCTTGCAATATCAGGCCCTCCAACTGGCCCTGCAACATTAGGCCGACTAGTTGCGTTAGTCCTCCAATCGTCTATATCTTTACCTTATCCCTTAAAATACTAGCTTGAGTCCTAATAATAATCAAAGTACTTTTGCTCACCGATCCAACCTTTAGAAGAGTTCCTGAATTCACCTAGGAGTGTGAAGATCAGAATTCACCACAAATACCCTCATCTTTTCCGAAACATCTCAACATCGAATATCACACACTGAATTTCGGGACGAAATTCTTTAACATAGGGAGAATGTAACAACCGGGAGTTTTATATCAACTTTTGCCTATAAACTTTAACTTTTTATCCAAATAGTGTAAAATTTTAAATTTTACGAATAACCTTTAGATTATCATGAGCACAATAAGAATCAATTTTAGATATTATATATATATATGTGTGTGTATATATATATATATATATATATATATATATATATATATATATATATCACACTAGACTAATTTTTAGTCTACTCAAAATATTTAAATAATCATTTTCATTCAAAATCAATATTTTTAAATAACTTGCGTTTTGAGCATTTCAACTTATACACTTTAAAAACAAAGTCATTTCACTCCACTTTATACCAAAAATCAGTCATTACATTTAAATGATACAAAACATATCAAAATGGTACAACATATCTTATTACATAAGATCTTATCTTGAAACTTTTACTAATATTTTAAAAACTTACACTTTCAAAATTTAAAATACATACCCCCTCCAATTGTAACAACTCAAAGTTTTCAAGTCATTTTTTTAACCACTTACTTTCTAGTATTTATTTTAATTTCATAAAAATTAATTTTTAAAATTAATTTTTACGAGTAACCGGGGAGGTTCACTTGCTTACATCGTTGCACGTACATTTAATTTAAACCGACTATAGACTATGCTTAGTTTACATATTTTATGCACTTTTTTTTCCTTACAAATATATTTTATATGTTCTATTTTTTTCCACGTTTACGTAAATCCTGCACATTTTACATTTTACGCGTTTATAACTTACGTATTTAAGTTTTAACAAAATTTAAACAATCTGTTAAACCCGTGTCTCATATAATATACTAAAATTAGTTATGTTGGCAAGTTATAACATTCTTATATGTTTTAAATTTTTACATTACCCGGTTTTACGTTTCGCGTTTATAAAACTTCACGTTCCTAATTACCGGGATCAAACTATACCATCTAATCACTAAACTATCGTCATAACACATATTTAACAAATATCTTACACTTTTAACCTCCTTGTGCCACAACCTACCTACCCCAACATCCCACTTGTCAAAAGTTAGTAACTTATGTGCTTAATCACATACTAATTCACATCTTCTCATTTATTTCATACAAATCTAGACTTGTAAAAAAAATCTATCCATCTCTTTTGTCATCCTTCTTTGTTGTACACTATATAACCCACAAACACCATCCTTTGATTTTTGTTTTAGCTTCTTGTTCTTGTGTTCTAAGTGAATACCATGAGTTTCTAGTCTTGTACTTGGTTTACTTCACTAAAAACACAAATCAATCTCATCTGTAATACCTCCAAAATATCGCAGCGGAAGATTGTGTTACTAAGGTATCACCTATTAGCACACAACACAAGTTACAGAAAACTACTCTAAATGAGACGTTTTGAAATAAATTATCATTCGATTAATACAAAATATCAAAGTTTACAAAGAGGTCCCAACAAGTTTAGAGTACATAAAGAGTTCAACATGAATATTTAAAAGCTTTATCGAATGATAATAATGCATTGTCTTCAAATATCTGTGCGCCTTCACATGCCAACTAATTGCTTAAGATCCTGAGATAAAACATGCTTAAAATAGTCAACACAAAGGTTGAGTGAAATCCATAGGTTAATAATTAATCAGTTGAACACAAGATTTCAGTGTGTGTTACGTTATTATACACCCATAGTTTGAAACAAAACAATTATTATTGCACTAAGCTCATGACAACCAAAGGGTTAATGGATATCAATAGAAATTGATATAAAAATAGTAATAGTGGCCCTAGTAGACAATTTTCCGTTGACATAGTCTCCTCAAATATAGTGCGTTTGTTTCCTTGACTGGTCAATACAAACGGGATTGATCAATTCTAATATGCCTATTCACAATACTCGCGCTCATCAAAACTAGTGACTAACGGTTTCATGATATAGGGACTTACGCATGACAATAGTGGTACTTAGTGCCAATAAAATATTTAGATAAGCATGAAGTTTAAAGTATTTGTGTTCAAGTAAAAATAGCATGTATCTCCACCAAGTTTGTAAAACAATTAAACGATAGAAAATGAGACTATAAACTCACCGTAGTGACCACAGTAGGATATGATGATATATAATGTATCAAGAAGTCGAGAGCTCTAACGATAACCTATAAACATAGTACTCGTCTTAGGTTCTAAAATAACATTTGTATTTAAACTAGCATGCTTTATACAGTTATTACATAACTTATTCTTGGGTATATATCATTTGTAAAGTAAAACAAGTGTTTATATTTAGTTTCAACACTTTTAAAATTAGTCACGATTTATAATTTACAAGTTACTCGGTAATCGAGTTTTATGTCATTTTTATAAATAATATTGTACCATTATTCGGGCTATCATAATTCAGAGGTCATGTAGTAAACATATGAGGAGCTAGGACAATTTAAATCATAAATCCAACAACTCGTCGATACGTTTATCCTGAAAAGGCCTCTCACATGAAATTTCGTACTAACATAGTACTTAGTATAACAAAAATGTATAATTTGTACATATATATAAATGACATAAGAGTTGAATCAGGATATGTAGTTTATGAAAGAGTAAATAAGTCCATTTTCCGATAGTGGGTCTCACCATATCGGTTTGTAAGAAAAATTGGTCAAATTGTTCCAATTAATACTTAATTGTCGTGTTTCGGTTTTTAGATATATAGTTATCCCGTCTTACTTTATACGTTATTTTTAAACCGTAAAGGGTTATAATTCGATTCTTATATCGTCGGAAAGGTTTTTAAATTTAATTTACAGATTTGTGGGTCTCACTGCCCCTAAAGTTACTTAACTAAGGTCAAATTACTAATTTACCCTTTTATATGCATGTTGTTTGTTACAGCAACTTACAGTCTCACGAAAATAGCCATAAGTAGCTCTTTACAACTCCGTTTTACGCCCGGTTTTTTACCATGTTTAAGTTAGGATGCTAGTTAAAACTTTTCTTATTTGACCAACAGTTGGTCATGCAAAATCTATGAGTTTTACTCGTTTCAAAACTGTTACTCAGATTTTGACACTTCTCACGAAAACATTTTTAATTAAATCGTCAGGTATCGTTATTATAACTTCTACCCATGGAAGCGACCGCGAGACATCTAACTCCCTATATTTTTACTTAAGTTTTACAGTCCATGCATAGTATGAAATAGTTATGTATACAGCACCCTATCCAGTTCCTTTTTTTGCAACCAAGGTCCTTACGATGTTTCTAGTGGTTTAGTCCAATGTACCACGCATAATTAAGCATAATAAGCATACAAAACATACTAAATACATGGAAGACAAGTATTTTCCAGAAATCAAATGAAGTATATAGACGTTTTTTACAATACTTATGAAGAAAACTAACAAGAAACCAAGGACAAGATCACTAAACCTAAAGTTTCAACCAAACCCTAGCTTCCAACACTTCAACACAAGTCTTGAAATTTCTTGATAGCTTCCTAGAAATACTTGCAAGGATACTTGAAAACATTCCAAGAAATCCCTTGTGTAACTTCCAAATTAACCAAAGGATGATGAATTTGACACTTGATTCATGTACAGATTAACAAGACCTTTAACGATGATGTGATACTTGTTAATTGAAAATCAAAGGATCAAAGTGTTGGGAATTATTGATGGATCAATTTTGGAGGAGAAACAAATGAAGTGAATGAGTTTCTATGCCAAGGGATGAAGTAAATGTAACGACTTGTAGATATTTTACTATAAGACTTATCACCAAGCCAAGTGGCTTGGTGATTCATGCAAAATGTCGACCAAACCATAAGGGTAGATGACTAGGTAAGTTTAGATATTATCTTGGGTTTACGGAGTGTCGTTTGGTCTCGGTAATTACTATCGTTAAGTATTTAAATCACGCAACTTAAAATCGGGTATCGTAAAGATATAAAACTTGAAAGAAATGTTAAAACTTATCAATATACTCTCTAAAAGTATATTAAATGAGTGATAAGTTTAACGGAGAGCGTAAACGTTGATAAAACCTAAAAACGTAGGTTTAAATACGCGTAAACATAAAACGTACGAAGTTTACGAGAAAATTAAAAAAGTGAAATGTGACTTTTTAAATATGATTATAATGAACCTAAAAGGCATATAAAGTGTAAAATGGGCCTAGTATAGTGTCGGTTGGTGTTAAATGTATGTTAAGTATAAAACCGGAAATGTTAAATCCTTAAGTCACGAATTTTAAAATTGGGTAAAGTAAAAATATAGGATTTATATCCTTGTTAAAGCTTATTCATATGATCTATCTTAGTATATAAGGAAAAAAAATTTGATGAGAAGTAACTATCTATTTACTTAGCTAAGAAGTTTTAGTTAAACATTTAGTTAAAACTTAGTTAGGAAGTATTAGAAAATATCTAAATAACTTAGCTTAGTTAGGAAGTTTTCATGACAAGGTAAAAATAAAAATGACTAAGTAGTTTTTGGATATTTACAACTTAGTTAATTTAGTGCAAGTATTGTGTAGTTTGATATTATTTAGTTTATAAATCAAGGAACGATTTTATGGTCAAATGGGGAGGGAAATATGTTGACTTTTCAAAAATGTAAAAGTATTTAACTGTGTTAAGAACTGTGGTGCAGGTATAGGTTAATTTGCGTATAAGTAAAATGCTTAAAACGTAAGTTTAAACGCATGTAAAACACAAGGTCTATTTGGTAACATTGAATTTTAAATGGAAAAGTTCAGATAATGATTATAGTGGACTAGAAATTAATCTAATGTGATAAAAAAAATATTTAGAGTCGATTTTCGTTATACGCGGGATAACCTAACGATTATATAAAGTTCAAAATTCTACGCGATTTTAGGTTAAAACATTTAAGTTTTGGATAATATTAATGTGAAACTTTCGACTTGTTACATCATCACTCTTGGGTTTTATTTGAAGATTTACAAGGGTTTATTTGGAAGTTTATAAAAGATCTGAAAGTGTTTGAAGTGGGTTATCCAAGAATTAAAAAAGTTTTTGTTAAAAGATTGGAAGCTTTAGTAGTTTTGTTTATAATTTTTAGTGTTGTTGTTCTTGGTTTCTATCACTTTTCATCACAAAATCTTGTAAGTAACTAATATTATTTTCATATTATTTCTTGTATTTTGTGTTAATCATATGTAATATTCATTTATATGATATAGTTATACATTGTATATGGTTAAAAACACTTAAAAATCATATTTTGAACTTGTTTTGTAAAAACAGTTTTGACTAGGGACAAAAACATAATTACTGACAAAAATCAGTAGGTCTAGAGACTTGGTCAAAAATATAGGGTTGTAGGTATATGTCTTAGCTTCGTTTTGCCGGGTGGCTTGACCCGTAACTCCACCCGATGATTCAATTATAAAATAAATGGTAAAACTATGCCATATTTGATAACCAGATTTAAATGGCCAAAAGCTCTTAAAATTTGCAAAGAACTCCATGTTGGTGTATAAATCAAAGTTGTAGTTGACCCTTTTGCTTAAACGTGGCCGCGGGAATGTGGTCAATCAGAGTTGCAGTTTGTAATCTATGGTCGTTTTCGTGGGACTGAATGTTTCTGTTAAAAACTCGGCTTTGAATATTAAAGTTTTGAGACATTGAGACCCACAAATCTTATAAATACACTCAATTACCTTTCCGCGAACATGAAAAGCGATTCATAACTCTTTACGATTTAAAAGTAGAGAATTTTCTAAAATCGGATAACTTTTATAAAACAAACAAACTTGTAAATATTGTATAAATGGTCAAAACTAGTCCCTAAAGGTTATAAACTTTTAAACACTAAGTAGAATGTATAATCTATATATAATACTTTATAAAACTTATTTGTATACTTACGTTGTTATTATAAAATCTAATATGCGCCCATTTTATTTTAGGTCATCGTTTATAGCTCGCGGCCTCCCGTATCATTTTACCTCGTTGTTTTATACTCACTCACTCTATCATCTTTGAATAAGGTGAGTTCATAGCCCCACCTTTTCTTGTTTAACTGTTGTATAAACTCTTTAGATTAGATACATGCTAGTTTTATTATGTACAGATCATTTCATTTAATGACATCATCAAGTTCACATGATATGAGAGCATTGACAACGGCGTTTTGTAACATTCTCAAAATATTGCAGCAAAAAATAGTATTATTGGGGTGTTACTTCATAGCACAAAGTTCAAGATATAGAAAACAATCTCTAAATGATATGTTTTAAAAGATTATCATCTTATTAGTAAAATACCAGAGTCTACAAAAAGGTCCCAAATAATTCATATTACATAATAAGTAAAATGGGATGTACTATTTCTACCCTCCCTAGTTTAGGGAGGGTTTGTACTTGATTCCCTTTGCCCCCATTTGTTTCAGTACAATACAGTTTTCTGTCAGTTTCTGTTCCGTATTTATGACAGTTTTAAGCGTTTGACTTATTAAACTTTATATTTTATGTTCCGTATTTTCAGGTTTATAGTTTTTTTATATAAACAAAATTATAAAAATTAAAAAAAAATAAAAAAAATGCAAAAAAATAGAAAGGGTGGGAATATAAGAATTAGGGGGGGGGGGGAGGGTATCTTGTCCCATGTACAAAATGAGTTTAAATAGGAGATTAGGAGGTAAACTAGTCTAATGAAACAAAAAATGTTTACACAATACATCCTTCTACTTTATCTAATGACTAAAACAGTCCTTATAGTTTAACAATATCATACGATTGTCAACTTCTTCATGCCGTTGGATTGTAAAGTTCGATGTGAAGTTTTGATTTCAAATTTATAATTATATTCCCTTTCAATCGCGATCAAGCAGGTCATCTGAGATGTCAGATAGTGAAGTTTATTGTTTGCAACTATGAGAAAGTGATTTGTAAACGACGACAAAAAAAAAAAAAAAAAAAAAAAAAAAAAAAACGAGGGCATATACCAATTTCATTCGTTTCAATAAAATGAAGTATCTGTTCCAAATCACATGTTTATTAAGATAAAAAAGAGGCTATGTTTGATATATTATACATAGAAAATAAATATAACCCAACCCCAAAATACCAAATTACGGTCATACATATATATACCCAGAACGTTGGAAAAGTAGATAAGAAAGAAGTGCACAGTTGTACTATACTACTATGTAAATTTGACATGCTATGTCATAGTCATATGCATTTTTTGCAGTGTTGTAGTGGTACCTAGATGAACGCGCACCTCTCGTTTGTGTATCACAAGACCATAGAATATCAATCTATAGCTAGCCATGTACCCATCCTAATCACTAGGGTCCAGACGTCGCTCATTGGCAAAACTAAATATCGTTATAAACAAGAAAATGGGTAGGTACATTAGAAATAAATAGTAGTGACCCGTTGTAACTATTTTCTTCTCATGCTTTCTATCTTGAAAATTTTGAAAAAAAAAAAAAAAAAAAAAATCTTTTCAATGTGTTATGAACAACAATTATATGAGGATAATCTAAGGGGGCGTTTCGTTCGTTATAATCTGTCGTAAGTGAATATAATTATAATTTGATTACATTACATAAGCTGTTTGGTTAGTAAAATGGAAAAAATTGTAATTCAGATTACATTCGTAGGCTGTTTGATTTGCGTTGTAATTGTAATTCAGTCATTATAATTACATCAAAGGAGGGAATTTAAATTACATAAGAAGTTGGACAGAAAGTTTTAAATTACGTTGTAATTCAGAATTTTATAATAATAATAATAATAAGAATAATAATAATAATAAATACTAATAATAATAACAACAATAATAAATATTATTATTTATATTATTATTATTATTAATTATTTGTTGCTATTATTATTAAATAAATAAAATAATAATAATAATATAATAATAATTTTTTTATTATAAAACATCACATCATTAGAAAATCATATGATTTACAAAAAATTAGTGGCAAGCCGAGAAACTAATTGGGCCCCTACTCTTCTAGCTATAGAAAAGCTAATCATACTAAAAATATGATCAGCAGCACCTGCGCCAATTTTCTAAGTCAACAAGAAACTTCAGATGCTCTTTAGTAAGGTTACCCTTTTCAAATTCTCCGAAGGAAGAGAATGATTATTATTATTATTATTATTATTATTATTTATTTATTTATTTATTTTATTTTTAATAAAACATCACTTATTAGAAACTCATAGGATTTACAAGAAATTAGTGGGGAGCCGAGATACTATCTGATCCCCCACTCCTCTAGCTATAGCAAAGCTAATCCTACTAAATATATGAATTGCAGCTCGTGTTCCGATATCTTGAGTCATAGAGAATTTTCGGATTCGCTTTAATAAGGTCACCGCATCCTTATTATTATTATTATTATTATTATTATTATTATTTTTTTTTTATTATTTTTTTTAATAATAATAATAAACACTTTTATTAAAAACTCATAGGATTACAAAAAATTAGTGGGGAGCCTCGAAACCAACTGAGCCCCACACCTCTAGCAATGGCAAAACCAATCCTATTAAAAATATGAACTGCTGCACGCGCACTAACGTCATGAGTCATAGAGAATCGTCGAATACGCTTAAGTAAGGTAACCGTGATTCGCGCAAAACCGTCAAGTCAGACAGACTTAAAACAGCTCAGACACAAATGCAAAAGAAGATCAGAGAATACAGAGGATTCCCGGGTCGTTAAGTCCCACGGAGACTCAATGGTGTGTCAAAACCAATTCAGACGATAGAATGACCACTAATGATAGCGATCAGAAAGGATTAGATTGAATATTACACTACTGAAAAAGATTATAAATAAAAGCGACTTAAATGCAAATTAAGAAAGTTAAAAGATAAAGATATTAAATAAATGCTATCACTATTTTTAAAGTGATGAACGTTTAAAACCTAAAACGAAAAACTTACGTTTAAATTAAAATAACGTAAACGTACAAAATAAAAAGTGAAAATAATACAATATAGATCCTAAAAATATGAAAAATACATTTTTACAATCCTAATAATATTAGAAAATTATTAGAAAAGGAAAATTATTTTTACAACTATTTAATTAATTATTATTAATTAAAAACTATTTTAAACTATTTAATAATACTCTAAATTAAAAGAAAATATGAAATAAGACTAGAAAAATAAACTTATGATTCTGAAAAATCTAAAATACTATAAAACTAATTTTAAAACTGAAAATATATTTTTTTGGACTTTTTATGTATTTATTATTAATTTAAAACTATTTAAAACTAATTTAAATTATTAAAAATACCAAATAAAAGGAGAAAATAGAAAAATGAAAAATAGGAAAAATACTTTTTAGGCTATTTATATTTATCTTAACCTAATAAAAATGAAAAACTATTTTTTGGAACCTTTTCTTAATTATTTGTATTAAATGCTAATTAAAAGTACTTAAAAACTAGTTTTAAATTAGAAAAATAGTAAATAAGCTAGGAAAAATCTGAAAAATTCAGGAAAACTCTAAAATATTATTGGGAAGCTAGGAAAATTAGAAAAACAGGGGCTTGTGTGGAGGATTAGGATTACTGATGACGAGGAAAGTGCTTGAAAATAAGCACTTCCAAAAAGCTAATGAAGTCCAAAAGCAACCAAACTGATAGAAAAGCTCTAATAAGCTAAATTAACTGAAATGGAACAAGAATCAACAAGATACAGCTACTGAATACAAGCTATTACAGATTTGAGGATTTGAAAAAAAGGGGCAAAACGTGAAAGGGGTGCCCTCTGCAGCACCAAATAAGCAACCAAATAAGCTAACAACCTAAAACTAAAACTTGCAACTTATACTAGACCTGGTTGAGAGTTTGTAAACCAAAGAAGAGACCACAGTGAGCTTTATTGAGCTAGATACAAGCTCTGCACAAACTGTTGTGAAGAGCCAGTTGTCAACTGTCTCAGTTGCACAGGGCAACTAAGACCCTAAAGCCAAGCTCATTAGGAGCTTCTAAAAATTTGATAAAATTATGGAAAAATACTAATAAGACACAAGACCAGCTGAGCTTTCTAAACCTACCATTTTCATTAAAATTGGCTCAGAAATGAGTGAATGAAAAATCTTTCTTTTTGACCCAAAACTGAGTATTTTAACTTTTGACTTTTTCTTAAAACTGATAAATTGACTTTTGTGAGATTTGAAGCTAATTTTATGACTGATAATGGACTTAATAGATGTAATAAGCTTAATTCTAGCTTAATCTAGGAAATTTAAACACAAAATAAGAATTGGATTGTTCAAAAAATCCAAAGATGAAGTTGCAAGATCAAATGAAATGAAAATTTGACTTTCTTGGTTTGCAGACTCAATAATAAGACAGGAATGGGTTCAAATAAACTAGACAAGCATAAACCAAAAGATCTTAACTACTTAAAAGCTTTAAACACAGTAATTGCAGTCAAACCAAACACCCTCTTAAAACTGAAATACAAACTAAAATGAGAACTAACACTGAACCAAACAGTACCTTTGATCAAAATGAGTTTATATGATCATATTACAACTATATAAACACTTAGAAAACATTTTGTGACCACAGATACACTATCAAGTAAAATGTAAATAAACTTGAAAATTAAAAGGTGAGACATACTCACATGTGTCCAACTGGTGCAGGCCAAACCAGAACCCATTACTACACTAATCCTAGTCTATTCCAACCTCTGCAACACCCCTGCAACCACAATTTCCAGATCCACACCCAAATAAGCTTATGGTTGACTTTTGTTGACCAATGAGTGAAAATACTTAAAACTGTTTCCAGAGCTTCTCAAAGACTGTAGAGAGCTTATCAAAGCTTGTTTGACTTTAACAAAAGCTTATAGGAAGCTTAAACTTAGAATTCAAAACTGAAAGTTTCAACAGTACATCAGAATCAAATATTTTATCCAAACCTTGAAATTACTTTAAGAACAGATTACAAAGGTAAATAAAGTTGAGTTTTGATAATAGAAACACAATATTACAAATTCTAAACTACTTTAAGACATTAAATAAAAAAACGACATTGAGGTAATTTATAAAAACTAACTACTCTTTCAAATTGCTTCTCTCTTCCCTTTTTATACTTCAATCAACTCCTCTTCTTGACTTTAGCATTTCCCACCAATAAAAATGAATTGGATGACTTGGAGCATTTCTAGCCGTTTGATCATTTTGGCGCCAAAAAGTTCTTTTAACTGTTAAGGGTTTGAGTGAATGGGAGAAAGGGTGCATTAATTGTTTTTGGAGTTGTGATGAGGTGGGGGGACAAGGAGGGTGATGTGGAAGAGGAGGGGGGGGATGGTTGGTTAGTTGCAGACATGGCGGGTGCGTGAGGAAAGGAGGAAAGGCGCGAAGGTGTTGTTTGACCACAGGGGTGGTTTGTTGACCGGGTTTAAACGGGGTAATAGGACCGGTATTGGGTTAGGAATTGGATTGGGTTTTGTTTGGGGCTAAGGTAGCAACTAGGGTCCATTTGGTTTAGTAAATAACAATAAGGACCAAACATGTAAATTAGAAACTCCAAGGACCAAAGCTGAGATTTCTGAAATATTACCCAATGTTTAGTCATGCCAATCTCAAATAATTATAAGGACCATATTTGCCATTTTTGAAAAGTCCAAGGACTAAACATGACATTTTTGGATTTTAAGGACTAAACTGTAAATTTCTCAAAACTTTTAGATTTTCCACCAAAGGATTAAATATGACAATTTATGATTTTAAAAAGACCTTTGGTGACTTTTCTTTTGAAATTGTGGCTCAGGGACTATTTTTGACAATTTTATAAACTTGGGGGACTAAAACTGCCAATTTTGCAAATTTGATACGTTTTTCATCTGATTTTGATAATTTTGCATTTAAAACACATAAAACACTGATTTGTGATATTTTGATCATTTTGAAGCATTTTTGAGTGTTTTCAGATGATTTTGCAGTTTATATAGTACAAAAATGATGAGTATTTAGAGACTCATCAATCCCCCACACTGAGATATTGCTAGTCCCTAGCAATGATTTGAGAAAACATAATGGATTTTAAACTCTTTACCAAAAGCCATTACTTCTGGAGTAGCCAAATGTTTCAGTTCAAGTAAGAACCATGGTACACCGATAACCATGTGATTTTGAGCAAACCACCAGCTTTCAACGGATTTGATTTTGTCTTTACCAGAAGCCGTACCCTTCTGGACTAGCCAACTCTTAGATAAATTATCAGAATTATCTTTGGTGAGTCGATTACCAATTATGGATTTTCCACTGCCTTTACCACAAGCCATAATCTTGCGGGCTAGCCAACTCATTATCTTTTGAGGATGATGGGGAGCTGAAGAACCATACAATTTTGGGCAAATTGCAAGCCATATAAACGGATTTGAAATATCTTTACCAAGAGCCGTTTGCTCCTGGATTAGCCAATCCTTTAGTTTATCAAACATGGCGGACTGATAACCAAGCTGAGTAAGTGAAAAACACTTACTCCAAAAAAAATTTTTGGCCAAAAACGGGGGAATTGGGTAGATAATATATGAAATTCGCGAGAATTCCCCCCCACACTTAGAAATGAATATTGCCCTCAATATTCAAAGTACCGGCGGTTATGCCGAAACAAAGAACGTAAAAGGGAAATACTACGGCCATTATTTGTAAAAAGTTTTTTTTTTTTTTTTTTTTTTTTTTGAAATTTTATATACAAAACATGTGGGGCAACCCCCCCACACTAGGGTGGTAGAAAGAGGTGAGAAGACAGAAATATGGGTGAAAACCCATATGGCATGCTACTGTTTTTGATTTCCGAGTCGCTAGCTTGACTCGACCCCGAATTCATTGGTTCATGGGGAAGCAAGTGGAAGATACAATCTCCATCGGACTTTCATTCAAGATGTTTGGATAAACATTGAAGTACGTGAAAGTTCCACACCGATGAGATATAGATAGAACCGGCTCAAAAATGATGAATGAAAATGCCGGGGTCAAAGATAGTGTCTTCATTCCCGAAGGAGTGAAGAAGAGAAGAAGACACATCATATGTGAGGAATGGAAGAAAGATGTTTATAACAATAAGGATCCATTCTTCATCCTCAAATGTAGACGTATCGGGAGGAAGGGTAAAGGTAGTATCATCGATAAGCAAACTCTTATGATAGAGTATACCTTCCTCCGGCAATATCATCCTCAAGATCAAAATGGAAATGATCATATTCCGGAGGAGATATGTCATGAGAGAGTTCACCGGAGAACTCTTCATGAAGAGAATCATTGGAAAAAGCCTCAAGCTCGGGCTTGTCCAATGTAGAGTCACTATCCACAACGGGGATAGGAGATGAAGCTGACTTAGCACAAAATGATTCGATCTTAAAACGAGGAGATTATATTGAACAATTGTTCACGAAGTATCTCGTCCTCAATTTCCAGATCATCAGAATTTCTCACCTCTTCTAAGCTAACTAGCTCAGAAGGTAGCTCCTCGACATAACTGATGTCTCCAAAGGATAAAGAATCGTCAAACGAAGTACAATCGTTATCCGAATCCGGAGAACATCGCGACATGATCATATGGAATGTCAAGAGGAGGAGAAGAATCATAATTAAGAGGCTCATCACACATATTACCGGAGATAACCTCGGACTCACTTGGGGTTGGAACAAGGCTCTCAACACTAGACGGTTCCATTTCTGGAATAGTGCTAGAAGGCTCGTCCCCCATTATAAGAGAGTCTTTGGAAGTAATAAAAGGTAAGATAGGATGTGATAGCAAAGAGGAGGAGTTTAGAAATGATATCTTTCCAAGGAATAACACTCTCCTCGTCACAATCATAGTATTCTCTCATTTGAATACTATCCTCATCATCATCGTCATCATATCTGATTCTGATATTCATCTGCTGAAGCTTACACACCATTCTTTTCATTTGTAGTTTCTTTAGAATGCGTATTTCTTCAGAACTTTGAGGAAGATTACACTCCTCGTAATCATTGAAATGCTGTGAAGGCTCGGAAGTCTGATGACTGATGGAATACGTGGGGGTTGAAAATTGTCAAACCGGGAGAATTGGAATTTTGAAAATTTTGATTCGATTCACGCTGACATTCAAAAGTCGCATGAGGACCCCCACAATTCTCACAACAGAGATAATTGGGAGAATAACTTTCACCAAAGTTCTGATTGTAACATGGTTCCGGCTCATAGACAAGCGGACCTGTGTGGGGACATCAAAACCGTAATGAGAATCATTCCCACAATACTCGCATGAGTAGGATTCGTAATGGGGCTGTGGAGGTAGGTAGGAAAAATCGGGTGTTTCATTGTTTGAAATGGGATCGGGATTACCGACAAACTTGTCTCCGAAACCCACATTGGTACATCGCCGACAATTTCCACCGTTAAATGGACCTCCACACCAGGAACATGTCAAATACCATGACATAGAGAATTAAACAGATAAGAGGATAAGAGATGAAGAATTAAACGGATATAGAGGATAAGGATGAGAATTAAACAGTGTTTGAGGATAAAGAAATGTAGAATTAAAAGATTAGAGGGTAAAAGATGGATATTTTTGGAATTTTGAAAAACATGCTATAAAAACAAAGAATGAAAATATTTTTGGTGTTGATAACACTTTAGGAAAAGTGTTAATGAACTTTTTGGATTTTTTGATAACTTTACAAAAAACTTTTTACAAAAGATGGGGTATGTGCAAGAGTGGGTCTGAAAAAGGCTAAACACACGCTAAAGCCTCCCCGGCAGCGGCGCCAAAATTTGATTCGCGCAAAACCGTCAAGTCAGACAGACTTAAAACAGCTCAGACACAAATGCAAAAGAAGATCAGAGAATACAGAGGATTCCCGGGTCGTTAAGTCCCACGGAGACTCAATGGTGTGTCAAAACCAATTCAGACGATAGAATGACCACTAATGATAGCGATCAGAAAGGATTAGATTGAATATTACACTACTGAAAAAGATTATAAATAAAAGCGACTTAAATGCAAATTAAGAAAGTTAAAAAGATAAAAGATATTAAATAAACGCTATCACTATTTTTAAAGTGATGAACGTTTAAAACCTAAAACTAAAAACTTACGTTTAAATTAAAATAACGTAAACGTACAAAATAAAAAGTGAAACTTATACAATATAAATCCTAAAAATATGAAAAATACATTTTTACAATCCTAATTATATAAGAAAATTATTAGAAAAGGAAAATTATTTTTAAAACTATTTAATTAATTATTATTAATTAAAAACTATTTAAACTATTTAATAATACTCTAAATAAAAAGAAATATGAAATAAGACTAGAAAAATAAACTTATGATTCTGAAAAATCTAAAATACTATAAAACTAATTTTAAAACTGAAAAAATATATTTTTTTGGACTTTTTATGTATTTATTATTAATTTAAAACTATTTAAAACTAATTTAAATTATTAAAAATACCAAATAAAAGGAGAAAAATAGGAAAAATACTTTTAGGCTATTTATATTATATTAAACCTAATAAAAATGAAAAACTATTTTTTGGAACCTTTTCTTAATTATTTGTATTAAATGCTAATTAAAAGTACTTAAAAACTAGTTTAAATTAAGAAAAATAGTAAATAAGCTAGGAAAAATCTGAAAAATTCAGGAAAACTCTAAAATATTATTGGGAAGCTAGGAAAATTAGAAAAACAGGGGCTTGTGTGGAAGGATTAGGAACTGATGAGGAAAGTGCTTGAAAATAAGCACTTCCAAAAAGCTAATGAAGTCCAAAGCAACAAACTGATAGAAAAGCTCTAATAAGCTAAATTAACTGAAATGGAACAAGAATCAACAAGATACAGCTACTGAATACAAGCTATTACAGATTTGAGTTGAAAAAAAAAGGGCCAAAACAGTGAAAGAGGGTGCCTCTTGCAGAATCACCAAATAAGCAACCAAATAAGCTAACAACCTAAAACTAAAACTTGCAACTTATACTAGACCTGGTTGAGAGTTTGTAAACCAAAGAAGAGACCACAGTGAGCCTTATGAAGCTAGATACAAGCTCTGCACAAACAGTGCAGAGCGAGAAGTGTAACTGTCCAGTGCAACAGGGCAACTAAGACCCTAAAGCCAAGCTCATTAGGAGCTTCTAAAAATTTGATAAAATTATGGAAAAATACTAATAAGACACAAGACCAGCTGAGCTTTCTAAACCTACCATTTTCATTAAAATTGGCTCAGAAATGAGTGAATGAAAAATCTTTCTTTTTGACCCAAAACTGAGTATTTTAACTTTTGACTTTTTCTTAAACTGAAATAAATTGACTTTTGTGAGATTTGAAGCTAATTTTATGACTGATAATGGACTTAATAGATGTAATAAGCTTAATTCTAGCTTAATCTAGGAAATTTAAACACAAAATAAGAATTGGATTGTTCAAAAATCCAACAGTGAAGTTGCAAGATCAAATGAAATGAAAATTTGACTTTCTTGGTTTGCAGACTCAATAATAAGACAGGAATGGGTTCAAATAAACTAGACAAGCATAAACCAAAAGATCTTAACTACTTAAAAAGCTTTAAACACAGTAATTGCAGTCAAACCAACACACCTCTTTAAAACTGAAATACAAACTAAAATGAGAACTAACACTGAACCAAACAGTACCTTTGATCAAAATGAGTTTATATGATCATATTACAACTATATAAACACTTAGAAAACATTTTGTGACCACAGATACACTATCAAGTAAAATGTAAATAAACTTGAAAATTAAAAGTGAGACATATACTCACATATGTGTCCAAATGGTGCAGGCCAAACCAGAACCCATTACTACACTAATCCTAGTCTATTCCAACCTCTGCAACACCCCTGCAACCACAATTTCCAGATCCACACCCAAATAAGCTTATGGTTGACTTTTGTTGACCAATGAGTGAAAATACTTAAAACTGTTTCCAGAGCTTCTCAAAGACTGTAGAGAGCTTATCAAAGCTTGTTTGACTTTAACAAAAGCTTATAGGAAGCTTAAACTTAGAATTCAAAACTGAAAGTTTCAACAGTAACACAGAATCAAATATTTTATCCAAACCTTGAAATTACTTAAGCAACAGATTACAAAGGTAAATAAAGTTGAGTTTTGATAATAGAAACACAATATTACAAATTCTAAACTACTTTAAGACATTAAATAAAAAAAACGACATTGAGGTAATTTATAAAAACTAACTACTCTTTCAAATTGCTTCTCTCCTCCTTTTATACTTCAATCAACTCCTCTTCTTGACTTTAGCATTTCCCACCAATAAAAATAGAATTTGGATGACTTGGAGCATTTCTAGCCGTTTGATCATTTTGGCGCCAAAAAGTTCTTTTAACTGTTAAGGGTTGAGTGAATGAGAAAGGGTGCATTATTGTTTTGGAGTTGTGTGATGGGTGAGGTGAGGGGGACAAGGAGGGTGATGTGGAGAGGAGGGGGGATGGATTGGTTGAGTTGCAGACATGGTGGGTGAGGAAAGGAGGGAAAGGCGCGAAGGTGTTTTGTTGACCACAGGGTGGTTGTTGAACGGGTTAAACGGGTAATAGGACCGGGTATTGGGCTTAGGAATTGGATTGGGTTTTGTTTTGGGCTAAGGGTAGCAAACTAGTGGTCCATTTGGTTTAGTAAATAACAATAAGGACCAAACATGTAAATTAGAAACTCCAAGGACCAAAGCTGAGATTTCTGAAATATTACCCAATGTTTAGTCATGCCAATCTCAAATAATTATAAGGACCATATTTGCCATTTTTGAAAAGTCCAAGGACTAAACATGACATTTTGGATTTTCAGGACTAAAACTGTAAATTTCTCAAAACTTTTAGATTTTCCACCAAAGGATTAAATATGACAATTTATGATTTTAAAAAGACCTTTGGTGACTTTTCTTTTGAAATTTTGGCTCAGGGACTATTTTGACAATTTTTGAAACTTGGGGGACTAAAACTGCAATTTTTGCAAATTTGATACGTTTTTCATCTGATTTTGATAATTTTGCATTTAAAACACATAAAACACTGATTTGTGATATTTTGATCATTTTAAAGCATTTTTGAGTGTTTTCAGATGATTTTGCAGTTTATATAGTACAAAAATGATGAGTATTTAGAGACTCATCAAACCGCATCTTTCTCAAGTTCTCCAAAAGAAGAAAAGGAGAAGGGGAGAAACCCATATCAAATATCCGCACATTTAGCATCGTACTTGACACGTTTACGCTGTGCAGCATCACTGATAGCACGCCCCGGTATAAAATCAATCAACCCGGATTACGTCAAAGGCGACGAACCCGTAAGATCAACACATACGTCACGTCCACCATCCCAAGAGTAGAGTAATATGTCAGCCGGTCGCAAGGATCTGTCCCCATCTCCAAAAAGCCCAATATCCACCTCTTTACGAGCAGAAATCCTTGACCGAGAACATATATCAACAAGAACATCACGCACAAGGTTATGCCGATGTTTAATGCCAACAATACCCGCACACGAAACAGCGTGATCCCCGTAGATATCTCCAGGAAAAACCTTAGAGCAGGCAGAACACGGTACCTGAACAGTGAAAAGAGGAACACCCAAACGATAGCACAGTACACAACGATAAGCCCTGGCATTCATAGTTTGTCCCAATCCAGATATCGGCGCCACCCTAAGCCAATCCGAAGTATGATCCTCCTTTAGATAACTCCATAACGCCATCTGTCGAGGGGAAAGATGGAAAGTAGATTCAACAGTTTGGGAAACCCGACCGAAATATATATCTGCCAATTTCTTCATAAGTTTGGGGGCAGCGACCTCGCTAGGGTTACTCAAAAGGTCAATATCCATATTCACATTGAAAGTACATAGAGCATCATCAAAAGAGGGACCAGCAGTTACGATACCAGAACCATGAAGAAGCTTAGTCTGTAGGTCAGCTGATTGAAGTCTAGAAGCAAGGAAGGCATAGTTCAAGACATCACCTGAAGAATATAAACCAAGTCCCCCAAAAGCAAAAGGTAAGGTGGCGAGTCTCCACTGCCAGTCGCCAAAACCAGGCCCAGAAGCAGTGACAATACGCTCCAAAGAAGAACGAAGTGCCGCATCAAAAGAAACCTGAGCACACTCAAAGACCCGAGGAGAACATGTGCGCATAGAAAAATAGAGCTTAGAGATACCAGCACATGTACGGAGTAACAACAACTCGCATTGAGGGTCATTAAGTTTAGCAACTGCCTCCATAAGTTCAATAGTTGTAGCAACCCTTTTCAGGACCAATTTACTACCAAACTCCAAATCCACACTAACAGGCCCACCCAATAATTTAACACCATGTGAGGGGCGAGAAATATTAGGAGGAAAAACACCATCATACCTGCTTATAGGGTCCTCTTGTGGCAAAAAAACTTCAGTTTTATAAACATTGAGGTGTAAGCCACGACAAGGTCCGTCTGCCATAATCAACTCCAAAACCTTACCCACAACCAAGGTATCACCAATAATAGTGCCATCATCCAAATACCAAGCTTGAAAAGAAAGGTCAAAAGAATCTCTAATCTTACATGCTAAGGGATGTAAAACTAAAGCGAAAAGAAGAGGCCCAAGCGGATCACCTTGTTGCACACCTTGATGAGACCAAAGAGTATGCTCACCATAATATAATATAGCAGGACTAGAGTAACAGAATTCCACCCACTGTGAAATAGCCGGGAAATGCAGCCGAACCTCGCGTAACATAACAGCCCGGTCCACCATGTTGAAAGCGTTTTTAAAATCAACCAACAACATGGACAGACCAACATCACACCCACGGTCCTCAACCAAACGGTTCACAACGTGAAGAATAGATTCCCCTCCCCCCGACACCCCAACACCAAGTTGTAAATCATCAAAATAATTGTCCGAAGAGTGACCAATCATGAAAGCACAAACCTTGGAAACTAAACGCCTCCAAACAGTCCCAACCGCAATAGGACGGATACCCCCTCCTGGTTTGACTAAGGGTGTGAGAGGAGCACTAGCAATATACTCACCCAGAGCCCTCGGACAGTTACCAGCAAGAAAGAGGTTCACAACTTGGGTAATAGAAGCGATCAACTCGTCAGAAATAGCCACAGCTGCACCACTTAAACAATCCAATAAGTGTTGGGCACGCAACCCATCTCGCCCACAAGAAGTACCACGAGGGAAACTCTTGATCATGTCAAGAACAGTAGAAGGGGATGCGGTAAGGTGATGATGATCAATAGGTATATCAGGCAAAAGAGGAGCAGACTGAAAAGGGTGCTTAGCTTTTAAGTCTTCAAGAGTAGAAACATCATAAGGTGCAACACCAGAAGATGAAAGAACTCTGACCGCAGCAGTATAATGACCATCACAAATCTTCCTCTTACATTTCTTGACATTGCGATCACCCAAATCCAAGCTATCATCATCAATAGAAGACCATGATGGAGGAGGTTCAGCTAAAACCTCACGCACAACCTGCAAACTACCACCAGGAGAACCCCATGCATGAATAGCATTAACAATATACTCTTCCTGGCGTAGACGCTTAGTGACCGACCTACTCTCTTGACTACTCCTCGGGCAAAAGGTTTTAAGTAAACAAAGCGGCAGGACAAATAAACTAACCCAACAAGAAATGTCATCAGGCGTGCAGATCACCTTATCAAGAGCTCTTTTCAAAGCACGAGAGAACTCCAAACGACATTTGGGAGGGATAGATTTGACAGTCCGCAATCCTTTAGAGAATAAGGTATCAAGAAGATGTAAATCAAAACCACCAAGCACATCCAAAACCGAATCCTCAACAATGGCTACCTGTGAAGGAACCTGCGGTTTAGTAAGATCATATAACACGAACCGAACAATACCATCACCACAATTAGGGGGAGACACAAAATCAGACCCCGTACCATGACGACACTTAGTCCGGAAGGTATGCGTTTTGAAACAACCACCACACAACCATAAACCCATACGCTTAAGAGTAACCTCAGCCCTTTCAAAAATAGCCAAATCTGACAAAAGAGACTGCCTAGTGATAACTTGAGCCTCACCACTGAAATGCCGATCACGGAGATGTGTGATCAAAGAGGTTTTAGTAAGACCATTCCCACCACCATCCCGACATCCACTAAGACCAATGAAGGGACAATGAAATCGTACCGCTGGCATGGGATCAAAACAAAACCACAACCTCTTGTAACTAAACCTCAAGAGCAGAAATACTAACCACAAAAAAACCAGCAGAAGCAACCATGCAAAACTAAGGCCTCAACATTAATGACCCCCAACAAACGCAACCGAATACAATGAATACAAACCCAAAACAGCCAAGCGCACAAAAACCTGTATAGGGAGCAACCAAACAGCAACCAATGTGGCAATTGGGTCCTAAACGCAGCGAAGAAGATGACCCACTTTGTTTAGAGCAGCATGACCACACCAGAAACACGTCTCGATAAAACCCTAGAAACAGTTTTCGGAAGCAAACCACTGTTTGGAGAAGCAAACACCCATGAAACAGAATCGAAGACGAGTCTCGAAAAGAAACCCCGATAACGTATAAACACTAAGAAAAACCAAAAGAAACACTAGATGAAAAACATACCGAGCACAAAAGAACGAGATATCACAAAAGAAACCCAACTGAAGGTTGGATCAGGGGATATCACAAAAGAACGAGATGAAGGAAGGAGCACAGGTGTCACCAATCACAAAGAAACCCCAATTGAATTATTATTATTATTATTATTATTATTATTATTATTTAATAACATCACTTTATTATTATTATTATTATTATTATTATTATTATTATTATTATTATTATTTATTTACTTATTTTTATCTATTATTATTATTATTATTATTATTATTATTATTATTATTAAAATTTTAAATTAGATTACGTTAAAATCCAACCAAACACAGTGAGAGAATACATCAATTACAATTACAACATATTTTAACTCTTTGAATTACAATTCATTTGACATATCACAATCCCTTTCAAAACATATTATGACAAGGCAAAAGTTCAATATATATCCAAAATTTACCATAGATCCAATGAACCAATAATAGCCATTCATTTTTTATTATGATAAACTTTCATCTTTTTAAAAAAAATTAAATATCTTGCAAACCGTTAATCGTTACGCGATAAAAATTATACCATCGCGACGAGAATTAAATTATCTTTCTATAGATATGCACTACTATATATTTTTAACAACTTTTTTTTTTCAAAATTTCGGTCAACAAAAATCATATATGATTTGTGAAAATCATATATGATTCGATTTTTACGAATCACATATGATTTTTGAGAATCATATATGATTGTAAAAATCATATATGATTCGTAAAAATCGAATCATACATGATTTTTTTAAAATCATATATGATTCGTAAAAATCATATATGATTTTTTCGGACGGAATTTTTGAAAAAAAATGTTTGTCGAAAATATATAAAAGTGCATATCTATAGAAAGATAATTTAATTCTCGTCACGATGGTGTATTTTTTATATTTTGAAGATTTACCGTTTGTAAGATATGTTGTTTTAAAAAAAATGTGGAAAATGATTTTGAATTAATTTAGATAAAAAATGGAGAGTTATGATTGGTTCATTTGTTCTATGACAAATATGAGTTCTATATTGATCTCAACTCATTATGACAAATGACCCATAAAGGTGCGTTTGGTTTATAAAAAAGGTTGGATTTAGATTTGCATTTAGTTTAAGGGCCCGTTTTGTTTAGGGGTTTAGATTATTTTTTGTAGTTCAAATGAGAAAATAGCTTATTGGTTGATGTCGTCCCTTTAGGATTTAGGATTTAGGATTATAGCAAAAAAAAAAAAAAAAAAATTACCTTTCTACATCTCTTATCGGATAGGTATCTTCTCATGTTTATTTGAACATGAGGTATAATGTTTTGCTCTTTATGATTGTACATTTGGATTAAAATAAAATAATTGTTTTAGAATAAGAACAATGTACAATCACAAGGAGCACAACATCACCTCTTATGTTAAAATGAATATGAGAAGATACTAATCCTCTCTTCTCTTATTATATTATGAGTAATATCATAAAATTAAATTTAAATATTTTTATTAATTATTATTATTTTTTTAATTTAATTATATTATTTTCTTTACCTATTTTTCTTTTCTCTCTTTTATTTCAAATACAAATCCAAATCATAAACCTACCTATATATCAAACGGGCCCTAAGATTTAAATTTGACATTGGTTTAAGAGAAAGAAAATATATTTATTTAATAAATTTTGTAATAAAATAATAATTAAAAATAGGGCAAATGATAAAAAAAAGTATCATACTTGCCATCATTTTCTCTTGTGGGTAGCGAACAAAACAATTTGCTTTTGTGGGTATTATACTTTCAAATTCATCATCTTTAGGGTATTTTGCGAAATTTTTGGACATTTTTGCCCCTCTTAGCTAATAGAAATTTTTTTTCCCGAAGGGCAAAAATGTCACATAGTACCCTAAAGAGGATGAATTTGAAAGTATAGTACCCATAAAAGCAAAAAATTTTGTCTCTACCCACAAAAGAAAATGATGACAAGTATGCTATTTTTTTTTTATCATTTGCCTTTGAAAATATTATTTTTAAATAGAAAATGCTATTTAAATATATAGAAAAAAGAAAGAGAAATAGAAAAACGCATCGATCCCGCACCTTTTATCAAAAGGATAAGTTAAAAATACCGTCTAAATCTACAAGTTGTACCCTCTCTTTTTTTCTTATCAAAACCTGGCTCCCGGACCTTTTTTTCTAAACCCATTATATTTTAAGAGTTTTTTTAACTTGTGCCCTAAAGGCACAAGTTAAGCACATCAAAAGTACAACGAAAATACATTAGAATCCACATAAAAGTACACTTGTCTGTACTTTATGTGGATCCCTGTGTATTTTTTGGTAGGTCCCGGTGTACTTTTGGTGTGCTTAACTTGTGCCCTAAGGCACAAGTTAAAAAAACCCATATTTTAATTACAAATCTAAATCAAACTCAACCAAACATTTGATTTTGTCTTTTCAAATTTTAAACCCGGCCCGTACCCACATAACAAACGCAACATAATATTCTAATACTACCTCCGTCCCAAAATAATTGTCATCTTTTGACTTTTTAAAGTTTTTTTTTTTTCAACTTTGATCTAAAATATTTTTGTTTGTGTTATATAATAACTTATGCAAAGTATATGAATGGATTAGTTTTTAAATATTTTTTCATTGGTATAATTTTCAGTAAGAATTATATAACACATATAAAAATATTAAAGATCAAAGTTGAGAAATTAAGACTTTAAAAAGTCAAATGAGAACAATTATTTTAGGACGGAAGGAGTAGTACTTATAGAACAAAAAGAATTTTTTACTAAATATTATAATATGAGAAAAGTCGATTTAAAAAAATACACTACTCATAAAAAGTGTAAACAAATGCAGGCACAGTGCGCACATAATAAACGGGGTGAGGGTAAACATATAAAGCTTTTGTAGTTGATGTTATTCGAAAAAGGCGAGTGTCTTACTCAGATACACACAACTTAATTTGCGTATAACTATACCTGTGTTAAATGCTTTCTCGATCAACCCAAAATATTTACTTGAAAATTTAAACTGACACCTATTATAATAGATCAAAAAATGCTCTTAGTTATGTATATAGGACTATGGATACATAAGTAACTTCAATTGTGTGTCCTGGTGGTAAGGGCTTGGCATTCTCCACTAAAGTTCACTAGTTCCAACCGCCAATTTACACAAGTACCCGATTTGTCTTAAAATTTAAAACTTTTACGTGAAAACGACTTGGCAACAAAGTCCTTCCGCGACACTTTTGTAAAACGACTTGTTTCAACAATAATAAATACTTTTATAAAACTTTCAAGAAGTACTACTTGATAAACATTTTAAACAAATCACGCAAAACTATAAAACACACAAAACAACTCTTACTATTACTCGAATACACTGTATCCATATACTTGAATACACCATATTGGCCATTGATGGTGATACGCCGTATCCATACATGTCATTATCCTGGTTTAATAATAATTCGCGTTGATTCACATAAAACAATTGAACAACAATTATTTCAGGCCAGTCCTTAAGAAAGGACTAGTCAACACTTACATATGCACAGAGTTGAGCCTTTTCCATTGATTTAAACTTTTTGAAATTACTAAGAAATTACTATGAACGTGTTGTAACAATTACAACATTATTACAACATTCTAGGTTGATTATTTATTTTAAAAATAGTTAATTACATAATTGGTCCTTAAAGTTTACCGGATCTTGCAGAGAATGTCCTTGTGTTTTTTTTTGACGGGTCATATCTTCGTGGTTTTGACCCATTACGGGTTTGGTCCTTTGACCAATAATTCTGTTAGTTGACCATTAACTTAAAGGGTATTTTTGACTTTCCACATGTTTTGGCAAACCACAAGGACGATTTATGTAACTAACAAAATATATATATATATATATATATATATGTATATATATACTTTAAAAAAAAGCATTATTTTTTTTATTATACTTAAATTTGGGCTTATGTATAATGTGAGGGCCTAAGTTTTTCTTTTACTTAAATTTTGGGCTTATGTATAACATGAGGGCCTCAATTTTTTTTTATTAACACTTAAAAAAAACTTAAAAAAAAGTTTATTATACTTAAATTTTTGGCTTAAAAATTTAAGTATAATAAACTTTTTAAAAAATGAAAAATAAAAAAATTAGGCCCTCACAACGTGAGGGCTTAAATTTTTTTTTGGCTAATGTACAACGTGAGGGTTAAAAAAATTTATTAATACTTAAAAAAAACTTTTTTTAATGCGTATTTTGTACGATTTTTGTATATTTTCATCCATTTTTATACGTTTTCGTCTGTTTTATAAGTTTTTATACGTTTTTATCAATTTTATACGCTTCTTGTACGTTTTTATACGCTTTCGGTTTTTTATTAAATAGTTTTTTAAGTATTAATAAATGTTTTTAAGCGTATAATTTTTTTCTAATGCGTATAATTTTTTTTAAGCGTATAAAAACTGTTTAATAAATTTTTTAAGTATTAATAAATTTTTTTAAGCTCTCACATTATACATAAGCCCAAATTTAAGTATAATGAATGTTTTTTTTAAATGTTTTTTTCTTAAAGTTTTTTATTTTTTTTTTAATTTTTTATTAGTTACATAAATCGTTCTTGTGGTTTGCCAAAACATGTGGAAAGTCAAAAATACCCTTCAAGTTAACGGTCAACTAACAGCATTATTGGTCAAAGGACCAAACCTGTAATTGGTCAAAACCACGAGGACATGAACCGTCAAAAAAAAACATAAGGACATTCTTTGCAAGATCTGGTAAACGTTAAGGACCAATTATGTAATTAACTCTTTTAAAAACGTACGTGTGAACGGATGCATGGGCTATTTGGGAAGAAAGAAAGAAAGTATAATTGCCAAAAATGCCACTGATGATAGTGAGAAACTGGGACTAGTTGAGATGGAACTAGCTTAGTTGGTCTTAATGCTAAAAATAAACTATAAATAGAAACAATAGTTGAAGACTAAGAATAGGAAAGAGCCACATAATATGTACAAAACAAAAGTGGAGATTGTCACTGTCGGAAGTTTAGTCTAGCATACACTCCATTGATAATAGACAAATTGGTAGGACCTCATCAAATTATTATTCCCTTTTGACTACCTTTTTATACGGGAGATCTTTGTGCTCGACAAATTTTGTTATATGATTCTGTACTATGTGTTCTGTACATGGTTCTTTTAGGGTTTGCTATAATCTATCAGCGTAAAAGATTATTACAGTAAGATATACGGAGTACTTATTTTCTTGTATTTTTATCTGTTGGTATCTAATTACCGTCTTCTTGTTTTCTCACCAACACATTACCTTGCGCTTGCAACATTGCCGGGAATTACTAACCAAAGCTAAAACAATGAGTAGTTAAAACCTCAAACTATTAAATTTCCACCGAGGGACTAACACATTTTTCCAAAACTTTTGTGCAGACCAGACGTAGTAAGGGTGAGAGGGGTCATTGGCATGGGACATCGGTATCGCTGTTTGGCATCGGCAAACGCCACCTCCATCACCCTTACCGTTTTTCGGCATCGGCATCGGCTTTATATATCGTCATATGTATACCGATGGATGTAACCGTTGGGCTTTTTTTGTGACCGTTTTTTTCTCATCTTTGACCCCTTTCTTGTGACCGTTTTTTTCTCGGTACAGCTGTTTGGCATTGGCAACGACCCCCATTAGTTATGTTAGAATTGGCATGGAAATTGGCAAGTGACATGACATCGTATCATTGGTTCATTTCCATGCCAATTTTTTTCTATGCCAAAATTTGGCAACGACCCCCATCACCCTAATGGGAGGCACCATGTGAGAAGTACTAGGCAGATGTAATAAGTGCTGAGATAGCTTCAAAACTATGTGTGAAGATTGATACATTCTTCCAAAACGATCTGGATCACTTTTGTAAGCTGTCATTAACACAATAACACCTATCACTGACTATAATAACATGTTTTATACGTGTGCGAGTTTGTTATGTGTATGAGCATTTTTTTATATTTCGACTTAATGTTGTTTATACTTGTCTTTCTACCCACATAATTCAAAAAAAGTGTGACTTGGCGGGAATACTCTAATCTCAGGTGACTTTTGGCACAAGCCATTGTCCATCTTATAAGAAATAGCTCCGGTAATTCTCCTGGCCAGTGGGGCACCAACTGGAGTAGGCAGAAGGCGAGACTCGAACCTTTGACATTTTATCCACAAAATATCTCCAGTGAACCTATGTAATTTTCGGAGATAAGTGCCAACTAAGCCAAAATACATGTATCATGTCCTTTTTTTTTATGCTGAGTGATATTTTCACTTGTTACATTCATAGAAGTAAGAGGACAAGTGAAACAAATATGATAACATCAAATAGTCCTGAATATTAAGTGTCAATTTCCTCTTATAATGCTCGCATTTTATATCATTTATATAGATTTACGCTTGTTTTCCTTTATATTTCAGTTTCAGGTAAATTACGAGCATTGAAGCTAATGAGACGCGGATTTGAAGAGTTTATTAAAGATATATGATAGTATGCCTATTTTGAAGCAATTACGGCGTAACTCTTCTCTCACATTACGCCGTAACAGAAGTGTGACTCAGAAAACCAACTAAACTGAAGATTACGGCATAACTCCATCTTAGAATTACGCCGTAACTAATTAGGTCAAATGATGTTCCGCGCCGCTGCAAGCTACGCCGTAACTCGTTCCACAAATACGGCGTAACCATGATTTATTGAAGATACGGTGTAACTCATTCCTGATGTTACGCTATAACCAGCTTTTCCAGAGCAAAATACGAAGAAATGGATGTCACGGCGTAACTCTCAACTTAAGTTACGCCGTAACCAGATCTGGCCTATAAATACCACCCAAAGTTATGCATTTCTCATCATTCACTCCACACACAAAAGCAGAGAACGTGGGTAGGAGACTGAAGGCATATCTCGAGGAGCATACGGAGCCATCTCCAAGAGAGAAATCACTCCCTAACGATAAGCATTAGCAATTTATCATTTCTTTTACTTTCAATTCATGTATTTCAATATGTTAAACATTGAATCGATTGTTTCAGTTAATATGAGCGGCTAAGCACCTCTGGTGCTAGCCTAGTTATGATTCCTTAATTGTTTTGTTTATGTTTACATTGCTTCCGTATAATTGTTTCTAGTGTATACATGCATAGTTTGTTGGTAGCTACCCATATTTCGGTAGTTTTGAATGGCGGTAGTGTCTAGTTGCTTAGGAGATATGACTAACTGACTCTAAGTAGGTAGACTGAGTGGGAAGGGTAAGAATTGACCAACTGACGACCCTACTTCGCTTGTGCGATTTGACCAACTAATCACCTACCGTTTGGATGAACTTAAGAAGTTAGGGACGAGTGTTTAATATGCTAGCGCCCGAGCACTCATTGTTATGAATCTTGCATGTAGCGAAACTTAATGACTTGGCTTAGGGGACTAAAAAAAACTGGATTTTCAAGGGTAGTAGCTTTATATCCGGTGGAAACCTTTGCTGATAGGTTAGGGCGAACTGACCAAATGCTGTCCTAGCGACTTAAAACCCCACTTGAAGCAATTGGAAGTAATTAAACATGAACTTAACATGATAGGATGACTAAATAGGTTAGCACACTTCTCCTCTATTGATCACAATCTTTGCCTTTATTCGCTTTCTTTTATTTTCTTGTCTTTAGAATTAATAAATCATTTCAACCTTAAAAGCAATTAAAATCTGTGAAACCTAGACTTAATTAGAATCCGCTCACATAGTTCTTGGGACGACCTCGTTTTTACCGAATACTACACTACACACGATCGGGTACACTGCCGTTAGTTCATTAGGGTAGACCATAGGTATAACGAGACATTATAAATATTAAAACCTGGTCAGTAGAACCTACATCAAGTTTTTAGCGCCGCTGCCGGGGAGTTATATTAGGATTTTCATTAAGTCTTTCATTTTTTGTTTTGTTTTAAAATTTTGAAATTTCTCACGATCTCTTTTCAAGTTTCAGGTACCATGAAAGTTGTTAACATTGAAGACCTCACTCTTGAGGAATATTTGGCGTTGACAAGAGAAGAACAAGGGCCGGGTCTTGTAAGAACGGCGATTGGAGCTAATGTCCGTTTTGAGATTAAAGATAAGTTTATGAGGGAGCTTCGTGCTAACCCTTTTTCAGGAAACAGGGACGAAGATGCGTATGAATACGTTGATAATGTCTTGTACATCGCAAGCCTTTTCAACATTCTTGGTGTGTCTCATGACGCTGTTATGCTACGAGTGTTCCCCATGACTCTTACTAAAGGAGCAAGAAGATGGATCGAAAGATTGCCCGCTGGGGCAGTTGATACATGGGCTCTACTAAAAAAACACTTCATCCAAATATATTGTCCTCCTTCAAAGATATATAATCAGCTCATAGAAATCCATAATTTCAAACAAGATGACGATGAAACGTTGTATCAAGCTTGGGATAGATACAACGATCTCCTCTACAAGTTTCCGACTCATGACCTTAACAGCCAGCAAAAGGTCAACATCTTTTACAAGGGTATCAACATAACTACAAGACAGATGCTGGACTACCAAGGACCAATTTTGAGCATGAATCCTACTCTCGCCATTGAAGCCATCCAAAAAATTACCGATCATTCCCAAAAATGGCACGATGGAGGAAGCAAGAGAAACCTTGGCGGAAATCTTGATGGAATTTCCGCCATCACTAGCAAAATTGAAAATCTTGGTCGGGATATGCTCAAGCTCAGAGAAGGTGTTCATGCCATCCAAGTAGGTTGTGAAAGCTGTGGAGGAGGACATCTCACCAAAAATTGTCCTCTCATTAACGAAGATAGCAAGGTTGAAGAAGTTAAGTATGGTGAAAATCAACCGTTTCAAGGGAATAATAGAAACGGTAATGGCTATCGTGGAGGACCTCCCCCATATTATGATCGTGGAAATTTTGGTGAAAGAAGAGCTAACTTGGAGGAAACAATCAGCAAGTATCTCGAAGATTCAACTAAGAGACAGAAGGAGCAAGAAGAATGGCTGAAAAACTTCCAAGATAATTATTGTTCCCTATTCACTATCGTAAAATAGTTGTAAGTATTTAAAAACAAGTTAATAGTGAATCTATGACTGATAAGATGTAAGTAAAACACACTGATTAATTTTTAACATAATATTCTTTATTAGAAATAAATCAAACAAGAATACATTACCCAAGTACTTGCGGAATAGTACTTGGGATTGAAATGACAAAGGTTGGTAATTCCTCTCGAAGCTCAGGCTAAGTCTGAGCACAACTACAAGTACCCACTGAGCTATCTTAGGGATTAAGTTGTATTTGGAGGAGTAAAAGATGGCTTGCGTGTATGTGTGTTTTTACAATTCACAAGCTTGACCTTTCACTCCATCTCTTATGCTATTTATACAAGTATGAGTTTTAATCTTTCCTAAGTGACAAACTGACAATTTACAGAAGACAAAATACTGATGTATTTTGTCTCTGTTTACAAAGACTATTTTAGGTAAGAGACAAGATTGCTTTCCAAAGGTCAGTGATGACACTGAGCCTGATCGTTTTCCATTCAGGGAAAGTTGACTTTGGTTGATAAGGAATTCGTCTTATTTGATTCAAACTTATCATGCCTTATCCCGCTCATTCTTCAGTCTTCATATCCTTCAGTCTTCTACTTCAGTTTGTCTTCAGTGTAAGTAGCTGGAGAGGAGTTTTAGGGATTCAGTGTGTTATTGTCATCACTCACTGAATCCACCATCTTCTTCTTGACTCGGTCTTCACTCTTTAAGTTCTGCCTTACTGAGTGGAGAGACTTCTTCTTCGCCTCATACTGAGTATCCTGAAGATGGCTCACTGAGAGACTATGCACTCAGTGACCTGTTAGTGTTTAACGGACTAAGCACTTAGGTTATTTTCTATTCAAATCCTAGATTAAGGGGTTTGGGTATTTACTGAACCCAACAGTCTCGCCCTATTTGGATATACAAATAGCCTAAGTGTTTGATCAGTGTAAGTGAGCAAATGACTTCTTCTTACACTGAATGTACTAATGAATACAATAAGGAACACTGAGTATTTTAACAAAACATACATCTTTTATTGATCACATTACATGGTTCCTAACACTAGTACAGAAAGATAAAGCAAAATGATGTCAGTCTAGATGAATTCCCAGTGCTTCAAGCTTGACTTTCTTATTGATGAGTGTTTCCCTGTTAGGGTGATCTCTTATCTTGGCGTTTAAGTTAACACAGAACCTGATGTTTACAGGAGTCTGGATTTGAGAGGCCATGCACTTTGATGTTTGCAGGAGTCTGGATTTGGCTTTTAAGTCAATCACAAGACAGTTTACAAACTTTACACCTTCAGGTAGCTCCCTGTTGCATTCGAGTCCATGCACTTTGATGTCAGGCTGGAACTCAACCCTCTTTCTTTTGCCCTGTGATGACTGAGGTTGAGATCCTTGTGGTGCAGTTAAGGCATGCTGAATTTCTAGTTGTGCTGGTGCATCCCTCAGTCTTTCATATCTTTTGCTGAGCATTTTCATCAGCTCCTTAACCACCGCATTCTTCTTTTTTTCAATGATCGGACCAAGTTCATCGAGTTCAGTGATCCCAAAGTCAGTGAATTTCAGGGGATCATGAACCTCGAAGTATCTTTTATCATCCCCCTATAGACATTCATTTCCAGTGGTTTGGACTTGGGGGTGATTCTGACATCAGTGATTTTCTCAGGCAGCCTTCTGCTTGTCATTGACCAGTTGTAGAGGTCAATTCTTTCTTGCCTGATGGATGCAGCTCTCTTGTTCTTTTCTTCCAATTTCTTTTTCATTTCAGCCATTTTAGCAGCCTGAGCATCCTTGAACTTCTGTCCTGCCTGATCCTTTTGAAGCTTTTTTGGATCAATTCCTATGTTCTCAGCTTCCTCAGCAACGACTTGTACCAGTGCTTCTCTGCTCTTTCTTTCATCTTTAGCAAGTTTCTTTCTCCTCTCTTCCTTAGCAAGGTAGGCACTTAGCTGTTGTGGTGAAAGCATGTACTCAGTGTTGCCGATCATATAGGGAATCTTCTCAGGCTCAGGAGTTTTCATTATGCCTTTTCCTTTATCCTGGTATGAGGAATATGATGTTACCAGGGGTGGTGTTGTTGTCATGATAGGTGTAACCGTAAGTGTTGTTGTTGTTGTTAGTGGTGGGACTGATGAGATGGGTGTTGCTGAGACTGGTGGGATTGATGATAATGGTGTTGCAGAGACTGGTCGATCTGGCTCCCTCTCAGCGTAAGAAGGAGTTTCTTCAGCAGTATTCTCCCCCTCAACTGTTGCCGTAGCGTCAGTGAGGGCAAGAGTTATAGGTGGCATTGAGGGAGTCTGAGCTGCTCGACCTTTAAAGGCTTGATAAATCTCAGTGACCATTGCCTTGATATCAGAAGTATCTGTTTGAATACCAGTGACCTTTGCTTCCAAATTAGCCTAAGATACTTCGAAAGCAGTCATTCTGGGCCCAAGATTCCAGGCCATAGAAGACGATGCCTGAGCCAAAGTAGCCACCTGAGTGTCCAAAGAGCCCAATGTAGCCTGAAGAGACTGGACTGAAGATTGAAGACCTTGAACATTTGCAGATTTGAGCATTTTGATTAGTTCAGTGAGGCTGGAGGAGTGTTTTAAGTAAGCCTCAGTAGCCTCCAGCACTTTGGAGTTGAGCATTGGGTCTTCTTTGACAGATTCCCTGATTTCATCTATCTTTGTGCCAACACCCTAAAGGTGCTTGAGAAATTTAGCCAAGTTTTCATCCAGTCTGTGAAGATTGTCATACATCAGATCCCTGTGCTCATCGGTGTTGGTGTTGAAATCAAAAACTTCAGCTTTCAGATCTGCATAGCTGGCAGCAGCTTCAGTGTGTTGATCCCATAAAGTTTCAGTGACCCCAGAATATAGCTTCCTTGAAGCTTTAGTGATCCACATAACCAGTTGCCTTTATGTCAGTGGAAGAGTGTTATCAAATCTCCTGAATTTTTTAGGACAGGAAGATGCAGAAGAGTCAGAGTCATTATCTTCAGGCTGGAAAGGTGACTCTTTAGGCTCTTGTGGATCAGGCTGAGGCTCTTGTTCAGATTGAGCATCAGCGTCCACTTCTTCTCCTGCTGATAAAATCGCATCTTCACTGTCAGCTTGTTCTTCTTCAGAGAATATTAGATCAGCGACCTCAGCAACAATTAACAATGTGGGGGTGATGGGTTCTGTATCAGCGGGTGGTATATTTCCCTCTGAGTCTTTGTCCCCCTTTGACCCCTCAGACACTGGTGGGCATTTCTCAGTGCCTTCTCTGGAGTCAGGATTGGTGATGGGTTCCGTATCGGCGGGTTGTTTCTTTCCCTCCGAGTCTTTGTCCCCCTGAGACCCCTAAGACACTGATGGGTTTTCCCCAGTGCCTTTGGCGGAGTCAGTGACAGTTATATCCCTATCAGCGGGTTGTTTAGCTCCCTCTGAGTCTTTGAGATCAATAAGTTTGCCCTCAGACAAAGGTTGTGATTTGCTAATGTCATCCTTGGGCGTTGTGGAAGGCGCTCCCCTACCAGCGGGTTGTATGTTTCCCTCTGGATCTTGGGGAGTAGTAGCTGGGACCAAGGGCACTGATTGTGATTTATCAGTGTCCTTCGTTGTCACCTGGGTGGATGTTGCTTGGTCTCCAGTGGGTGGCAGATCAGTCTTGGGTTTTCTTTGCCTTTTAGGCAGTGTTCCTGAAGCCTCAGGGCCCTGAGACTTGGGTTTGGTCTTAGTCCCAGTCTGAGACTTCCCCTTTCTCTTTTTAGGAGTAGGGTTAGGAGACACTGAATCCCTCTGGTTGTTTACAGCAACCATATGGGCCGTCAATACAATATCAGTGACTTGGGATGGGTCTTTTTGAAAATTTGATTGACTCAGGGTACTAGGTAAAGCAGTATATTTGTACTCCTGAGGGTAATTACAACCCAGTAACACTTGCAAAGCACAAGAGATAAACCTAGGATACGAAACGTATTTCGTCCTAGTTCTACTCAGCAGCTTGGTTACGAGATCACTGTAAATGATATCTCCCATGTCGACATTGACCCCATTCATCAAACAGTATGCCATCATCAACTAAATAGAATTAACTTGTTCAGTGGATGAGTGGTTCCCGTCGAGGACCTGAATCACAAAAGTGAACAGGATCCTCCAAGCCACAGGAAATGAACTCTTGGTAACTGGGGTCTTGTCCAAAAATTTTGGATCTAAAATGATTTGTTTTAACCCATCCTTCACTGTGGAGGGTTCAGGATGGGCAACATAAACTCCTTTATTGTAGTCTAACCCTGTTGCAGTACAAAACGTTTTATAGTCCTGGGTGACTGATCTTTGCCCGTTAAAAAGACTGAACTTAATGAGATACTCCCTGAGAGGTCTTAGGTCTATCTCATTAGTTGAGGGTTTCGGGTCATAGGCCATGGTTGTTGCCCAAAACTCCCTAAGGAGGTTTTGGTACAGTATAGAGGGACACTGAACAAAGGCCGTTTTCAGTGGGCAGTTGAACAAAAATTTCATTATGTCCTTATAGGCTGGGACATTTTGTGGGTATTCAAAATTTCCTATCACATTATTGGTTTTAAATTCAATGTTACTGAGATCCCTTACCCACTGTGGTGCAAACTGAAGAGATTGAGTTCTTGCCATTTCTATTAAAAGATTTTAGGGTTTTGAAAGAATATATGAACTAGAACAATCAAAGAGTTTTAAATCTCTTAAGTTTGTGATGAAAAAACTTTTATAAATGTTTACAGAGAAGATTTTTCTGAAAAACGTTTGATGATTTTTGAAGAACACACAAATTTTCTGGGTTTGAGAAAGGATTTTTACAGAGTTTTGTTTCAGAAAATAATTTGTGTGTGTTTATGTGGTTTAGAAAACATTTCGAATTTCCACATTTAATGCCACCACTCCACTACCCGCTGTAAAATCCCGGTTTTCAAGCAACAGTTGCAGTGCACAGTAAAAGTGCATCTTGCAACAATAAAATATCAATAAGATATTTCATGTGAGAGGGGGCATCTAATGCCAAGTGGGATTGGGTAAGTTTGAGGGACCCTTGACTGTAAGATAGAGAGACATATATTCATATATTTAATTGGTATGTTTACCAACCTAGGACATTTAAGTAACTAATACTTGGTGCATTTAGTTACTCATTCAAAGCTCAATATCAAGAGTCAGGGTCCCTGAATGAGTCTTACTCATTCAGTGAGAGGGTTATTTTTGAGGTTTTGTTCAGGGAGGATGAACCATTTCAGGAAAAACTTACTGAGATTGGGATTGGTTTTCAGGTTGCTGACTTTCAATGTCTAGCATTCCCAATTCAGCTTTCAGTCTCCTGAAGGTAGGTTCATCCAAGGGTTTGGTGAAGATATCAGCAAGTTGATATTCAGTAGGGATGAAATGAAGCTCTATGTCTCCTTTCATTATGTGGTCCCTGATGAAATGATATCTGATATCAATGTGTTTGGTTCTTTGGTGAAGGACAGGGTTGTTGGAGATAGCAATGGCACTAGTGTTGTCACAGAAGATGGGTACCATTTTGTAGTGGATGTCATAGTCACTGAGTTGACTTTTCATCCATAATACATTGGCACAGCATCCTGCAGCAGCAACATACTCAGCTTCGGCTGAAGACATAGCCACTGATTGTTGCTTTTTAGCACTCCAACAGACCAGTTTTCCTCCAAGGAATTGACAAGATCCTGAGGTACTTTTTCTGTCCATGTTGCAGCCAGCATAATCAGAATCAGAATATCCTTTGAGGTCAAACCCTGAGCACTTTGGATAGTAGAGTCCAAGGCTTGGAGTTCCCTTTAGGTATCTTAGTATTCTTTTGGCTGCAGTGAGATGGGATTCTTTGGGATTAGACTGATATCTTGCTATTAGACAGACTGAGAATTGTATGTCTGGTCTGGAAGCAGTGAGATACATCAGTGAGCCAACAATCCCTCTGAAATGGGTTTGATTAACTAATTTGCAAGTGAGATTAGGTCCAAGGTTGTTAAGAGGGACCATTGGTGTCTTCACTGAGGCACAGTCAGATATCTCATATTTCTTCAAGAAATTTATGGTGTATTTCTCTTGACTGATGGAGATTCCTTTATCAGTTTGCCTTATTTGTAGTCCAAGGAAGTATGTGAGTTCACTCATCATGCTCATTTAAAACTTTTTTGTCATCAGTTTTTTAAACTGTTTGCAAAGAGTGTAGTTTGTTGAGCCAAAGATGATGTCATCAATATATACTTGGACTAGTATCACATCTTGTTTTGTCTTGTAGATAAACAATGTGTTGTCTATCTTTCCTCTGACAAACTTGTTTTGAATCAAGAAGGCTGAGAGAGTTTCGTACCATGCCCTGGGAGCTTGCTTTAGTCCATAAAGACCTTTATCAAGCTTGCAGACATAGTCAGGGAATTCACTACTCTCAAAGCCAGGAGGTTGCTGAACATATACATCTTCCTTGAGTTCACCATTCAGGAATGCACTTTTTACATCCATTTGGTAAACTTTGAAGTTCATGTAGGTAGCATATGCAAGGAAGATCCTGATGGCTTCCATTCTTGCAACAGGAGCAAATGTCTCATCATAGTCAATGCCTTCTTGTTGACTGTAACCTTTGGCTACAAGTCTGGCTTTGTTTTTAATGACAGTGCCATTTTCATCAGTTTTGTTTCTGAAAACCCACTTCATTCCAATGACAATGACATCCTGAGGACATTTGATCAAGGTTATGACCTTGTTTTTATCAAACTGTTGAAGTTCTTCTTGCATGGCCTGAACCCAGCTTGGGTGTTTTAAAGCCTCAGTGACACTCTTAGGTTTTATTTCTGATAGGTAATCAGCATATAGACATTCATTTGCTGAAGTTGTAGTTAGTTTATCAGCCATGCTTCTTGTAAGAGGTCACCAATGATGTTTTCAAGCTCAATGTCCTGGGATTTTGTCCACTTACTTTGTGATATGGAATCTGAGCTTGAAGAGGTCACTGGAGACTCAGGGGTGAGTTCAGGTGCTGGAGCCACAGAATCATTAAGAGCATCTATTGAGATGTCTTGTTCAGGTTGGGGTTCATAAATCACAGGTTCCTGAAAATTTGGTTCAGTGTTACCTATCCAAGTAGGGACTGATTGATTATCAATGAATTCACTAATAGTTGGTTGTGACAGGTTGTGAGGTAAGACATAATATGAGATGTCAGCATCAGCTTGGTATAAGGAATTGATTTCAATGTTATACTAATCAGGAGGATATCTTGATGAGTTATCAATTCCTATTTCCTCCACTGAGGTGTTGGTGAACCTGATGCTTTCTGAACTTTCATCAAAGGTGACATGAAAAGTTTCCTCAACTTCTTGTCTCCTTGTGTTAAATACCCTGAAGGCTTTGGAGATCAGTGAGTAACCTAGAAAGTATCCATCATCAGCTTTAGCATCAAACTTGCCTAGATGATCCTTGTGGTTATGAATAAACACAGGACATCCAAACACATGAAAGTAGCTGATATCAGGAAGTCTACCTTTGAATATCTCATATGGGGTTTTGTTATGTCTTTTGACAATGATTGACCTATTTTGAGTGTAACAGGCTGTTTTGACTGCTTCAGTCCAGAAATGTTTTGATAGAGCTGAGCCATTTAACATAGTTCTAGCAGCCTCAATGAGAGTTCTGTTTTTCCTTTCAGCTACCCCATTTTGTTCAGGGGTGTAAGGAGATGAAATTTTTTGGGAGATTCCCTTTTCATCACAGAAATTCTCAAGCTCTTCATTTCTGAACTCAGTACCATTGTCAGTTCTGATTTGTTTAACAGTAATGTCATTCTGGTTTTCAATGTTCCTGATGAATGACATTATAGTGTCAGCTGCCTGACTCTTTTTGGAAAGAAAGTATACCAAAGTGTATCTTGAAAACTCATCAACAATGACAAGTGTATACTTCTCATGCTGGATTGATCTGGGACTGACTGGTCCAAAGAGATCCATATGCAGGAGATGAAGGCAGCTTTTGATTGAGAAGTTTTGTTTTGTTTTGAAAGATGCTCTTTGGTGTTTGCCCTTTTCACAGGCTGAGCATGGTTTATCTTTTGCAAAAACCAGTGATGGTAAGCCAAGGACCTTGTTTTGTTTTGCCAAGTTGTTGATGTTTTTGAAGTTTAAGTGAGAGAGTCTCTTGTGCCACAGCCAGTTGACAGTTTCAGTGGCTTTGGCAAAGAGACAAGTTCCATCTTGAGAGGGTGTTGACATGTCTAAGACATAAACATCATCTCTTCTAGGGGCTATCAAAACAACTTCTTTGTTGGCATTGAAAATGGTGCCTTGTTTGTCATTGAATTGCACAATGTACTTTGCATCACAGAGTTGACTGACACTGATGAGATTGTATTTGAGACCATTGACATAAGCTATTCTAGAGAAAACTATTCCATTGCAGTATACTGAACCATAACCTTCAGTGGGACATGATGAGTTATCACCAAATACTACCTTGGGTCCTGGTTCCTTTACATATTTGTGCAGATACTCCTTAACACCAGTCATGCTTCTTGAGCATCCACTATCTAGATGCCAAATAGGCTCCCTGGCGTGTCTCTGCACAAATAGTAAACTGGATTAGTTTCTCTTACTGACCCACATACTAGTGGGTTTGGGCCTAAAGGTCTGTTTGAATTTGGGAATTGACTCATGGTCAGTGGTTGAGTGCATTGTGCTACCATAGGTTTTGCATTTGGAGACTGAGGATGACTCAGTGATTCTGGGTTGCTTGGAACTTCTCCTTGCTTGGATGACACTGTCATGCTGAGATGTCTCATGAGCTGGATTTCCGCAAATCTCACAGCATGTGTTCATGAGACAATCATCAGGATGATGATCATTAAAGCCACAGTGTGGGCAAGGAGGAAAGGGTTTTGCTCTCTACTTTTGAGCAGATTTGGAGGTTGAAGCATACTGATGACCAACTTTGGTATAGTTTGCTTTACTGAGAGAACTTACATATTGTAAGTGATCAGAAGTTCTGTGATCATCCTTTTTGCAGATCATACAAAAAAGGATTCTATAACAGTTGTCAGTGGTATGACTGGTATAGTGGCATAGATCACACTTCTGCTTGGTTTTGGTGGTGGCTTTTGACTTTGAGGAACTAGAGGAAGCTGACTTTGTTTCCTTGATTGATTCAGGAACTCTTTCGATGGATTCCATCTTATCAGTTAGCTTCCTCACAAGTTTAGTCAGCTGCTGGATTTGGTCAGCTTCAGTGGGGACAGAGGATGTGGAGGTCTCAGTGGGTGTAGATTCTTGTTAAATTAGTTTTGATGGTCTTTTTAGGATGGTTCTACCAAGTCCAGACTTTTCTTTTGGTGAGTGTGGATTGAATTGTAATGGAGTAAGCTCAGAGCTAGGAGCAGCACCCTGAAGAGGTTCTAGGGGTGGAAGTGGTGCTTGATATTCTGCTTCAGACTCGGAGATGTGTTCAGTACTACTGGGCACATCAGGGAGTCCAAGCATGCTCTTTAGGGCTTGACTTTCTGGCTCTAGAATTCTTCCAGAATCGAAATTAGGAAGCTTACTATCAGGATTAACCCGTTCAATCCAATCATTGGGCTTGGGAATAGTCAACACATTGGTAATCATGCCACCAGACACAAATGGTTTGGGAGACTGGTCTTTGTTGTGAGAATCAGGGAGATGATCTTCACCTATGACTCTCTTTTTGCTACTGGGGGCTCCCACAGCATCAAAGACTCTTGGATTCTTAGCAGTCCAACTAGCAATGACTTCCTTTTCTTTCTTAAGTTCATATAGAAGAGCCTGATTTCTTTTAACTAATTAAGTGTTTTGAATTTGCAAAGTGATAGCCTCAAGCTTATTTTGTTTTAAAAGAAGCAGTTCATCCCTACACTTGTTTAGTTCAAAACTTAGCTTGTTATATTTTGAAAAAATATTTAATCGTTGCTCTTCTACAAACTTAAGGTCAACATTGATATAGTTCATATAGGACTGCCAATCAGAGTCATCATCCATAGAAAGTAAAATATTTACCTTCTTCATTGTGATGTTGACCCACTCTCCATTACTGGCATGATTTTTCCCAACAGCTAGCTTGTCCTCTTCTGAGAGGGCCATCAGTGCACTGGCATGTACCATTTCATCATCAGATGAGACTGGTTCTTCATCCCAGTCGAAGGTTTCAGCAACAAGGCCTTTATTTTTACCCTACACAAATTGAACACTTTTTGTTGTTTCTGAGGGACTGGCCTCAAGCAATGCAAGCTTAGCTTTGACTTTCCTATACTTAGCTTCAAAATCAATAGTTTTGTTTTGATCAGATTTGTTTTGAAAGTTTTGATGAGACTGATAGATTTTTGGTTGAAATTTGCTAAAGCCTGAGGACTGATTTGACCCTGATGGTTTGTAAGAGGGTTCATAAGTTGTTTTTGAAAAACAGTCTTTTGCAAAATGACCTTTTTTGTGACACTTAAAGCATTCAGTGTCCTCATTTGCTTTAGCATTTGAAAAACCTTTGTTTCTTTTTATAAACCTTCGAGAGTTAGCAAGGGGTGCTCTTTCCTGAAATTCAGTGTTCAGGTCATTTAGGTACTACTCAATTGATCTCTCATCAGGCTCATCATCTGAATTTTCCTGAAAATCTTGAACAACACTGTTAGAATAAAAAGCAGTTGATATTGGTGTTGAAGTGGTGGTCAGGGACTTCTTGACTTCCTGAGACTTCTTTAAGTCAGGGTATCGTCTGTTGATGAGGTTTTCCTCATAGACAAATTTCCCATAAATTTCAGGAAGTTCAAGGGTCTGGATATGATTAGCATTCCTAAGTCCCTGAGAGAAATTCAGCCACTTCTCAGGGAGACTATTGACAAAACCAACATTGATTTCATGTTTGGACAACTTAACACCATCATTTGACAGTTCATTTAAAAGAGTTTTGTACCGGGTGTAAGTTTGAGACAGAGTTTCTGAGTCCTTAGCCCTGAAGGTGTTATACTCAAGTTTCAGGTCCATTATCCTGTTTTCCTTGGTATCAGATGGGCCTTCATGGCTATGAACTAGGTCATCCCAGGTTTGTTTAGCTGTACTACAGCTTATAACTGACTCCATAATATCATCAGGAAGACATGATATGATGATACTTTTGAGTCTTTGGTCCTGGTTGACCACTCTCCTCTCATCTTGAGTCCACTGAGCTTCAGGTTTAGGCAAACCTTCAGCAGTCTTTGGGATAAATGGACCTTCATTTATACACTTGATATAATAAGGTTCCATCCCAATCAAATAGCAAAGCATATGCTTTTTCCATTTGTTGAATTTACCAACTTCAAGTCTAGGGGCAACAGCTGAATAAGCTCCACCCTTTTTATCGACTAGTTGTGGTACATCAATTTCAGCCATAAGGATCCTGATTTAAAAATGTTTTAGAGCAGCTTAAAAAAGTTTTATAATCAGTCTTTCTCTGATACCACTTGTTGTTCCCTACTCACTATCGTAAAACAGTTGTAAGTATTTAAAAACAAGTTAATAGTGAATCTATGACTGATAAGATGTAAGTAAAACACACTGATTAATTTTCAACATAATATTCTTTATTAGAAATAAATCAAACAAGAATACATTATCCAAGTACTTGCGAAATAGTACTTGGGATTGAAATGACAAAGGTTGGTAACTCCTCTCGAAGCTCAGGCTAAGTCTGAGCACAACTACAAGTACCCACTGAGCTATCTCAGGGATTAAGTTGTATTTGGAGGAGTGAAAGATGGCTTGCGTGTATGTGTGTTTTTACAATTCACAAGCTTGACCTTTCACTCCATCTCTTATGCTATTTATACAAGTATGAGTTTTAACTCTTTCCTAAGTGACAAACTGACAATTTACAGAAGACAAAATACTGATGTATTTTGTCTCTGTTTACAAAGACTATTTTAGGTAAGAGACAAGATTGCTTTCCAAAGGTCAGTGATGACACTGAGCCTGATCGTTTGCCATTCAGGGAAAGTTGACTTTGGTTGATAAGGACTTCGTCTTATCTGATTCAAACTTATCCCGCCTTATCCCGCTCATTCTTCAGTCTTCATATCCTTCAGTCTTCTACTTCAGTTTGTCTTCAGTGTAAGTTGCTGGAGAGGAGTTTTAAGGATTCAGTGAGTTATTGTCATCACTCACTGAATCCACCATCTTCTTCTTGACTCAGTCTTCACTCTTTAAGTTTCGCCTTACTGAGTGGAGAGACTTCTTCTTCGCCTCATACTGAGTATCCTGAAGATGGCTCACTGAGAGACTATGCACTCAGTGACCTGTTAGTGTTTAACGGACTAAGCACTTAGGTTATTTTCTATTCAAATCCTAGATTAAGGGGTTTGGGTATTTACTGAACCCAACAATAATATGAACAAAAGCCTTTCTAGCCATGACGAATCACTCAAAAACTTGGAAACCATGATTGGGAAGCTTGGCGATGAGGTGTAGAGAAGAAATGAGGAACAAAAGAACAAATCAACAACATGTAAGGCCGTGTTTTATGAAAATGACAAATCCGCCGATGAATCGAACATAAATGAATATAATGATGTTAATGACGGAAGAGAGTTACTCCGTAACCAAACATCAGATTTACGGCGTAACCGGGATACGAGGTCTGACAAGTTTCCCGATCTAGACGAATCTAAAAGGAAGAATCACTGGTGTAAGGCTATGGCAATTGATAATAGAAAATGGGGATCTGTGGGCTTCATGCGACCCTCAAAACGAAATCTGCCATAGAGGGGTCGATAAGGAAAGGGTTAACGATAACAGATACATGTGGAATGCACTTAACGATGAAGAAAGATTAGCTAAATTCTCAATCGATGAAGAGGAGGAACCACCTATCAAGCACTGCTGCGATCCCATAATGATCATGGAAAATGGGTCCCTTTCGTGAGTATTGCAACAAGGGTAGCAATATGAAGGACAAAGTTTGGATATGTCCTCATGAGTTAGAAAGCACGGCATTAATTTTGGAGACCTATCCTTCCGTGATTGGTATTCGGTAAGGTTCGGGGATGCAATCATTAATACGATTTTGTTAAGAAATTTGAAGCTCAAGTATGAAGAACATATTCTTTAAGGGAAGTCCGTAAAGCCAATCAACAATGAGGCTTCCTGCAAAGGTATTTCTTCAAGCAACACCATTGACAAAGTAGCTCGTAGTCATTGGTGTGAGAAGATAAAAACCCCTGGCGAAGTTTCTTGGGCATCTTGCAACCCTTTTGATGATGAATGTAACGGGGGAAGCAGTATAGAGAGAGTTAGGGAAGATGAATTCTTATGAACCTCAACCAATGATGCGGAAAGAACAGAATTACATTAGCTAGACAATTTGGGATTTGACAATTGGGTCAAAATCAAATATGGAAAGGTAGATGCGTTGACTAAGGAAAAGATCTGGAAAGGATGTATGAGTAAAGAAGACCCGAGCGAGGAAGTTCCAAACGACATAAGTGAAGTAACGGATGAATATATCAAAGATTCGACGGGAAATGAGAAAGAAGAATGCAAACGGGTGCTTGTGGAAGATCTACTCGACGATAAATGGTTTAAAGGTACCGAGTCCGATGATGATGATATAGAAGGGATTTTGGATTACCTTGAACTACAAGGTGAAGATGGGTTCACTGACCCAGACGATGAAGCATATGAGCAAAGAAGGTGCAAACTTCTTGCCATTCCGTATAAAAAGCCGCCACCAATTGTAGCTGAAAAGTATGAGTTTACGAGATACCACTTGCGGCCGTACGAAAAATTATGTAAAATTTGAAAGATCGAGACTAAGGAATATCTCTGCACCGCTACAAATGTTGCTTGGGTCAGACATAGTTTGATGAAGGATATGGAGGAGGTTGGCCAAGTCCAAAGGCCACCATAAAGCCCCATGGCTTTGAGTCTAACTTAAAGACTCGTAAATAAAGAAAAGTGCTCTTTCGGGAGACAACCCGAATTATCCCTTTCATTTGTTTTATTTCTATTTCTGTTGGGTTTTGTGTTTTTTAACCATTTTTGCAGGAAATCGGAGAAAGTTGCTGCAGCATGCTGAACGGGGACCTGATCTGTCCACAGTTACGGCGTAAGTCATTCTTATGGTTACGCCGTAACATACCTTTTGTAGTAGTTGTTCCCAGAGCATTACCAATTACGGCGTAATCCCATGGAATGGTTACACCGTAGCTACACTCCTGTAGCTTCTGCCAGGTTTTGCATTAATTACGGCGTAACTCCTTATAGGAGTTACGACGTAGCTATCCCCTGTAATAATTCTTTCTTTTTAAACACAATAACCTTGTATTAGGTTTTAAATGAACTTTGTGGGTATGTTCCCTGTAAGCCCTCACGAGACTACACTCGTCCACTTGGGACACCAAGTGGTTTGAAAGGCTTGTTGCATATGCTAAATGCAACCATGATTCCTACGAAAGTGAGTTAGGTTTCTTTTCGTTTTTCATTTTTCTTTTTTAGAATTATGGTTGTTGGTAGTGTGATTTCAGGGATTGAAGTTTGCTCGTGGATGCTTATGCGAAGGTACGACTCTTTTCGTGGGCCTTCTTTCTTTTTGGAGCAAATTTCAGGGAAGTTCTCACTCTAATTCTACTTTTCTCTTCACCTTTATTTAACGTTTAGTACAAAAGGGACTTTGTACATTTCAAGTGGGGGGACGGGAGTAGAATTATCTCTTGAACTTTATTTTGCCCTCGTTTTTCTAGTTTATTTTGAAAAATTATGCCATTTTTAAAATTTTGACATGTTTTTCTTAACCTAACTAGATTAGACCTTAGCCGAGCACATTATAACCCTTGATATTATATGGTGAGATTAGCCTTATCCGTTTCCAAATTTTTACCCCAAATCCACCAAATTATGAGTGTGCCGGTAGCTTGTAAACTTTAGAACTTGGCTTTTACATCATTTCGAGACCATAGACGAGGTATGTTGAGTTAGCTCGATGTATTTGGACTTTTCAGTTTAAAAAGGCAATATTATAGGATTATCACCCAAATAGCCTATCATTGTGTGTCTATCGATTAGTCACCTCGACTTCTCGACCCCCATGTTAAACCCTTTGTTGCACTCACCTTTAGTGCAAGATACCCCTAGATACACCCATCTGAGCCATTCCTTTCATTTTATTCACCCAGCATATTGTTTCGTTACACCTATACACCTTAGCCTACCCTGTAGTCTTTATTTGTAATTGGGAAGTCATTGTTTGCCTAAGTTCAAGGTTCAAGTGGAAAGGTTCGGGAATCATGCTTTCGTCGATGGCATATTCTTAAAGATCATTGAATACCCCCCAAATTCTCATATTGTTCATCTCAAGTGGGGGAATGTTATGTTTAGTTGTTATGTTTCAAAAACAATTGATGAAGTGATTCGAAAAAAAAGAAAAAAAAAATAGTTATAGTTAATTGTTGATTGTAAAGTGCGAAGTTATAAGCACTATGTTTATGAGCTCATTATAGATTTAGTATCGATGAGGTCACTTCGATCACATTTGAAGAATGGAGTTGGTAATTGCACCAACAGTTGGAAGAATGGTAATGTGCCCATCATGACGTCCTCTAATGGCAAATCTACCTTGTATATCATGATCCGGTTTCTTAATTTCGAAACTTGAACTTTGGATGAACGGTTTCTTAATTTAGAATATTTGCTTGATTTTATTTTACACCAATTTTATCCCATGTCTTATCCTACCCTTTAGTCATGAAGCGTGTCTAGGTGATGCAGCGAGCAATATTTGGTGTCTTGGTCATGGATTTGGTCATGTATCATTGATTTTGTCCACTTCGCCATGACATGTTAGTAATGACGACTCACCCTTAACCTTTGTCGTGTCTACCCATATTTCCTTCGAGAATTGTTTAGTCCTTAACTCTAGCGGTGGATATTTGTGTCACCGCCAAGCTTATGATAGAATACATGCTATGACTGTGCGTTGAGTGATCACCCCTAAATTGAAACTTAGAATAGTTGTGAGATTTGAGTGTTTTGTTCCCATTTCGTGAGGTGTTTGGCTTTGTTTTATTCTAGCATAAGGGATTTGTAAACTTATATTTTCCAGGTAATGGGAGATATCTTTTTAGAAATCTATCTAATAAGGTCTACTTGAGGGCAAGTAGAGTTCAAGTGGGGGGATATTTGATAACATCATATAGTCCTGAATATTAAGTGTCAATTTCCCTCGATAATGCTCGCATTTTATATCATTTATATGGATTTACGCTTGTTTTTCTCTATATTTCACTTTCAGGTAAATTACGAGCATTGGTGCTAATGAGACGCGGATTTGGATAGTTTATTGAAGATATATGATAGTATGCCTATTTTGAAGCAATTACGGCGTAACTCTTCTCTCACATTACGCCGTAACAGAAGTGTGACTTAGAAAACAAACTAAACTGAAGATTACGGCGTAACTCCATCTTAGGATTAAGCCGTAACTAATAAGGTCAAATGACGTTTCGCGCCGCTGCAAGCTACGCCGTAACTCGTTCCACAAATACGGCGTAACCATGATTTATTGAAGATACGGCGTAACTCGTTCCACAAATACTACAGTACTTCACAATCTTAGATAGTCTACAGGAGAGTTACAATTCATAGAACTAGGGAATTAGTCACCCTCCTATAAATAACACGGAATACAATGCACCAATTAGAATGAGGATGTGACAATTCAACCGACCAAAAAGAGATATCTAGGGAGTAAGAAAATATAAGTAAACACGCTTTTAATTATCATAAGAACACACCCAATCAATCCATAGCTTTTCTTTTTTTCATTAGTTTAATTAGTTTTAATTTTAATTGTTAAGTAGTTTAATTGGTAGAATTACCAAACCTCCCACTCCTAAACCCCGAGATTTTCACTTGTTTTCCAAAAAAAAAATATATAAAAAGCTAAAAAGTGTTAGGTTCTCATTTATGTAACACAAGCATCAATATAAGAAATGAGATAAGAGAAGTGATCGGTTGGACAAACCAAAACAATACGCTTAGGAATGAAAGAAAAGTTATGCGTGGATATTGAAATGAGATGAACAACCAACTCCCAAATGGGAGTTTACAAGACTATTTATAGGAGAGGGAGCTAGGGCAACACTCCTAGTCCCTTCCTTTCCTTATTAGGATTGGGCCAAGGCTTATGGGCCTTCTACGTAAGCCTAAGCATAAAAACAAACATAAAGGCCTAATTAAGCTAACTATTACATATTAATTACTAACACTTTTAATATAGTTTAGGAGTGATTCCAACAATCTCCCCCTAAGTGTTGGTGATTAATGATATGAGTGATAACGTTGTAGGTGCAGATGTAATAGTAGCTTTGACGTCTTCTGACATTCTTCTTTCTTGTGAGAAGAAGTGTCTTGATTCCAACAATCTCCCCAGTGTAGGGATCTTGTTTACTTTTGATTACATCAAATTGTCCTGAGTTTCTAAGCATTAATTTCCCCCTTTATCATCACATTTTGAATATATTATTAGTGAAAACATCCTTATTCCTTGTTATTTCATTTCATGACGCATTCGAAGTAAGGAAACTGCAACTGGACGTTTTCAAGAACTATTGATTCAACTTTCTCGTAATTACGGCGTAACCAAGTGATGAAGTTACGACGCAACTAGAGATTTCAAAGACTCCGGCTTAACCCTCAGAGTAGGTTATGCCGTAACTACTGATTACAAAGACTACGACGTAGCTATCAGCTTAGGCTACGCCGTCACAAATATTTACACTGGATTATAGCAGCTATGGCGTAGCACCAAATTAAGTTATGCCGTAGCCAATGGATATGCATTGAAGATTAAAGGAAGTTACGGCGTAACTAACTAATAAGGTTACGCCGTAACTATTTTGAAGCCTATAAATAGTCGATGATTTCATCAGTATTTGATATCTCTCCTTTCCCAAACCTTCTAGGGTTTGGGGAGGTCAAAACAAAAAAGAAGAAGAATGGTTTTGGAGCATGAATAACGAAGTTCTCGTCTACAATTTCCTTTGTATTCGAGTTTGGACTCTTTTTATATTTTTCTAGATCTTATATTATGAGTTCATGTTATTAATTAAAGTTTGCATTTATGTTATTGTTATTCTCTATAATTCTTTATAGACATTTGCTAGTCTTTTCATAGATCGCTAGCCTTGGTAGTATTATAAGCTTGGTAGTATCTAAAGGACTGGGAGATATGACCAACTGACCCTAGTCTGATAGATAGCGAAGTATGGGAGGAATTGGCCATAGTACGACCACTCTTTGTGTGTGAATTGACCAAAGTATCACTTATCAAGTGGAGGTATTTAAGAGGTTAGGGGGAATTTAAGTTCCTAACGGCCAGGTTCCCACCATCTAGATCTAGTAGATTTGGTGCTTAATGACTGCTATTAGGTTGCTGAATGATCCCGGGTGACCTGCTCATCTTGGTGAGGAATCTAAGAACCATAGGCCATGACGAATCGACCAAAGGAGTCTGGTGATAATTAACCACTATATTGAATATTCTTATCGATAATCTATTCATATTCGCATTCTTTGTTAAGCTTTGTTTATCTATCTCTTTTACCTAAATTTCTGGTGTTTATGTGAGAAGAATATTAGTATATCTATGAATTGTAACAACCTTGTCTACCGTATATTATCTATGTTTTATCTAATCATCTTAGTTCTTTCAAGGTCACAGCTCTCTGGGACGATACTCGATTTACCTAAGGCTTTACTAAATCTGATCGGGTACTCTGCCCGTTAGTATGTGTCTATCCTAAGTTATTCAAGTTTTATAAATATTAAAAGCATGATGAAATAGCACATCAGCTTTTTGGCGCCGCTGCTTGGGAGCAGTTAACGAAAAGATCTAAGGTATTTCATATTTACCTCATTAAGAGATTTGAGCACTCCCGTAAGGTATAATCTCTCCTATTACATAATTAGTATTCTGACGCTATTAGTTATGGCGTAACAATTTCATCTAGTTACGACGTAACCATATTGCAATTTATTAAAATTTTTAATAAAATATTTTTGACTATTTAGTTACGACGTAACCTCTTTATTAAGAGTTACGACGTAACCACTATATAAACATATTTATATATAAAAATCTGACCTTTGACTAAAATTAATTACGGCGTAACCCTTAATAGGATTACGACGTAACCCTTTTCAACCTAAATCCTAATTATTAGTTACGGCGTAACTAATTTATCTAATTACGCCGTAACTATCGTAGCGGTATAAAAACCTTTCTGAATAAAAACTAGGTTTTACACATACTTTCACCGCCCACACAAACAGTAAAATTTTCTCTCTAAAATTTTTTCATCGAAATCACTTCATCTAATCTATCTTCATGGCTGGTAAGACTTATCTTTACTCTTTTTGATTTATTTATTTTGATTATTTCAATTATGGTTTTATTTTAATATTTTAGGGATCTTGCCCATTCGAATTAATTTTTGATGTTGGAATGATTAATTGATAGTTTTGATAATTTCCCCATGTTATTTTGATTCGTGTCCTATTACTACGGGTTGATTTGGGTAAAATAGTTTTATTAAAATAGGGCGGGTCCCTCACACAATAGGTTAAAAATATATAGAAACTTTTCACCACTTGATAAAAATTGATGGTTCCGGCGTAATCTATAGCGTAATCAAACGATCTGTGGTGCTGATTTTCTGGGGAAGTTACGACGTAACTGGGGATTAAGTTACGCCGTAACCTATATAACTGTCATTACGGCATAGCAATTTGTCATAGCTACGCCGTAACAATTGAAATTTTCTAATTACGGCGTAACTCTTATGATGGTTATGCCGTAACTTAACATCAGTATGGTCTACACTTACTGTTTCTTGTCTTGTTTTTCAGGTGCAAACAACCCCGCGAACTGGCCTAGGTTTTTAGCACACCCCAATGCTGGTATTAGGCAACTGTGCGTGGAGGAATATGAGAAATTGATGGCAAAGGATATCAGTCAACCCGAGGCTCTTAACTTTGAGGCATTCGGTACTTTGGCAAATGGAAAAGCTAGTCGGAGATTGAGAAAGTTTTGCAAGATCTCTGTACTGATGGGGATTTCACATGTACTTGGTTGAGGTTGTTTAGGATCACGGAACCGTCATCATTCCGTAATCGTGAATTCCTTGCTAGTGTGGAGTTTGATACTGAGGTTGTTAATGATGAAGAGAATTCTTTGTTTTTCCAGCTTGGGGGTGTTTGGAGGAGATTGACTCTTAGGGAATTTACCATGCGTATGGGTTTGTACACGGAGGAGGAGATGGAGACTGAGGCTTTTAAGCGGTTCTATAGCACATGCTGGAGAAGAAGGGACGAGAATCAGGACCTTCCTGCTTATTTTGATCAGATCGCTGTCTCAGGGGGGTATAATCCGAGGAGCCCTCCGTCGTATGTTATGGTGAGGAGCCCCATTCGGCGACTTGTGCACCGCCTTCTTGCTTGCTCGATTCGAGCAAGGCATTCAACCAAGGAGAAGATGACCATGGATGATCTCTATCTAATGCAGGGAATGGAAGAAGGGAACACCATTGATGTTCCTTACTATTTGGCTAAGTTTATGGCTGTGGGTGCTAAGGGGTTTTCTGGTAGGAGTCCTTTGCAGGGGGCACATTTCATCGGGAGATTGGCTAGAAGTTTTGATCTCATGACCGATGAAGCTTTGGCCCGATTGACCATTGGTAGGGATACTTATTTGATTGGCCTGCCTAAGCTAGTGGAGTTTGGGATTTTCATCCAGGATGTTTATGGTGCGATTGAGCTAGTTGGGACTGCCCCAAGAAGAGAAGAAGGGGGGCCAGTGGTGCAGGTGGTGATGCTGAGGGAGAAGCCGAGGAGCAGGTGCCTAGGGGACGCAGAAGGGCACATGTGAATATTGGGGAGAGGTTGCAGATTATTGATGAGAGGCTCGAAGGAATGTCGACCCATTTTAGCGGGGAAATCGAAACCCTCGAAGTGGGTCTTTATGCTCTTAGTAACCAGTTTGAAGGTTTTTCAGGTACTTTGGATCAGGTGAACCAGGCCCAGCAGGATTTCTTCCACTAGAATGCGGATCGGACAAGCCAGATGCTGCAGCATATGCACTTGAGTCACCCCAGGTGGGAAGGTCCAGAGTACGTGTACCAACCCGATGTCCCCAATCATGGCGTCCAAGGAGGAGTGGCCTACATGCATCCCGGCGCCACTCCTGGAAGCACCACGAGCACTCCATACGAGCCCTACCAGTTCCACTCCATGGATCATGATCTCCCCGGGGACGAGTGATTTCCCCATTTGATGAAACAATTTGAAACAATTTTAAAACTATTTGAAAATCAAGTCTGTAATAACTTAACTATGTGGATATTTGCTTGTTCTATCGTTAATTATACCCGTCGGGTACAGAATTTTCCTGGTTTGATGTGCAGGTTTTGATTCTGTGACACAGTTACAGCGTAACCTTATGATTTAGTTAAGCCGTAACCCCTTCTGCAATAGGCAATTTTGGATGCAACACAATTAGTTAAGGCCAATTCCAGATTCAACACACATTAGCCACCCCATGACCCACCTTCAACCTTTAGTGAGACATCTTGAGCAACCATTCGAGAGGGGAGTTTATTTCTTTCTTGATTATTTTTCATTTCTATCTTATTTTTCCTTTCTCTTCGTACAAATAGGACTTTGTACACTTCAAGTGGGGGGATAGGAATAGAAATGAAGTGTATGATTACTTAGCTTACTTGCCCTAATTTTCTAGTTGGTTTTAAAAATTTTAAGCTTATTTGAAAATTTTTGTCATGTTTTTAACCAAACTAGAATCACATAAAAGCCGAGCACACTTTAACCCTTAGTGCCATTGGTGAGATTTAGCCTTAAGGTTTCCCCCATTTTTACCCAAATCTACCATAAATTAAGTGTGCCGATAGTATTATAAACTTTAGAACTTGGCTTTTACATCACTTCGAGACCATAGACGAGTAGTGTATCAAGTTAGCTTGGTGCATTTGGAAAAGGCAATTTGAAAAAAGTAAATGTTTTAGGATTTCACCCAAATAGCCTATATGTGTTCACTTGTGTGCGTTTATCGATTAGTCACATTGGCTTTTCGACCCCCGTGTTAACCCTATTTGTTGCACTCATCTTTAGTGCAAGTTACCCCTAGTTATACCCTTTTGAGCCTATCCTTTCATTTCCTTACCCTTATTTTCATTACAACCTTACACCTTAGCCTACCGTAAAGTTTTACCTTTTTACCTAGAAGCCATTGTTCACCCCAGTTTGAGGTTCAAATCAAGTCCATGAAGAGTATTATCTACATCTCGCTTACGATCGTCAAAGACCCCAAAGTAATCACCTTATGTTCAGTTCAAGTAGGGGGATATTTATCATTGTATCTCAAGCTTATCGTAGTTTGGATTAAAAGAAAAAAAATTATTGATAGTGCGAAAAAGTATAAGCACTGCATGAATAAAATTGGCACTGATCTTCTTGATCACGTTCAAAGGTTGGAGGAATAAGTTCTAGAATAATTTTGGAGGATTTCGGAGGCATGTACTGACCATATGAAGACAAGCCTTAAATTTTTGGGTGAATGATGGCAACTCGGTTTTAAGCTAAAACTATTTGTTTTCTTTTTCTTTTCACCCATTATTTATCCCATGCCTATCCTTACCCTTTTTGTCATGAAGCTTGTCTAGGTGATGCAGCGAGCAATCCTTGATGTCTTGGCCATGGATTTGGTCATGTATCATTGATTTTGTCCACTTCGCCGTGACACGTTAGTAATGACACTATCCCTTTAAGCCTTTGATACTCAACCCAACATTGCTTTCTAAAATTGTCTTAACCTTAGCTCTAGTGGTGGAGTTGTGTGTAATTGCCAAGCTTATGATAGAATACTTACTATGTCCGTGAAATTGAGTGATCACCCCGAAATTAACACTTAGAATAGGATGAGTGAGAGTGCTTTCGTTCCTATTTCGTGAGGTGTTCGGTTCTTATTAATATTCTAGCATGGAAATCATAACTGCGCATTCGTCATGGATGTATCTTTTGCAGTCTAAATTAGTCTACTTGAGGGCAAGTAGAGTTTAAGTGGGGGATATTTGATAACATCAAATTTTCCTGAGTTTCTAAGCATTAATTTCCCCATTTATCATCACATTTTGAATATATTATTAGTGAAAACATCCTTATTCCTTGTTATTTCATTTCAGGATGCATTTGAAGTAAGGAAACTGCAACTGAACGTTTACAAGAACTATTAATTCAGCTTTCTCGTAATTACGGCGTAACCAAGTGATGAAGTTACGACGCAACTAGAGATTTCGAAGACTCCGGCGTAACCCTCAGAGTAGGTTACGCCGTAACTACTGATTACAAAGACTACGGCGTAGCTATCAGCTTAGGCTACGCCGTAACAAATATTTACACTGGATTATAGCAGCTACGGCGTAGCACCAAATTAAGTTACGCCGTAGCCAATGGATATGCACTGAAGATTAAAGGAAGTTACGGTGTAACTAACTAATAAGGTTACGCCGTAACTATTTTGAAGCCTATAAATAGTCGATGATTTCATCAGTATTTGATATCTCTCCTTTCCCAAACCTTCTAGGGTTTGGGGAGATCAAAACACAAAAGAAGAAGAATGGTTTAGGAGCATGAATAACGAAGTTCTCGTCTATGATTTCCTTTGTATTCGAGCTTGGATTCTTTTTATATTTTTCTAGATCTTATATTATGAATTCATGTTATTAATTAAAGTTTGCATTTATGTTATTGTTATTCTCTATAATTCTTTATACACATTTGCTAGTCTTTTCATAGATCGCTAGCCTTGGAAGTATTATAAGCTTGGTAGTATCTAAAGGACTGGGAGATATGACCAACTTACCCCAGTCTGATAGATAGCGAAGTATAGGAGGAATTGGCCATAGTACGACCACTCTTCGTGTGCGAATTGACCAAATGATCACTTATCAAGTGGAGGTATTTAAGAGGTTAGGGGGAATCTAAGTTCCTATCGGCCGGGTTCCCACCGTCTAGATCTAGTAGATTTGGTGCTTAATGACTGCTATTAGGTTGCCGAATGATCCCGGGTGACCTGCTCATCTTGGTGAGGAATCTAAGAACCATAGGCCATGACGAATCGACCTAAGGAGTCTGGTGATAATTAACCACTATATTGAATATTCTTATCGATAATCTATTCATATTCACATTCTTTGTTAAGCTTTGTTTATCTATCTCTTTTACCTAAATTTTTGGTGTCTGTGTGAGAAGAATATTAGTATATCTATGAATTATAACAACCTTGTCTACCATATATTATCTATGTTTTATCTAATAATCTTAATTCATTCAAGGTCACAGCTCTCTTGGGACGATACTCGGATTTACCTAAGGCTTTACTACACCTGATCGGGTACTCTGCCCGTTAGTATGTGTCTATCCTAAGTTATTCAAGTTTTATAAATATTAAAAGAAGGATGAAATAGCACATCAACTTTGAAGTTTTTCAGCTTTGACGTCTTCATATTCTTTGTTCTTTGTTCTTTGTTCTTGGTGGTAGTGATGGTATGTTGTGATTATCTGCATCAGGTCCGCTTCGTTGCTCCAGTGTCTCCACATCTTTCTCCAACATGCTCACACACTCTTTAACGTTGGATTTCAGTGTTGATGTAGTTCTCTAAGTCTTTAAACTTTGTAGATTCTTAAGTTGATGAAGAATCATTTTGACTTTGTGTTGCTTTTGATCTTGTGAGAACTTCATATATGATGTGGTTGGTATGAGCATGTGGATAATCAGCACGATCTTTTCCACCTGCAAGCATCCATAAGAAGAAAATATAAAACATGGGTTAGAAATAATCCAGCGCTTACAAGTTTGAACTTCGAGCGTGTTAACAGCATAGTGTGAAAACACATCTCTAATTCTCACAAAAGCTGTTCCTGAACTGGAGTCCTACAAGTGAGATAACGCGATATACCAAAGTACATCTACAGTTCAGGTAAGTCGCTGAGGTACACCGAAGCATCAGCCCACGACTGTAGACCGTTTGAGACACACTAAGTGCAACCCACAAGGAGTTACCGAAGCGACCTGCTTTCAGGGCTGTTTGATATTGACCCTGGCAGGAGTTTCCATTCAATCATGAGGATCAGGTGTGTGACCCTCATAAATTTTCTCGACATGTAAGATGTGTAGGACTCTAGAATAATATCACTTGCGTCCTTATTGTTGAACGACAAGTGATGAAATGTCAAGTGTACCTAAGAGATCTTTTGATGAATCTCGTGGCTCTAGACTCAATAGTGCACTTTGGTTTTCTTGAGCGGAGACTAGGGAGAGGGTCTCCTTGCTTTAATACCAGCAATCTCTAAGTGAAAGCCGATAGTTTACGTAAGGTTCCCTGTGAGAATGAAACAAGCTTCTGTTGTGAGAAACTTGAGTGGCTAAGAAGGTTTAGTGCATGCGTCACTGGGTCCATGACGACTTTGATCTTCAATACCGGTGTCATCTAGTGAGAACCAGTAGCATATGAATTGAACCCGGTGTCTGCCCTAAGTTGAATAATTTGGAGGGATATTTACTTTCACCCTTTTCTTTACTTTTCTTTTTAATTCTTCAACTCTTTCTTTCTCCGATTCTCATTTTCTCCTTTTTATAATCATTCCTAAGGACTTCTAATTCTAACTATTGGTGGTGTCCTTGGGTAGATCCCTCTGGCTCTGGCAGATCATAGGACGGTTATTCCTAACCTTAGTCACCTTATAACTCCATGACTAACCTATGTTGTCATTAAAACCATTATCTTGAAAATCTCTCAAAGTGATTATGAGTAAAAGCATTTTGTACTACTGTGAGAGTTTAGAATTTTGCAGAAATACACCCCCTCCACACGTGCTTAAGTATTTTGACAGAAATCTGCACGGTGAGAGAAGAGCGCGCTCTTTTGAATTGATCAACTCAAGATAGACAATCCCCCGCGAGACACGGTTACGTTGCATAGTTAAATAGTTGCATTGTCAGCTTTTAGGTGACAACTAGCTCTAATAACTACCTTGAAGGTGTGTAAAAACCTCGAAAGGTTGTCAAACCCGTCAAAGTTCATGTTTTTCAAGAGTTTCTCGAATGGTACATTCTACTCGGACAAGTCCTTTGCGAGACACGTTTACATCACTAGCGAACTAGCTTGAAATTATTACCCGTCCCGGACAAGTATTTTTGAGTTACTAACATTTAAGATCTCGTCAATTCATTGGTTAAGTCTTTTTAGCACGGCAATTCATTTGCATTTCACAACATATTTCTTATCACATAATTTTTCTCCCCCTAAAAAATGGCATATAAATGTTATTTTTTGACGAAATTTGATATCGAATATGTCCATTTCGAGTTTTGTGGGAAGATTACCACGAAGAACAATTTTGTGAACTAAGTTTTAAAGCAAATACTCCCCCTCAACAAGTGATATTAACTTTTGAGGTTTTGAATATCATAAGGGGAAGTACCTGTTCTTTTGAGCAAAACTTTGAAAATGAAAGTTTTGATAGTTTTACTCAAAAGTAAGAAGCTTTCGCTCCTTTTATAGGATTGTGGCACTGAAGCATACCACAGGGTCCTGTCATTACAAGTACGGGTTGTACACTGCTATGTGTGCACAAGCCATAGTCATATTTAAATCACACATCCAGATAATTATAAGAGAAACAAATCAAGGGGTACTAGGAGATTCAGGTATTCCAGCAATAACTCCAGGAATGCGTTCTGGACGTTGATAGCTTGTGAGAGATATGCTTGGACGACCACCTACGAAACTCTCCAAAGTTCTGATTTGATCCCTTCTGAACAACCTTTCATCAATCCGCATGATGATCTTCTTAACATCCCTCATATCCCTTGATTTCCATCTCTTCTTCGACCCTATGCCTTCGTGAATCTCCTTTAACCGATAAGCTAATCCGTCCCTGACTTTCTTCAATGTATGATCCCCAAACTTGTGAAGCTCTTTGCACGCCATAAAGCAATTGTGATGTAGTTCACTTCGGTAGACTACACCAAATGGCTTCTTAATGAGGGTGTACTGAGCAAGTTGGTTTATGTCGGGAAGGTCTAGCTGAGGTTTAGTGAGGTTAACACGCTTCTGATATGATTCCTCGGCAAGTTGAATATCTTCTACACGTTCTTGGATCACGATGCTACGGATGAATATGAGTAATGACTTGATGTACTCGCGTTGAATGTTCATTGAGAAGTGTCGCATTATTCCTTGTACCTTGGCCAGATACATATCTTCAATGTCATTGAGCGACAGTCTTGGGAAATCCACTTCAGAGAAATCATATTCCTTTTCGTCTTGTCGTTTGACCACGATCTTCTTTAGGAATGTGTAGTCCCACTTTGACGAAAGAGTAATATGTTGAATTGCAACGATCCGTTTGTCACTGAATACTTCCTTTTTAGACTTATGCACCGCAGCTCCTCAGTAGATTCTTCATCTTTCGGCCAATGATGAATCCCATACAGGCATCGAGGTCATAATTTTCCACTTTGTCAGCCGTTATGTGTCTTCCTTCGATGGCTATGCTGTTGGAGTATGTTGGTGAAAGGGAGTCTGAGTGATGTAGCATATTTCTTGGAGACATCGCTACCGTGTAGAAGAAACTCGAGGTCGTTGTTGAAGAAATAGCGGAATGGAATCTTGGGTTGATCCGGTCGGCCAATGGTAGGTAGAGGTTGGGTCCAGTCAGTGTAGTATGGAGCTTTGTCTTTTCTGGTGAAGTCGATGTTTGCTTAAGGGTTGAGCCAATCGATGTTGTTAGACATATCTCGTGCAATGTTGTCGAGGTGATATTCAACTTCAATTGCACTGTCTGAACTGTCTTTAAGTAGCTGAAATGCATCATTCTTGATTCGCTTCAACTCTTCTTTGGTCATTTTCTTCACTTTGAAGTTTTCTTGTAAAAGCTTCACATGCTCCATTGTGCGGTGGTATGTGCTAAAACACATACCTTTTTGTTATCAAAATAGACCCAAAATAACCAAGAAAGAGCCGTTTATTGCTAATATTTGTGGTTTTCTTGAGTTTGTACTTGTGCAGGTATGGATATGTAAAAACACGCAAAAAGGACCCAAATCAGACATAAATCCGAGCACGAGAGATTAAGAGAGCTTAAGCTGAGCCGGAAGATCATAATTGAGCATTTATGAAGATTTTATTCTCCGAGGATGATTTTTGAAGTTTTTATCAAGTTTGAAGTATTGGCAACAATGGTCCCTCAACTTTGAGTTTTTGTCAGAAATGGCCCTTGAAGATTCAGAAACTTGCAAATTCAGTCCCTGGTCTATTGAAGATTGTCAAAGATGGTCCTTGGAAAATGATTTCAGAATTACATGATTGGTCCCTCAAAAATCCGGATGTACAACATTGGTCCCTATGGTTATCATTTGGGTCATTTGTCTAGTCCATATATATCCAATATCCAATCCATACAAATACATGTACCCGGCCCAAAACTCTATCAAACCCAACACGTGATAACCAACCCGAATAAACACACCTTATACCCGGATAACTACCCAAACCCGGTCAAAAATCATTTGAGTTATTATTAAATAACCAAACGCGCCCTTTAACAGTACACTGTCTTCCCCAACCAAACACCACCAATTCACCACCTCCCAAACACCCAACATAGTACTAAGGATCTATCTTAGCTTTAGAATCACCGACCAAGGAGAAGGTTTACGTACAATGGAAGCATTCCATTGGATACGACACCTCACATGGACAAATGGAGCTTTGTGATTGGTCAAGGTGACAAGACAATGAATGTGTGGTGTGGATAAGACCTCAGTATCTTCGAAGGAATCCAAGCAGCTCAAGCCTTATATATACCCATCTCATTCACAAGATCAAATCGTCCAATTCCTTAAGTCTTAGAGGAATTTTGGCCATGTCATTTCCTTTCAATTTAAATGTTTTTAGAAGTTAAGTAATTTGTAATCTCAGGTTTTCATTGTAATTTCAGTTTCTTTAATACAAATCTCTCTTTTGTTTATCAAATTACCTATCGCTTTTAATATTGCAACTGCTTTAAGCTCTCATTTCCTACTCATGGCTCACATATTGTTTCAGCTTATGTGAGCTTGTTGTTGCTTTATTTGTTCTAAATCTCTTTTTCTTCAAAAAGTCAATATAAGTCAACTCGGGTTAAAATTTGAGAGTCAAAGCAATATTTGGGTTACTTTCCAGCTTCAGTGTGTCAATGGGTCAAGTTTGATGTTGTAACGTTCATTTTGAATCTGATTTAGATATAAATCTTCATGTTTTCAATGTTAATATGCATTTTGGATTCATAAAAGGGTGTTTGGATTACTTGTTTTAACTGCTTTAGAGGTAAAAAAGTTGCAGTAGATCAGTGGTTCTAAGCTTGATATAGTTATTAGAGTTCATTTCTATCCTTGATTTGCTGCATATTGCTCTTTTAGTCAAAATCTATAGTCTACTGCTCTTATATGCATATCTGTGGATCTAGTTACTGTTTTCATCACTAGATAGGTTTAAAAGTTGATAAAGTAGCTTGCTGAAGTTTCATCACACCTTATTTCATGTTAATCAGTCCATAATTTGCTTCCAAATCTCAAATAAGTCAACCTAGTCATTGTTTTTAAAAAGTCAAAACTGTCCCAAAAAAAAATCAGGTTTTTGCAGAACTTGCAGCTAGTGCACCATATTCATTTCAAGTAGATGGGGCCTCATATTTGGTCCAGAGATAGTCAGCTAGGTGGTATTTAGAACCATAGTTTTGGTTTTTAGTTTAGCTTATTGAATAAGCAGTTACATTAGCTTAAAGTTGGTACTGCTTCATCAAGTGCGACAAGATTTATGCCCACATAGCAGCCTTTTGTCTTGATTTTATAACTTCTTTTAAGTCCTCATTAGCTGAAATGGAGCATATGATCTCTGCTAGTGGGCTTGAGATTCCACTTTTAGTTTTCATGTTAGCTTATTGATAAGCAGCTTCATCTGCTAAATGGAGGGTCATTTAGAGTATCGCTTATTGCTTTAGTTGGTCAATTAGCTCAATCATTGGCAAATGCTTATTTAGGTGTGAGGAGTAGATTAGCTGCTGTAGAGTAGTCTTAGTGTTTATATAGCTTCTCAGAGTAGTTTGGTTCATCATTGTATCTTATTTTCAAATGCTTATTTCCACATCGCCATATAGCAGCTTCATTTCTTCCACTTAAGCCCTAGTTTCTTATATTTTTCTCAGCTTTAGAATAATATTTTAGCATTTTCCCCAAATTTCTATAATTTTTTTGGTCACTGCTCACTATTTTTTCTTTATTAAATCTGGCTTTTTAGGCATTTTTAATTAGCTTTAATTGCCAATTTAATCAGAAAAGTTCACAAAATAATTTTTCAATTTTCCCAGTTTAAGAAAAATATAAAAAGCATAAAAAATATTTTTCCTTATTTTTTCTCCTTTTATTTAGTATTTTTCATAATCTAAATTAGATTTAAATAGTAATTAAATTCATAGAAATAGGAAATTAATCAAAAAATACAAAAATAGTTTTGAAAAATTCTCTTAGGTATTTTAGATTTTATAAAAGTAATTCCATAATTTTCCTTGTTTTATAATTTTTAGTTATTTAGTTTTTATTTTTTAAAGCACAATTAGTTTTTAATTAAAATAAAATCAAGAAAATTCCTAAAAAAATAGTTTTAATTCATATTTAGTTTTCTCATATTATATTTAGTATAAAAGTAATTTTAGGTTATTTTTAGGATTTAGATTAGACGTAATTGCTTTTTATTCGCTTCGTTTTAATCCCGCTTTTATGCTTTTAGTGTAGATTTATGTAGTTTGTCTTAGTTCTTAGGATTTCCCATAGATTTTAGTTCATTATGCTTTCCTTATCCCATAGTTTAGATAATATCATATTATCCCCTTCTTCTTATTCAATCCCGGACTATTGAGACGTGAGTTGAAATTCCATTCAACCTCGTTCGAACGATCTCGGTGCTCAAACCTAACACGTTGAAGTTACCCGTGATACTACTTCTTCTTATTATTGGATCAGCTGTCCGGCCGCTTTAAGTTGCTTAATGTTAGTCATTCAAGTGGCTAGCTTGTGTGAGTTGCTTGATGGTTTCAAAATCGAATCAATTTTAAGCGCCCACCGGGAGGCTTGTAGCGAGTTTTCGTATTCCGCCTCGTGATCGGTGGCATTTGAAGATCCTTCCCTCGAAAGTGAAGTTTTCGTGATATTGTACACAATCCCCTTTTATAAAAACCCAAAAAGATTTTCCTTTTCAAAATATGTTTTCTAAAAAACCCAAAAATATTCTTCTTTAAATTCTCCTCGATTTGATAATTCTCTCCTCTTATCCCTCTTTTATGATTAATTCTCATTGAGTCTCAAAACTTCTTTCCAACCCTATTGCTTTAATTGTAGAAATTTATTAAGAGATGATTCACTTGTGAACGCGTTGTTTTTGCAAAGGGTGTGATTTTATCGAATCTTGTATGTGTCGCCTTTTGAAAAACCTAATCGGTTATCATGACTCATTCCATTCGATTTCATGAAAAGATTTGAGCGACGCCAAACCACATTGAAAGTCATGCTTCAAACCTTATTGCCGCATTCAAGCTCGCA
>OU343220.1:268114790-268167027 GCA_910596185.1 Chrysanthemum makinoi
GTCTTTTTATTTTACTTGCGTAAAAAAAAATTTACAACCTAAGGCGTATGGTAGATGCATAGCCTCATTGTGTGTAGTTACTTCACCAAGAATATTAGCAATCGTATAATTTGACTACTGACAGAGGGTCGCGACCCACTCCATCTTGATCCTTTGGGCAGCGAAAGGCTTAAAATACCTTAAGGCCATATAGGAAAGTTAATGTGAAGTTGAGATGGATGTTATGCATATGAGCAAGACATGTTGTTTAGTCTTTGTACATCCCTTCGACATTGAAACTTATAAAGTGACTTGGTGGGCAAATCTTTGTTGTATTGAACGAAACAAGAGATTTGAGGGAAATGTGTTATATCATTAAGTGGGTAGGGAGGATTACATCATTTTAAGAAATGAATACTAGACGCCTACCATTAATGCTTCTTTCCCTAAGTGAGAAGAATGCAAATACATTGATTGAAAGAAAAAATAAAGAATGTCCTTGGACATTGTAAGTTTCATACATAGAACTTACGAAGGGTAGTGCCATTCCAGGTTCTATCAATAGCGTCTCCATCCAAATTTTCCAGCTTGTAGGCTCCGTTGCCATATGCTTCCTTAATAACGTAGGGGCCTTCCCATGTAGGTCCTAGTTTACCCTGGTACTCAGCTTTACTTGCGCTGTTGAGTCGAAGGACGTATTCCCCTGGTTTGAAGGTCGAAGGCCGAACCCGACTGTTGTAGTACCTTTCAATCTTTTGCTTATGGATAGCTTCTCTTATTGAGGCTATTTCTCTTCGTTCTTCAAGTAAGTCCAGGTTACTACGGAGTCTTTCTTCGTTATCTGGCGCCGCTTCAAGTTCATGACCCTTTCGCTTCGACGCTTACTTCCGAAGGGATGACAACTTCCGTGCCATATGTCAAGCTAAAAGGTGTCTCTCCGTGACTTGACTTTGTATGCGTTCTATGAGCCCAAAGTACTTGAGGTAGTTCATCTACCCAACCGTGGTGATTGTATCCCAGCCTTCGTTCTATTCCTTGTATGATGTCACTGTTAGTAACTTCCACTTGTCCGTTACCTTGAGGATGGTAAACGGAAGTGAAAGATTGTTTGATATTCAGGCCTCTGCAAAACACTGGGAATACCCCTTCGGCGAATTGCTTCCCATTATCTGAAATGATGATATGAGGTACTCCGAATCGACATATAATATGCTCCCACACAAACTTTTCCATGTGCCTTCCTGTGATGGATGCCAAAGGCTTCGCTTCCACCCATTTAGTAAAGTAGTCGATGGCTACAACCAAGAATTTTACTCCTCCAGGAGCAATTGGCAGGGGACCTACGATGTCTATCCCCCATTGGTTGAAGGGCCATGCGGACGCCACAAGTAATATCTTGTTTTGGTAGCCTTGGGACCCTTGAGTGAACTTGACAGGCTTCACACTTCAATGATTTCGACATGTCCTCGTCCATCGAAGGCCGGTAATATCCACCCTCATGATTTTGGAAACAACGGAGCGGGGCGCTGCATGAAGTCCGCAGGATCCTTCATGCACTTCTTGAATGATGTTGGCAGCTTGCCTAGGTCCTACGCAACGAAGCCATGGGGACAGAAAGGATCTTCTGTATAGATAATTTCCCATGATTATCTGTATCGCGGTGCTTTCATGCGACCTTTCGAGCTAATTTCTGATCTTCCGGCAGTATACCACTTATTAGATATTCTCTAATCGGAGTAATCCAATTCGAGTCTTCCTCCTGTATTACGTCAGACACCTCCTTTCGGACGATGGACCTATCTGCCAACACTTCGACTAGTACTTCTTTAGCTAAATGAGCAAATTCCATTGATGCCAGTTTGCTAAAGGCGCCGCTTCTTCTTGTCTTGGTTTCTCCAACATGCTCTATGTTGTAGGATGCGAACCCTTCGAGCATTTCCTTGGCCTTATCCAAGTATTGCTTGATCACAGGTTGTCTTGCCTCGTAGGGAGCCTTTTATCCGGTTAGCCACCGTTATGAGTCAACGAAATAGCCAAGTCTTCTACCTCCATGTATTTGGCGGTCGGAGGATGCTAACAAGGCTTTGTACCCGCTTCATTGTTCAGAAGCGTCAAATTCAAAACGGAGTGCATAAGTGTACTCCTTCCCTTTGGGATCAACAAGCATGAGACTTGCGCCAGAACCGTCGGAGCCGGAGGCTCCGTCGATAAAGCTTCCACCCTTCGACCGCTTTATCAAGTTTCTTTTCAGCAACCTTTGTGTCATGTTTTGGTTCGGAGGGTGTTTCTACTAAGAAGTCTGCCAATATTTGCCCTTTGACCGAGTTTCAACCCTTGTATTCAATTTCGTGCTCTCCTAGCTCGATAGCCCATTTAGCTATCCTTCCAGATTTCTCTGGCTTCGAAAGTATCTACTTAATTGGTTTGTCAGGAAGTACGGTTATGGGGTGAGCTTGGAAGTACCTTCGAAGGCGTCTCGCAGCATGGATCAAGGCCAAAATTAGCTTCTCCAATGCTGGATAATTTAGCTCAGCTCCTTGTAGAACCCTGCTGACGAAGTAGATAGGGATTTGCTTCTTCTCCCTTTCTGCCAATAACACAAATGATGCTTTCAAGGAGGCCATGATGTACATAAACAACACTTCGCCTTTGATTGGGGCAGTAAGTGTAGGTAGAATAGCCATGAAATCCTTGAGCTTTTGGAAGGCTGCTTCTGCATCTATACTCCACTGGAACGTCTTTTTGTTCGTGCATCCTTTAAGTGTTTTGAAGAACGGCAAAGATCTGTCTACACCCTTCGATAAGAACCTGCTGAGGGCTACTAGCTTTCCGTTCAGACTTTGCACTTCCTTTAGGGACTTAGGAGGTTGCAAATCCGTGATGGCCTTAACCTACGAAGGATTGGCCTTAATACCTTGCTTGGTGATCAGATGTCCCAAAAATTTTCCTTCTTCCACAGCGAAGGAACATTTCTTGGGATTTAACTTCGTGTTGATGGCGCGAAGCTGGTCGAAGGATTCCTTGATGTCGGAGAGCATGTCCTCCTCCGTTCTACTCTTGATGACCATATCGTCGACGTACACCTCCAGATTCCTACCTATCTGCCTGTGGAAGGCTTTGTCCACTAAACGTTGGTAGGTGGCACCGCATTTTCAAACCAAAAGGCATCTTTTTGTAGCAATAAACGCCTTTTCCTGTAAAAGGTTGTCTTCTTCGCCCTCTTCCGCCATTTGTATCGATGGTAACCCTTATAAGCGTCTAGGAAACACTTCACCGAAACCCGACAAGGATTCCACTTTCCAATCAATTTCGGCAGAGGATAGCATCCTTCGGGCAAGCTTTGTTAATATCCGTGAAGTCCACACATTCGCCATCCTCCGTCATGCTTCTTGACCATCACCGGATTGGCCACCCAAGTTTGATACTTCACCTCTCTGAGTATGCCTGCTGCTACAAGCTCGTCCACTTCTTTGCATGCGGCGGCACTTCTTTCAGGAGCCAGGCTTAGGCGCTTTTGCTTGATGGGTTCAATATGCTTGAACTCATTGAGCTTGTGTTCAGTGCCGAAGGGCTTTCCATCTATGGTGAGAGTTCTGGGGACCCCCGTCATGTCAGAGTAGGTCCATGCGAAGACATCTGCATTAGCACGTAGTACCTTTTCCAATTCTGCTTTAAAGGAGGTTTGGAGCTGCTTTCCAATTACCAACGTCTGATCAGGATAGAAATCATTTACTACAATGCGTTCTTCAACATCAGTACAACTAAGAACGTCCTTCGGAGGCTCTTCCGACACCTGTTTGATCCTTTTGCCTACTTCCGTAGGCTTCTTCACGTTATAGCTGGAGAAAACCGTTCCAATGCCGAAAGGTGTTTGGAATTTGATCGCGGCATGTATGGTGGAGACAACGATGCCCATCTTCTGCATTGCCGTTCTCCCAATCAATAGGTTATAGGGAGATTCAGACCTTACGATCGTGGAAACCAGAGTTTCTGTTCTTTTTAGCCTTCCTTCTCCAATCGTAACCTTTAGAGGGACTTCTCCCAAGGGTCATGAATGTTCCCCTGAGAACCCTACTAAGGGTACCTTCGAATTTACTCTCTTCGACCTTATCGAAGGCTTGAGCTTTAGAAAAATGCGGCGTTAGTAGATTACTTCACATGAGCTACCGCAGTCTAGGTAGGCCCTGTTTACTTCTCTGTTGGAGATCAAGACCTTGATGACCACGGGGTCATTTGAAAGAACTTTTCCTGTGATTGAAGGAAAAGTGACATCTCCTACTCCGCATAATACTTCCTCCACTTCTTTCCTCTTTAAACCAGAGTCATCCTTGTACACCATGAGGATGGGTGCTTCGACAGGTGTGGTATTGATGAGTGCTTATTCACTCATCATTTTTACCCATCCAAGACCACAAAAATGTCTAAAAACACGGAAATATAACCAAATATACTGCAGATATCCTTGGAGTGTGTTTTTATGTGTTTCAGGTACAAAGGATCAAAACAGGGCAAAACGACAGAAATGAGCTCGGATTGGAAAACGTGCTTTGCAGATGGAGCCGGGCGAATTTCTACTTTTTCGAGCCCGGGACACATTTGGGAGTGAGCTTGGGGATCCAGACTCAAACCCGACCCTAAACCTAAAATTATCATCCAACCCTTCACCCGAACCCAAAATTTTCAACTTACCCTTAAAACGTATTTCATTTAAAACAATCATTTTCACCTTTAACCATTTTTCTTACAACAATTATTTTTATTTAAACCAATTTTTATTTAAATTATTTTCTTCCTTAAAAAAAAAAAAGGTTTAAAAACTAAAAAAAAAAAATATATAATACAAAGTCTATTTTCTTAAAAACCTTTTAAACCTTTAACCCTTTTTAACCCCTTCTATACCACTTGACCCCCCCACTACTCTTTTGACCTTCCTCCCTTTATTACCCAAAACAGAAACACAGAATACCCTGCTTCACCATTTTTTGCCCGCCAAAACCTTTGGCGCCCAAAAGCAATCACACTTGTCTTCTTCCCCAACAATTCCCTCTCAAACTCTCTGGTCCCCAGCTCACCTTACCCCACAACCCACATGGGTATGTTTGCCATGTTGGCAATCCAAGTCTTCCTCATTGGAGCTCATAAAAGCAACGGCTCAGATTGGATAAGTGGTGCCCAAGCAAGATGGATGGCCAAGATTGAAGCAAAAGAAGCACAAAGCTATCCATTCTCTCTTTTGTCTCACACAAGAAGCACACAAGCTGCTTGAAGTCCTCCTAGCTCTAGTATAAATAAGCTCATTGTAGCCAAGTTTGGCAGTAGGTTTTTAATAGAGTTCTTAGTTTAATTTATGTTTTAAATTAGTTGTAATGTTTTATTTTATGAATGAAAAAAAGTTTTCCTACTTGTCTTATTTTTTTCTGCTTATATGCTAATAAGCACTTGAGTGCTTATTAGCTTGTTATCACTTGTTTTCTTATCTAAAGTCTCCTTAATATCTGCTATTCAGTCTTTGAAAAGAAAAAAAAAAGCAAACTTGAGTTTTTACTTCATTTTCAAAACAGTTAAGCCCTGTACAGGGGTGTTTGGTTTAAGCTTTATCTTGGGTCAAAACACATTCTCACCCACTTTGACTTTGTAAGTCAAAGTGGTTTTAAGGTTTGAAAGTAGTTTTGAAAGAAGAAAAATTGATTTAACAAGTTTAGTTTAGTTTTGAAAACAATATAATCCATATATGTCCTGTTAACTGAACCAAAACTGCAACAGCAGCTGCTGTTGCAGCCCCTCTTTTGTAGCTTATTTTTCATCAAAACTTTTTCCAAACAGCTTTTCTTAAGTCTTTACTTACCCACATAGATATAGCATAGCTTATTTTGCACTTAGTTTAGCTTTAGCATAGCTTAAATTGCCTATAAAATCTGTCCCAAAACCCATTTTCTTTAACTGTTTCAGCAGCTTATAGCCCAAGTGGGCTCCATTCTCAGATTTTTCATCAGCTTATTACTTGGTATCATAAGCTGAAAATTGGTATGCATAATCTTGGGTTGGTCGTCTAGCTTTTCCACATTTTTGTGAATTTTTAATTCAGCTTATAGATAGCTTTTTAGGAGCCCCAAGTTACCCCCATAACTTGTTTCACTGCAGCAGCCTGCACTGCAGCCCCCTTTCCAGCTTATCTTTTAGCTTATTAGTTAACCCCTTTAGCTTATTTAGGTTTATTTTAGAGCTTATTAGGTACCTTAGGTGAGATTAGCTGTTATCCAGCTTATTTGAGCTTTTTAGACTAGCTTATTATTCCTTTTAGCTTAAGTTTCTTTTAGTTTAGCTTATTATCAAAACTGCTTATGCTCCTTTTTCTTCTTGTGCTTATCTGCTTATCCCATTAGCTTCTTAGTTTTCATAGCTTATTAAACTTAGTACTAATTAGCTTGCTCCCATTTTTCAAGTGCTTATTCACTGTTGATTGCTTAAAATCTGTTAAGACAAGTGGCCCTTTTTTTTCTTAACTGTTGGAAATAAGCAGTTGTAAAACTGCTTATTCCAAGTGTTTGATAAAAAGTGTTTTTACAAAAAAGCTTCACTTTCATCTTATTTACAAGTTTCAAAAGAAAAAGTTAAAAAAAAAATTGTTTTGCAAAAAGGTTCCACAGGATTCGAACCTGGGACCTTTTGCTCAAACACCCAACACAACCACCATTTACCAACTGCCCTAGGGTCTTTTCATTTATTTTCTTGAACCATTTAAACTTTATACACAAACTCAGTTTTAAGCTTACTAGCTTATTAGGCTTTTTAAGTGCTTATTTCGTAAAGTAGTACCACACTTTTTCATTTTTACCAAAATCAGTTTAGCTTAAAGTATTTTATGTGAAATTTTCAGATTTTTCCAAATTAGTTTAGTATTTTTTTTAAAATTAAATTAGATTAAATTAGATTTTAATTCGTAATAAATAATTTAAAAGTCGAAAAAATACCCGGCTTTTTCCTAAAATTATTTTTAGTCGTTTAGAACTAAGAAAAATTAGTTTCACATCCTTAGGCTTTAAATTGCATCATTTTCACTTTTTGAGGCTCGGGATTAGCCCGGGTTTTCACGTTTTTGCATATTATCACCCTAGGACTTAGTGTAACTTAATTTTATTGTTCCGTATGCTTAGTAGTAGTTAGATAATCATTTACTTTGTTCCCGTAGCCTTAATTACTTTCCCTTTAGTTAATTTGTAGAAAACGTAATCAAAAACAAAAACCCGTAACATCGAGCATTTTAATAACAAACCTCAAACGACATTCTCAATTCACACCTCGTTGGAAACGACCGGATATCCTTATCCTGTATCACATATCTCACTCACGGGATTTGATTGACTAACCTTTTTCCTAAGAGGTTTTCGATTCGATTCTCGTGTTTATTTTGATATTGATATTATTATACCATTTCATCCATACACACCACCTTAAAGCCACATATCAAATTTTGGCGCCGCTACCGGGGAGGTTGTGTTGCGACAATATCGTTACGGTTTGACGATTAGTGACTTGAAGAACCTTCCTCGTGAAGTTATTGCTTTTTGAAAAAATTAAAAAACACAAAAATATTTTCCTTTTTATTTTGTATATATATATATAAAAGATAAAAATACAAAAAGATTTTCCCTTTTGTTTTAAATAAAATAGAAGACACAATCAATATAACACTTCTCAACTTGAGTGTTATCATTATAAGTTCCCGAACAAAAGATTAAAACTTGCCTTTGTGTCGCTCGTGATTTGGTTTACTTCTATCGGTTTAACAAAGCGTGTGATGGGTATAAGGACGCCTAACATTAAATTGCGGTGAAAAGAGACGGTTTTTAATACGCTGCGACCTACTAAGTCTCTTCGCTCCTTTGTGCGTTTTACTTATAAAAGTGATCATTTCACGTGGGATTATTGGTTTAAGTTCACTGTGTTTTGCCTCGGTCTTGTTTTAATTGAAAGTGTTGTTTTGGAAGTGCATGCGCACTCGTTCTTCTAATTCTTCTAGTCCCCTTCTTGAACTCGCCACAATTCCGCGAAGACGAAATAGGACGCCCCGCCAATAGTCGAACCCGAGATTCGTACTAATCCCGACCCCGAAATGGCGGAGGATAACCGTTCTATGTTGGAACAACTCCAAGCACCCACCGAGGGTTATGGAGAAGTCATCGTCGTTCCACCAATCGTTGCCGACAATTTTGAGCTCAAACACGGATTGATTAACTTGGTATCGTCAAGCCAATTTTACGGATTTGAGAGAGACGATCCTCACTCTCATATCCGACGGTTTAACAAGCTCACGTCCACAATCAAATATCGAAACGCGGCCGAAGAAGCAATCAAACTACTTCTTTTCCGTTTTCACTTGAGGGGGCTCCCCGGATTTGGCTCGAGAAACAACCCCCTCAATCAATCACCACATGGGACGATTTCGTTTCAAAATTCACTAACGAATTCTTCCCACCACAAAAGACAACACACTTAAAAAATGAAATCACAAAGTTTACACAAAAATTGGATGAATCATTTAGTGAAGCTTGGGATCGTTTTAAGGACTTACTTCGTCAATGTCCTCACCATGGCTTTTCCGAGTTACATCAACTCGATACTTTCTACAATGGTTTGAACGAAAACGATCAAGACTCTCTCAATGCCACCGCTGGTGGTAATCTCTTGACACGCTCTACTAAAGATGTGTTGTCCATCATTGAGAACAAGTCTAAAGTCCGCACCTCACGAAGTAAACCGATTGCTTCCCCGAAAGTGAGTGCTTCACCTTCCTCAGAAAATGTCTCTAGCACGGATGCTAAGATTGACAAGCTTACCGATGCTATCCAAGCATTGGTTCTCTCAAAATCTCTTTCTTCTCCATCTCCAAATCAACCCGCCAAGTCAAAGCGTGGCAGCTACTTGTACTACGTGTGGTGGGCCTCATGCTTACTACAATTGTACCGCTACGGATGGTAATCCTTTTGAAGTAAATGCCGTAGCCGGGCCTTACAATCAAGGAGGTAATCAATACCGCCCTCAAGTTGACCCGAGCTATCGTATAGCAATCAAGGACCACCCGATTTTCCTCAACCTAACAATCAAAATAGGTTCAATCAAAATCAAGTGAAAGGGCAAAATGTTCCATATCAAGCCCCGATGAACCAATACCCTCCCCAAGGGGTTAATCTCAATCATGGTTATCAAGCTCCTAATTACCAACCCCCGTTGGCCCTCCATTGAACTTTCCAACTACATTAAGTCTAATGAGGTTACAATTAGGGGTTTGCAAAGCCAAATCACTACTTTGAGAAATGATTTCCAAACTTCAATGTCAAAACAAGGTAATGAGTTAAAAAATGAATTGAACAAAACAAACAACAAAATTGATCAAAATCAAGACAAAATTGAAAATATGTTCAATTGTATCATGTGTCAAATGAATCAAGCTTCAACTTCTAAAACCCTTCCGGGTAATACAATTCCAAATCCGAAGGGAGAGTTGAATGCTATTGCCACCCGAAGTGGTAAGACATATGATGGACCCTCGATGCCTACACCCTCTCCGGTGAGGGAGGTAGCACAAGAAACCGAGGTGACAAAGGACAAGGTGCATTCTACAAGCCCACAAAGTACCAAGACACGTCCAACCTCCGGTTGTCCAAATTTCCATTCCGGAGCCCGATGTTCCGAAGATTAAGCCTTCAATCCCTTATCCTTCAAGGCTTAATGATCAAAAGGTCCGCGACAAAACTAATCAACAAATGGAGAAGCTTATCCAAATCTTCAAAGATTTGCACTTCGAGATTAGTTTCGTGGATGCTCTCCTTCTAATGCCCAAGTTTGCTCCGACAATCAAAAGCTTGTTGAGCAACAAAGAAAAAATTTCCAAGTTGGCTAAAACTTCCTTGAACGAGAATTGTTCGGCGGTTATCCTTAAAAAACTTCCCGAAAAGTTAGGAGACCCCGGAAAATTCCTAATCTCGTGTGATTTTCAAGGGATAGTTCAATGCTCCGCTTTGGCCGATCTTGGCGCGAGCATTAACTTAATGCCACACTCTATGTGGAAGAAGCTTTCGTTACCTCCTCTTACTCCAACATGTATGATCCTCGAGCTTGCCGAATCGAACGAATTCTCATCCGTTAGGTATAGCCGAGTATGTTTGTGTGAAAGTAGGAGAATTTTATTTCCCCGCCGACTTTGTTGTCGTCGAGTTTGATGCCGATCCCGAAAGTACCCCTCATCCTTGGGAGGTGCTTCTGAAAACGGGTCGCATTGATCGGCGTTGATGAAGGGAAAATTACTTTGAGGGTGAACAAGGAAGCCGTAACTTTTAATCTTGATCAAGTTACGAGATACTCCCCCGTTTATGACGATACGTCCGTAAACAAAATTGATGTCATTGACATTGTGTCGGAGGAGTATTCTCAAGAAATTCTTGGATTCTCGGTGGAAATCCCACCGGTTGATCCCATCATTTCTCTCTCTTCCCCTTCCCTCACTCCATTTTACAATGAGGAAAGTGACTTTATCTTGGAAGAGATTGAAGCTTACTTGTCTAGTGATTCTGTCCCATGGGAAATTGATCACGCCCCCATCGACATCGAGGGAGATATTCTTCTCATCGAGAAGATGCTCAATGATGATCCATCATCACTCCTCCTCAAGAACTTCATATTGAGGAAATCAAAAACATTGAAAATGCTAATGATCCTCCGGAGGTCGAACTTAAGGACTTACCGCCTCATCTTGAGTATGCATTTTTGGTGGGTGACAATAAATTACCCGTCATAATTGCTAAAGATTTGAGTGAGGAAGAAAAAGCCGCTCTCATTACAGTTTTGAAGTCACACAAGCGAGCCATTGCTTGGAAACTTTCCGACATTAGGGGTATTAACCCGGAATTTTGTACACACAAGATTCTAATGGAGGATGACTTCAAACCGGCGGTTCAACATCAAAGAAGAGTGAATCCTAAAATCCACGAGGTTATCAAACAAGAGGTCCTAAAACTTCTTGATGCCGGATTGATTTACCCTATCTCGGATAGTTCTTGGGTGAGCCCAGTTCATTGTGTGCCCAAAAAGGGTGGCATCACCGTTGTTGAAAATGAAGAAAACGAGTTGATTCCTACTCGATTGGTCACGGGATGGCGTGTTTGCATTGACTACCAAAAGTTAAATGAAGCCACCCGTAAAGACCACTTTCCTTTACCCTTCATGGATCAAATGCTTGAGAGATTAGCGGAAACGAATACTATTGTTTTCTCGATGGTTTCTCGGGTTACTTCCAAATACCCATAGATCCTCAAGACCAAGAGAAGACCACATTCACGCGTCTTATGGAACGCGTTTGCTTACCGGCGCATGCCTTCGGCTATGCAACGCTCCCGGTACATTCCAAAGGTGTATGATGGCCATCTTCCACGACATGATCGAGGAAACTATGGAGGTCTTTATGGATGATTTTTCGGTCTTTGGGGATTCTTTCAAATCATGTCTCTCCCATTTGGACAAGATGCTTAAACGCTTGTGAAGACACAAATATTTGTCTAAATTGGGAGAAAAGTCATTTCATGGTCAAAGAGGGCATAGTCCTTGGCCATAAGATCTCTAAAAGCGGGATTGAGGTTGATAAGGCTAAAGTTGATGTCATATCCAAATTACCTCATCCCACCACCGTTAAGGGTGTTCGGAGTTTTCTAGGTCACGCCGGCTTCTATCGTCGATTCATTAAAGATTTCTCGAAAATAGCCCGACCGATGACCCGCCTTTCTTGAAAAAGATAATCGTTCATCTTCTCAAAAGAATGCATTGAAGCTTTCGAAACCTTAAAGAAGAAACTTACGGAAGCTCCTATATTAGTTGCCCCCGATTGGGACTTACCTTTCGAGCTTATGTGCGACGCTAGCGACTTTGCTCTAGGTGCGGTCTTGGGGCAACGAAAATCAAAACATTTCCAGCCTATACATTATGCTAGCAAAACTTTGACCGAAGCTCAAGCACACTACACTACGACGGAAAAAGAATTACTAGCCGTGGTGTATGCCTTCGAGAAGTTTCGACCATACTTGATCTTGTCTAAAAGCATAGTGTATACGGATCACTCGGCCCTCAAATATCTCTTTGCAAAGCAAGATGCAAAGCCGAGATTGCTCCGGTGGGTTCTCCTCCTACAAGAATTTGATATCATCGTTCGTGATAAAAAGGGAGCCGAGAACCTCGCGGTTGATCACTTATCCCGTCTTGAAAATCCTCACCAAGGTGTGCTCGAGAAAAAGGAAATCAATGAAACATTTCCTCTCGAGACACTTAATGTGGTATCTCTAAGTGGAAATTCGAGTACCCCATGGTTTGCCGACTTTGCAAACTACCATACGGGAAACTTTGTTGTTAAAGGGATGTCGTCCCAATAAAAAGGTAAATTCTTCATAGATGTTAAGCATTACTTTTGGGATCGACCCTACTTGTTCAAAAGTCATTGCGATCAAGTCATCCGACAGTGTGTTCACGGCCAAGAAGCCGTTGATATTCTCAACGCTTGTCACAATGGACCCACGGGGGGACATCATGGCCCGAACTACACTGCCAAAAGGTGTTTGACTCGGTTTTATTGGCCCACAATCTATCGCGATGCCAATGACTTAGTCAAATCATGTGACGCTTGTCAACGTCACGGCAAAATCTCGCAAAAGGATGAAATGCCTCAAAATGCAATCCAAGTGTGCGAGATCTTTGACGGTGGGGCATCGACTTCATGGGCCCGTTCCCGTCATCTCGAGGGAACAAGTACATACTCGTGGCGGTCGATTACTTGTCAAAATGGGTGGAAGCGAAAGCGCCCCCACCAACGACCCGAGTAGTTGTGAAATTTCTGAAATCTCTCTTTGCTCGTTTGGAACTCCCGTGCCATCATTAGTGATCGCAGTGCGCACTTTGCAATGACCATTCGCAAAAGTCATGCTTAAGTACGGTGTCACTCACCGCCTTGCTTCCGTGTATCACCCACAAACTAGTGGTCAAGTGGAAGTCTCCAACCGCGGTTTAAAAAGAATTCTTGAGAGGACCGTAGGCAAAAACCGTGCCTCTTGGTCGGATAAGCTAGATGATGCACTCTGGGCCTTCGTGACCGCTTACAAAACACCTATTGGTTGTACTCCTTATAAGCTTGTGTATGGAAAGGCGTGTCATCTCTCGATCGAGCTCGAGCACAAAGCCTATTGGGCCTTGAAGCATGCTAACTTTGATATCAAGTCCGCGGGTGATCACCGAAAAGTTCAACTCAATGAATTAAATGAACTTCGTGATCAAGCCTACGAGAACTCTTTAATCTTCAAAGAGAAGACAAAGAAGATCCATGACTCCAAAATCAAGAACCGCGTTTTCAACGTTGGTGACCGAGTCCTTCTTTTCAATTCTCGATTGAAGATCTTCTCGGGGAAACTTAAAACCCGTTGGACTGGGCCGTTCACCATTGCCAAAGTTTTTCCTTATGGTGCCGTCGAGTTATCTCAAACTGACGGACCAAACTTCAAAGTGAACGGCCATAGATTGAAACATTATTTTGGAGGGGACATACCTCAATTGGTTGTCCCGGATCTCCAAACCTTCCCATGAACCAATGAATTGGGTCGAGTCAAGCTAGCGACTTCGGTTAACAAAACAGTAGCATTTCATGGGTGTCCACCCATGTTTCTATCTTCTTTCTATTTTCTAACACTAAGTGTGGGGAAATCCCACTTGTTGTTTGCTTGTTGTGTGTTTGCTCTCTGTTTTCAGGATTCCGTAGATCGTGATGATTGATGCGCCTGTTTTCAATCCAGCCGCCCAATATCCGATCTTTTTGCTAACGATTATCTAGGGATATCTTTATAAAATCCTTTTTGTGAAAAAAGATTTCGCTTCCACACTTGGCTAGTAGTATTACCTTTTTCCGTTCTATAGTGTCGGCTCCGCCCTACGTACTTTGAATATTGTGGGCAATATTCAATTCTAATTGTGGGGGGGAATTCTAAGCGAATTTGATCACAATGTACCTTCTAGTACCCTAGCACCCCGTTTTGACCAAAAATTTTAAAATTTTTATCGTTTTAAGTCAAGTATTTACATTTAAAAGAAGTGCTTTGCACAAAAAATAAAGCATTGATGCTTCGGTGTTAATGGTAGTTTAGTCTTGATTCGGCTAGAACAAGGGGAATCCCGACTCTGCTAGAGTGTTGATCTAGCTGCTCTCTTAACATTTAGGCTAAGGTTTTACGAGTTGTGCAAATGAAAATGCTAAGCGTGGAGTAGTTGGTTCTCTTTAGAGCTTATATAAGTAATCTATGGATTTTTCTCCCAGAAGCTAACTAATTGGACCTAAATACGTGCTCGTTGTCAAACTTTTGAACATTCAAAATCGTCTTGTTACAATAAAAAGTTTTTAAGCAAAATTGATTTAGAGTCCGAGTTCAACTTTTTATTTAAATTTCCGAGAAAGCATACTTTCTTAAAATCTGAATAATGTGCAAAATGAAAGTATCGAAAAGTGCTTGAATGATGCAAAAGTTGCAAAGTTTAAAGTTAAAGTCAATAGTGAAAAAAAAAAATGATAAAAAAAAAAAAAAAAAATTGATGATGTAAAAGTTGAAAAATGAGAAAAGAAAAATATGAGTTGCGTGAATAAAAGCATTATGTTGCTTATGAATAAATGTGTGTGGTGTGTGCTAAAACACATACCTTTTCTTTATCAAAATAGACCCAAAATAACCAAGAAAGAGCCGTTTATTGCTAATATTTGTGGTTTTCTTGAGTTTGTGCTTGTGCATGTACGGATATGTAAAAACACGCAAAAGGAACCAAATCGACGTAAATCCGAGCACGAGAGATTAAGAGAGCTTAAGCCGAAAGGTCGAATCATGCATTTATGAAGATTTCTAATCTCTAAGGATGATTTGTGAAGATTTGATCAAAGTTTGAAGAAATGTCAGAAATGGCCCCTCAAGTTTCAGCATTTGACAGAAGTGACCCTTAAAGATTCAGAAGTTGCAAATTCAGTCCCTGGTTTATTTGATGATTGACAAAATGGTCCTTGAAGATACTTTCAGAAGTTGCACATTTGGTCCTTGAAATTTCAACTTTTGCATACTTGGTCCTTGGTATACATCCTAGTCCAACATTACTAGACCTAATCCCTTATCCAATCCACAAACAAAATCCAATCCAATATAAAAACATATCTCACGGCCCAAAACCCTTTTACCCGTCCAATAAGCAAAACCAACATTACCCGGTTTAATCCTATCCAACCCGAATAAACACTACACCCGTTTTTACCCCGGTCAAAAGCTACCTTACCCGGTCAACTATTTTGAAAAACATTATAATAACACAAACGCGCCCCAAACACCCCTGCTATCTCCTTCCTCCCAATACACCACCGTTTACCAATCCCAAACACCCAACTTAGTACTTAGAATCTATCCATCCTTCCAGAACCTCTGACCTGTCAGATGAAGCTGCCACAGTGGCTAAATGAAGCACTCCCATTGGTCTACACACGTCACTTGATGATATGAGCTCGTTGATTGGCTGTGGTGACATGGAATGAATGAATGGTCGAGATTAGAGCTTCATGAAGCTTCTCAAAGGGATCCCAAGGCCTCTCCTAGCTGAGCTATTTATACCCACTCAAGTCACAATAGCAATTGGTCCATTTTTCATGTCTTTAGAAAAATGTTACCCTTTTAATTGTCTTATTTAAATACTGTTTTAGTTGTAGTTATGATTTCAGCTTTGTAAACTTTCGTGTTAATTGCAATTTCAGTTTCATCATTACCTTGTCTCATGCTCATTTCAATTTCTCAAATTGCTTTAATAATAATTGTTTCTTAAATTTGCCTATATGTTTCGAGCTCACATAAGCTTTGATAAGCTTTTGTGAGTTTGCTACTGTTTTAATTTACTCAAATCTCAGTTTTTAAGCAAAAAGTCACCAAAGTCAATTTTCAAAGTCAATCTATTTCAGGACTAAAATCTATTTTGAGATTGTTATATTGATGAGTTTAAATGTGTTTTGAGTAGTTGGATTAAGATTGAGCTCAGTTTCATTATAATTTCAGTGTTTTATTGCTTCTAGTTAGATTTAGAGGAGTGTTTGGTTTAGAGTTTGAAACTGTTTTAGAGGTTTGAATAGTGGATATAATCAGTTGCTTAAGGTGTGATATGGTTATATGCATCCATTTCTGTCTTGGTTTTGCTGCATTTGAGCTCTAAGTCAACTTTTCATAGAAACTGTTCTTGTTTCCATTTCTGTTGGAATCAGTGGTTAGGAATTTGCATATAGGTTTAGAATCAGTTAAACAAGGTTGTTAAAGTTCCATTTCATCATTTTATATCTTAATCAGTCCTTGGTTTACTCTCAAATCTCACCAAAGTCAATTACCAAATCTGTTTTTAGAAGTCAAAACCTTGTCTGAATCAGTTTTTGCAGAACTTGCAGCAAATGCACAAGGTTCATTTCAAGTAGATAGGGCCTCATATTTAGTCCAGAGATAGTCAGCTAGGTGGTCTTTAGAACCATAGTTTTGGTTTTTAGTTTATCTTATTGAATAAGCAGTTACATTAGCTTAAAGTTGGTACCTGTTTCACTGTTGCTGCATCAGTATTTACTATCCACATAGCAGCTTTTGTCTTGATCTATAACTTTCTCATCTTAAGTCCTCATTAGCTGAAATTTCGAGCATATGATCTCTGCTAGGTGGGCTTGAGATCTCCACTTTTAGTTTTCATGTTAGCTTATTGGATAAGCAGTTTCATCTGCTTAAACAGTAGGGTCATTTAGGAGTATTGCTTATTTGCTTTAGTTAGTCAATTAGCTCAATCATTGGCAAATGCTTATTTAGGTGTGAGGAGTAGATGCAATTAGCTGCTGTAGAGTAGTCTTAGTGTTATATAGCTTCTGTAGTAGTTTGGTTCATCATTGTGCTTAATAGCTTATTTCCAAATGCTTATTTCCACATCAGTTACATAGCAGCTCTTATTTCTTCCACTTAAGCCCTAGTTTTTATATTTTTCTCAGCTTTAGAATAATATTTTAGTATTTTCCTGAAATTTTCATAATTTTTGGTCACTGTTCACTATTTTTCTTTATTAAATTCAGTTTTTAATCATTTTTAATTACCTTTAATTGCAATTAATTGAGAAAAAGTTCACAAAAATAATTTTTCAATTTTCCCAGTTTAAGATAAATATAAAAAGCATAAAAAATATTTTTCCTTATTTTTCTCCTTTTATTTAGTATTTTTCATAATTTAAATTAGATTTAAATAGTATTGAATTCATAGAAAATAGGAAATTAATCAGAAAAATACAAAAATAGTTTTGAAAATTCTATTAGGGTATTTTAGATTTTAGAAAAGTAATTCCATAATTTTCCCCTTTGTTTTTATAATTTTTAGTTATTTAGTTTTATTTTTAAAGTTAATAATTAGTTTTTAATTTAAATAAGTTCAAGAAAATTCCTAAAAATTAGTTTTAATTCATAATTAGTTTTCTAATATCATTTTTAGCATAAAATTAATTTTAGGTTATTTTTAGGATCTAGATTAGACGTCCTTGCTTTTTATTCGCGTTTCGTTTAAGTTTAGTATTTATGCTTTTAATGTAGAATTGCTAGTTTGCCTTAATTCTTAGGATTTCCCGTAGATTAGATGTTCCATTTACTTTTCTTATCCCGTAGTTTAGATAATATCATCTTATCCCCTTTTCTCATTCGAATCCCGATTATTGAGACGTGAGTTGGAAATTCCATTCAACCCTCGTTCGGAACGATCTCGGTGCTCAAACCTTACACGTTTGAGTTACCCGTATACTACTTCTTCTCTTCTATTATTGATCAGTGTCTGAGCCGTTTTAAGTTTCTTACGGTTAGTCATTCACAAGTGGCTAGCTTGTGTGAGCAAGCTTGACGTGTTTCGAAATGTAATCAATTTTTGGCGCTGCTGCCGGGGAGGGCTTGTAGCGAGTTTTCGTATTCCGTCTCGAATCGCGTGCATTTGAAGATCCTTCCCCGAGTGAAGTTACCGTCATTTTTGTAAATATATCTTTTTCAAAAACCCAAAAAGATTTTCCTTTTCAAAATATGTTTTCTAAAAACCCAAAAATATTCTTCTTTACCCTCTGAACCGTCAATTCTTTATCCCTTAACCCTCTTATTCGTATAATTCTCGATGTCTTCGTCTTACCATTATGGTTGTCAATGGTGTGGTGGACCTCAAAATGGTGGGAATTGTCCCGGTTGTAGCATTGTGAATACGGGAAACGAGTTTGTCTACGACCAACATCCCTACAATGATACGACCGATTTCCTTAACCAATCCCCATACCATGAGACGAAGTCATACTCGTGTGAGTACTGTGGAGGTCCTCACCAAGGTTTTCAATGTCAAGCCCAATTTAACAATACAACCTTTGGTTATGAACCTTATCCATATACCTCACCAAACCCGTCACAACAATCATCTTTGTGAGTATTGTGGAGGTCCGCACTTTAATTCCGATTGTCAAATGCATAATCCAATTGTTTACGAGCAAGTTCCTTATGACTATTCTTATGACCCACCTCCACAATACCAAGAAATTCAACCACAACCTCCGATAATTTCTCCAGAAATTCAAAGATGTTTTAAAATACTCGAAGAATTTGTTAATGAACATGCCGAAGATCGAAAGCATCTCGCAACGAAAGATCTATGATAGAATTACTCAAGAGGAAAACGGCGGCTACAGTTGAAAAGTGTCTTGAGGAAATACGAATTGAGGAGCAAGCACTTAAAAGACGTGCCCGATGGCTCGAGACTTACATCGATGATGATGATGAGGATTCCATCCAAATGAAAGAATATTATGAAAGTTTGTCTACCAACCCACTCCCGTTTTCGAGCCTTTCATTTCTGATCCTTCCCCTTCTCTCACGCCGGTTGAGAGAAGTGACATCGTTTTGGAAGAGGTCGATGATTCTATTTCTTCAAACATTGTTGAACCCGTTGACTCTCTCATAATGGGGGCCGAGCCTCTTAGTACTATTCCGGAACGGAGTCGCTTGTGTTGAGAGCCTCATCCCAATCCCAAGAGAGTCCGAGGTTGTAGATGATATTTGTGATGAGCTTTCTCTTGATATTTCGAATGATCATGATGAGATGTTTTCCGATTCGAGGATGTATCGGCAGTGATTGTGATTCGCTTTTATGTGATTCTCTTGACATCTCCGAGGTTACTTCCGGATTTTCTCAAATCCACTTTTCGAATTCAAAGATGACTACACCTTTTGTGAAGTTAATCCTCTTTTCGACCAAGAATTTGAGTCCGATTCAGAGACCACAACGGAAGTGGTGGATATTGCTAGCTCTCGGAGCACACCACTTGTCCCATCTCTGTGTTCCGACCTTTCTCTCCCATCATGTGATGTTATGCAAGATGAAGGAAGTGATGAATCGACGAAGATATTATGGAGATTGATGAATTGACTAAAGTGGTTGGAGACGATATTCTTGATGATCCGCCTTTATGATTCGATATGGAAGAAATCAACTTATTTCTTGATGATCCAATACCACCGGGTATTGAGAGTGACGGGTGCAACTCTAATCAAGATATCCTTTTTCTTGAAAGCTTGCTTAATGATGATTCTCCTCCTCTGTTGAGTTTCGACCCTCACTTATCCCGTTGAGCACACATGTGAGGACAAGATTTTCAACCCCAGGATACGCGTTGATGAGTTTTATGCTAAAAATGTCATTCGAAATAAGGATCCTCCCTTGGATGCCTTCGTTGATGAGCCTTTGAGCCACACCTTTCTGTACCATAGACTCTGTTCTTCTTTGGAGTATTCTCTTATTGATCCTTCATCCCTTCGTCCGCCCGCAAAACCACCGGATGATGGATCGTTCTTTCATATGCCTTATGTGAGTTTGGGAGGAGTCATTCCGTATGTGCTTGAGCCCGACATTTTCTTTCCCTCCCAAACCACCCAGTCTCATTCTTTCGAGAATGAGGAAACCGCTTTTGACCCCGTATCTCTACCACCTTCTTCCCCAAGGACAAATGAATTGGGGATCGAGTCAAAGCTAGCGATTCGCTTAAGAAAAACAAGAGCGCTTCGTGGGAGTCACCCCATGCTTATCCATCTATCTTCTTTCTATTTTCTAATAAGTGACGCGAAGGGGTCCGCCTCTTCGATTTCTCGTGTTTGGTTGTTTGTGATGTTGTGTAGGATTTTCCCGATATGAAGACTCTCGTACTCGAAGTTTGTCATTTTCTCTACTCGAAGTTTCATGATCGATGCTGATGGAAATCCGATATCCTAATCTTATCGATTAACGTTTATCTTCTAGCATACTTAATAAACGGCTTTTAGATTTTCGTGATACCCTTGCTTTTAAACATTGAGGACAATGTTTCGTTCTCGTCTGGGGTAGGGTAATCTTCGATTTGATTTGACCGCACTTGCTTATTTCGTTGTGTTTCTCTCGTAACCCGCTTTTCCTTAGAAAATGAAAAATTGTGCAAAAATGAGCAAAATTTAAAATTTTTTCAAGCTTTTGTTAAGTCTTTTTGATTGAAAAGTTGGCTAGTCTCTTAGATCAGAAGCTATAAAATGCGAATTCTAGCCCACAAAGCCAAGATTTTGCAAGTTTCCCTGAGTGACTTTAAATATGCATGACTTGATTTCATTAGACTAAGCATTTGCTAAGTTAATATATGTTTTGACACCTTGATTGACTTTCACGGTGAGAGTAGGAATAGAATTCTGACTTGACCGTGTTGAGCCTAGCTTGTTCCTTTAACCATAGATAATCTAAAAATTATCGGCTAAGCATCTGCGGATCTCATTATTTGGGATTTTAAATTTGCAGAGATCGAGAAATGATAGAGTTACTTATGAGTTTAGATGCTAAGCGTGGAGTAGTTGGTTCTCTTTAGAGCCCATCGAAGGTACTTATGGCTTTTTGTTCCCACAAAATTGTTTCACCCCATATCTATCTCAATAATTAGAGATGTTGAGTTTTTGGCGATAGTTAGTTCTTTTTCTTCTTAAAAGAATCTTTGTTTTAAAAATTGGGTACACATCAAGGATCCGTAATAAATAATTGAGTAATAAGTGATATGTGAAATGTAATAAGTAAAGTTGTGAGCTGCGGTGTCGAGATCGGACCCTTGGATCTTTAGCCGGGATTGAGTGAGGTCTTAGCCTAGCCAACCGGGATCCTCATTTCATGAAGCCTATAGTCTTGGAATTACCCCGTGAAGCTCCGTGGTTCACAACTCATATAAGTAAAGGTATAAGTGCAATGTAAAAAAATTGATGTTGAAAAATGAAGAAAAATGAAAATGAAAAAATCAAAAATGTTAGTGAATAAAAATTCCTTGATGTGGACCTCATTTTTACGACAATGGTTCTCGAGAGAAGACGGATAACTAATTATCGACTTAGCTTTGTATCTTTATCGGAATAAAAGTTATCGAAACGAGAATTTGAAGAAATTCATTTCTCACAAAAATAAAAAAATCTAGAGGAAAATAGGAAAATGGGAACGAAATGTATTTACACAAGTAACTTCCATGGGTAGTGTTAGCATCTAGAGTCATATGTAACAATGATTTCGGTTTTAGGCTTAGTTTGGGACTTGTGAAAATCGGGGATGTATTCTATCCGTATGGTCACTTCATATTGTGTTGTGTTTTCTACTCCGTGATCCTAACGTGTCGTTTGAAAAATGTTGGTGTTATTGATCGACATGAAAGTTCAACAAACCGTCATTCATAACCGGAATGTGCTTAATCGTAATATCTATATGAGAAATGAAAGGTAAGCGGGCGCTTTTAGAATTAAGGCTTTTTTAATCTCTTTTGAGGAACATTGACTACTTCTTCTCTAATTGGTTTTATGCGAAGCTGTTTGAAGTTTCTTACGGTTAGTCATTCACAAGTGGCTAGCTTGTGTGAGATAACTAGACGGTTTGGACATATCAATGGTTTAGTAGAAAGAGATTGAAATCCTTGGTTTTAGAAGCGTGAGTTGATTGCATTAACATGAGGACACTAAGGCAATAGTTTCGTTGGGGTATTTTGGTATGGGCTAAAACACATACCTTTTCTTTATCAAAATAGACCCAAAATAACCAAGAAAGAGCCGTTTATTGCTAATATTTGTGGTTTTCTTGAGTTTGTGCTTGTGCGTACTCTGATATGTAAAAACACGCAAAAAGGAACCAAATCAGGGGCGTAAATCCGAAAGCACGAGAGATTAAGAGAGCTTAAGCCGAGAAGGTCAGAATCATGCATTTATGAAGATTTCTAGTCTCAGAGGATGATTTGTGAAGATTTGATCAAAGTTTGAAGAAATGTCAGAAATGGCCCCTCAAGTTTCAAAGATTTGACGTAAGTGACCCTTAAAGATTGAAGTTGCAAATTCAGTCCACGGTTTATTTGATGATTGACAAAATGGTCCTTGAAGATACTTTCAGAAGTTGCACATTTGGTCCTTGAAATTTCAACTTTTGCATACTTGGTCCTTGGTATACATCCTAGTCCAACATTACTAGACCTAATCCCTTATCCAATCCACAAACAAAATCCAATCCAATATAAAAACATATCTCACGGCCCAAAACCCTTTTACCATCCAATAAGCAAAACCAACATTACGGTTTAATCCTATCCAACCCGAATAAACACTACACCCAAGTTTTACCCGGTCAAAAGCTACCTTACCCGGTCAACTATTTTGAAAAACATTATAATAACACAAACGCGCCCCAAACACCCCTGCTATCTCCTTCCTCCCAATACACCACCGTTTACCAATCCCAAACACCCAACTTAGTACTTAGAATCTATCCATCCTTCCGTAACCTCGACTGTCGGATGAAGGCCGACAGTGGCTAAATGAAGCACTCCCATTGGTCTACACACGTCACTTGATGATATGAGCTCGTTGATTGGGCCGTGGTGACATGGAATGAATGAATGGTCGAGATTAGAGCTTCATGAAGCTTCTCAAAGGGATCCCAAGGCCTCTCCTAGCTGAGCTATTTATACCCACTCAAGTCACAATAGCAATTTGTCCATTTTTCATGTCTTTAGAAAAATGTTACCCTTTTAATTGTCTTATTTAAATACCGCTTTTAGTTGTAGTTATGATTTCAGTTTTGTAAACTTTCAGTGTTAATTGCAATTTCAGTTTCATCATTACCTTGTCTCATGCTCATTTCAATTTCTCAAATTGCTTTAATAATAATTGTTTCTTAAGCTGCCTATATGTTTACTGAGCTCACATAAGCTTTGATAAGCTTTTGTGAGTTTGCTACTCTGTTATAATTTACTCAAATCTAGGTTTTTAAGCAAAAAGTCACCAAAGTCAATTTTCAAAGTCAATCTATTTCGTGACTAAAATCTTTTTTGAGATTGTTATATTGATGAGTTTAAATGTGTTTTGAGTAGTTGGATTAAGATTGAGCCTGGGCGATTTCATTATAATTTCAGTGTTTTATTGCTTCTAGTTAGATTTAGAGGAGTGTTTGGTTTAGAGTTTGAAACTGTTTTAGAGGTTTGAATAGTGGATATAATCAGTTGCTTAAGGTGTGATATGGTTATATGCATCCATTTACTGTCCTTGGTTTTGCTTTGCATTTGAGCTCTAAGTCAACTTTTCATAGAAAGCTGTTCTTGTTTCCATTTACATTTGGAATCGGTGGTTAGGAATTTGCATATAGGTTTAGAATCAGTTAAACAAGGTTGTTAAAGTTCCATTTCATCATTTTATATCTTAATCAGTCCTTGGTTTACTCTCAAATCTCACCAAAGTCAATTACCAAATCTGTTTTTAGAAGTCAAAACCTTATGTCTCTGAATCAGCTTTTCGCGAGAACTTGCAAAAGACAAATGCACAAGGTTCATTTCAAGTAGATAGGGCCTCATATTTAGTCGGAGATAGTCAGCTAGGTGGTCTTTAGAACCATAGTTTTGGTTTTAGTTTATCTTATTGAATAAGCGTTACATTAGCTTAAAGTTGGTACACATTCCTTTAATTCTTGCATCGGTATTTCTTGTCCCTAGAACTTTTGTCTTGATCTATAACTTTCATCTTAAGTCCTTATTAGCTGAAAATTGGTACAAATGATCTCTGCTAGGTGGGCTTGAGATCTCCACTTTTAGTTTTCATGTTAGCTTATTGGATAAGCAGTTTCATCTGCTTAAAACGGTAGGGTCATTTAGAGTATTGCTTATTTGCTTTAGTTGGTCAATTAGCTCAATCATTGGCAAATGCTTATTTAGGTGTGAGGAGTAGATGCAATTAGCTGCTGTAGAGTAGTCTTAGTGTTATATAGCTTCTGTAGTAGTTTGGTTCATCATTGTGCTTAATAGCTTATTTTCAAATGCTTATTTCCACATCAGTTACATAGCAGCTCTTATTTCTTCCACTTAAGCCCTAGTTTTTATATTTTTCTCAGCTTTAGAATAATATTTTAGTATTTTCCTGAAATTTTCATAATTTTTGGTCACTGTTCACTATTTTTCTTTATTAAATTCAGTTTTTAATCATTTTTAATTACCTTTAATTGCAATTAATTGAGAAAAAGTTCACAAAAATAATTTTTCAATTTTCCCAGTTTAAGATAAATATAAAAATCATAAAAAATATTTTTCCTTATTTTTCTCCTTTTATTTAGTATTTTTCATAATTTAAATTAGATTTAAATAGTATTAAATTCATAGAAAATAGGAAATTAATCAGAAAAATACAAAAATTGTTTTGAAAATTCTCTTAGGGTATTTTAGATTTTAGAAAAGTAATTCCATAATTTTCCCCTTTGTTTTTATAATTTTTAGTTATTTAGTTTTATTTTTAAAGTTAATAATTAGTTTTTAATTTAAATAAATTCAAGAAAATTCCTAAAAATTAGTTTTAATTCATAATTAGTTTTCTAATATCATTTTTAGCATAAAAGTAATTTTAGGTTATTTTTAGGATCTAGATTAGACGTCCTTGCTTTTTATTCGCGTTTCGTTTAAGTTTCGTATTTGCGTTTTAATGTAGAATTGCTAGTTTGCCTTAATTCTTAGGATTTCCCGTAGATTAGATGTTCCATTTACTTTTCTTATCCCGTAGTTTAGATAATATCATCTTATCCCCTTTTCTCATTGAATCCGATTATTGAGGCGTGAGTTGGAAATTCCATTCAACCCCGCCGGGAGCGATCTCCTGCTCAAACCTTACACGTTTGAGTTACCCGTATACTACTTCTTCTCTTCTATTATTGATCAGTGTCTGAGCCGTTTTAAGTTTCTTACGGTTAGTCATTCACAAGTGGCTAGCTTGTGTGAGCAAGCTTGACGTGTTTCGAAATGTAATCAGTGTGAAACTTGCTTTTTCTTAAATTTAAATCGGAAGTTGAACTCGTATTCGTCAAAGTTGTCTAAAAGTTTGACGGTAATTTGGAAATCCTTGATTTCAAAGATCCCAAAGCTCAGATACTATTCTCAAGGGTGAAAACCTAGCCTCCTTAAAAGGACAAGTTGAGAAGAAAGTCGCAACATGGAGTGATCTCACCTTTGAATCTCGAATTTCTAAATTGCCGTCGGTTGTAATCCATTTAGGTTTAGTTTTAACTTAACGGTAGCTTCGTAAATCTTTGGAATCAATTCCCGCTAATTCCGGTATTATTCTCTGTGAGGTGTCAAAATCCCGGTCACTTAAAACTAATGTTTTGGGATGTGCCGAGAAGAAAGCCGCTACATGGAAGAGGCCCTTTCGATCCGTAGACTTTCATCGCTTTCGATGGGTTAGTACTTTGGTTAAGTGGATAAGAACCATAACAAATGTCGATTTCAATGGTCAAAATTTTGAAAATAAGCACACACACTTAAATTTTATGAATTGCGGGAGTAAAAAGTTAAGTCTCGACTTACATAGATTATTGATATAAGTAGTGTTAGCATTTTACAAAAACGTTTGCACAATAAGTTTAAGCTTAGTTTGAGAGTATAAAAAGAGGATGACGATTACAATTCCCCGGAGACACCCATTTTGCATGAATCCCGTTCCGTGATGCCATGTTTTGATAATCAAGCATGTTATTTATTTACGTTCAAGTTTTAAATTTCTCGTAGTAAATAAGAAGTCGAAACGGGGTATACTTGGTATTTTTGATCCATTCATTACTTCATATGATCGGATTGCTAGGGACTAGCAATTGATAGTGTGGGGGATTTGATGAGTGCTTATTCACTCATCATTTTTACCCATCCAAGACCACAAAAATGTCTAAAAACACGGAAATATAACCAAATATACTGCAGATATCCTTGGAGTGTGTTTTTATGTGTTTCAGGTACAAAGGATCGAAAACAGGGCAAAAACGGACAGAAATGAGCTCGGATTGGAAAACGTGCTTTGCAGATGGAGCCGGAGCGAATTTCTACTTTTGAGCAGGGACACATTTGGGAGTGAGCTTGGGGATCAGACTCAAAACCCGACCCTAAACCTAAAATTATCATCCAACCCTTCACCCGAACCCAAAATTTTCAACTTACCCTTAAAACGTATTTCATTTAAAACAATCATTTTCACCTTTAACCATTTTTTCTTACAACAATTATTTTTATTTAAACCAATTTTTATTTAAATTATTTTCTTCCTTAAAAAAAAAAAAAAAAAAAGTTTTAAAAACTAAAAAAAAAATATATATATATATATATAATACAAAGTCTATTTTCTTAAAAACCTTTTAAACCTTTAACCCTTTTTAACCCCTTCTATACCACTTGACCCCCCCCACTACTCTTTTGACCTTCCTCCCTTTATTACCCAAAACAGAAACACAGAATACCCCTGCCATTTTTTGCCATGAAACCTTTGGCCAAAAGCAATCACACTTGTCTTCTTCCCCAACAAGTCCCTCTCATACCCTCTGGTCCCCAGCTCACCTTACCCCACAACCCACATGGGTATGTTTGCCAAGCTGGCAATCCTAGTCTTCTCCTCATTGGAGCTCATAAAAGCAACGACTGGATTGGATAAGTGGTGCCCAAGCAAGATGGATGGCCAAGATTGAAGCAAAAGAAGCACAAAGCTATCCATTCTCTCTTGTCTCACACAAAGAAGCACACAAGTCTGCTTGAAGTCCTCCTAGCTCTAGTATAAATAAGCTCATTGTAGCCAAGTTTGGCAGTAGGTTTTTAATAGAGTTCTTAGTTTAATTTATGTTTTAAATTAGTTGTAATGTTTTATTTTTATGAATGAGAAAAAAAAAGTTTTCCTACTTGTCTTATTTTCTGCTTATATGCTAATAAGCACTTGAGTGCTTATTAGCTTGTTATCACTTGTTTTCTTATCTAAAGTCTCCTTAATATCTGCTATCCAGTCTTTGAAAAGAAAAAAAAAAGCAAACTTGAGTTTTTACTTCATTTTCAAAACAGTTAAGCCCTGTACAGGGGTGTTTGGTTTAAGCTTTATATTGGGTCAAAACACATTCTCACCCACTTTGACTTTGTAAGTCAAAGTGGTTTTAAGGTTTGAAAGTAGTTTTGAAAGAAGAGAAATTGATTTAACAAGTTTAGTTTAGTTTTGAAAACAAAATAATCCATATCTGTCCTGTTAATCTGTGGCGAACCAAAATCGCTGCTTATGGCTGCTTTCGACCCTCTTGTAGCTTATTTTTCATCAAAACTTTTTCCAAACAGCTTTTCTTAAGTCTTTACTTACCCACATAGATATAGCATAGCTTATTTTGCACTTAGTTTAGCTTTAGCATAGCTTAAATTGCCTATAAAATCTGTCCCAAAACCCATTTTCTTTAATCGCTGTTTTGACTTATAGCCCAGTGGGCTCCATTCTCAGATTTTTCATCAGCTTATTACTTGGTATCATAAGCTGAAAATTGGTATGCATAATCTTGGGTTGGTCGTCTAGCTTTTCCACATTTTTGTGAATTTTTAATTCAGCTTATAGATAGCTTTTTAGGAGCCCCAAGTTACCCCCCATAACTTGTTTCCTTTGCTGACACACTTGCTGCAGACCCCTTTTCCACTTATCTTTTAGCTTATTAGTTAACCCCTTTAGCTTATTTAGGTTTATTTTAGAGCTTATTAGGTACCTTAGGTGAGATTAGCTGTTATCCAGCTTATTTGAGCTTTTTAGACTAGCTTATTATTCCTTTTAGCTTAAGTTTCTTTTAGTTTAGCTTATTATCAAAACCCGCTTATGCTCCTTTTTCTTCTTGTGCTTATCTGCTTATCCCATTAGCTTCTTAGTTTTCATAGCTTATTAAACTTAGTACTAATTAGCTTGCTCCCATTTTTCAAGTGCTTATTCACTGTTGATTGCTTAAAATCTGTTAAGACAAGTGGCCCTTTTTTTTCTTAATCATTTGGAAATAAGCGGTTGTAAAACCGCTACTTATTCCAAGTGTTTGATAAAAAGTGTTTTTACAAAAAAGCTTCACTTTCATCTTATTTACAAGTTTCAAAAGAAAAAGTTAAAAAAAAATTGTTTTGCAAAAGGTTCCACGAGATTGAACACAGGACCTTTTGCTCAAACTCTGGTTGGAATCACTCCTAAACAGGATTTCAAGTATTTATATTTCATATGTAATAGGTAGCTTTATTATGGCCTTTATGTTTGTTTAAGGTCAAGCTTATGTAGAAGGCCCATAAGCTTGACCCAAGCCCAATAAGGATAGGAAGGGAACTAGGAGTGTTGCCCTAGCTTCCCTCCTATAAATACCCCTTGTAAACCTTCATTTGAAGGTTGGTTGTTCAAGTTCTTTTCTTTCACATACACTCTCTTCTTAACCGTATACTATATTGTGTGTGTATGTGTTTGATACTTGTTCAATCGCCTCATCTCCTTTCTTATAAGCTTGTGTTGTAAAACTAGTGACCTAACAGTGGTATCAATCGCCAAATAGTTGGGTGTACTCGTTTGTTTTTGAAGTTTTGTTTTTGTGACTTACGCGTAAAGATAACGCAACCTTTGGTTATCTTAAAAACTCGTTTTTTACACTTTTTAATCCAAGATTCTTGTACTTTCAATGTTTTGAGGTGTTAAAATACTTGTTTTTGGCAAAAAGTTTCAAACTTTACGCGTGGATTTACGCTTTTAAGCTTGTTTTTGTTCGTGGGTGTCGTTCTACGCGTAACCCGCTTAGCAAGATGGTACATCAAAATTTACACTTTTGTGTTCTTTTGGTACTATTGAAGCTATTCCATAACAAAAATCTGGTTTAGAAACACATTTGGGCAAAATCAAAGTTACGAGCAATCCTACGCGTATCAAAACCCTAAAATTACGCGTAAGATTTTCCTTGGTTTGATCTTCATTTTTCGGTTTATTCCGTTTTCTTACTTGGATAAGTCTGAAAATACGCCGACTTTGGATATCTTTTGCACTGTGAAGTGTAAAAGATCATTTGGGCAAAACCCTAAAATTACGCATAAGCATAAGCTTACGCCAGAGAAATCCTACGCATAAGATTCACTTTACGCGTAAACTTAGGTCTACGCTTAAGGTAATCCTACGCCTAACTTTCTACGCCTAACTTTTGTCTACGCATAACTTTAGTGCTTTTATCCTACTTACGCCAGTAAGCTTAAAACCTACGCCAGAACTCCTCATTGTTACGCCGTAACTTTTGGTGTTTTTACGCATAAGTGCTACTTGGTTCTTGTCTTTTCTAAGCCTAAGGACACTTCATCAACAAAGGTTCATTCGACTACAAAGATCCATTTTACCACACAAGTTTTTCAACATGTCACAACCACCATACTCTAACTATTTCCCTTACACATATCCTCAACGACAACAACAACTAAGTCCACAACATCAAGAATGGAATCAACAACAAGCAATTTATCAACAACAATTTAATCAACAACATACTCCACAACTTGCGGCAAATCCACAACCTCAAATGGTTCAACCACCACCAAGTTCTCAAGCTCAACCGTATACAAATGAATTCAATCAACATCCATCAAGGAACACTATGAAGGAACCCACTTGGTTTGCAAAGATGTGTGAAGCTTTAAGCACCTAACAATCAATTCATGAGGTCGATCACTTGATAGACCTCCAATGCTCACTTCCAGAAACTACGATCAATGGGTGATAAGGTTCTTTAGGTTTTGTGATCTAAGAAGCCACATGGAAAGTTCTTAAAGAAGGTTATCTTAGAAGGTCCATTTGAGATGCCTACTATCATTGTACCCGAGATCCAAATGCCATTCCACCAAGAGATGAACAAACCAACATTGCTATCAAGCAGCATTTAAATCCCACGTAACTTCTACACTATGAAGCTGATGAACTTGCAATGGAATACATCCTCTTAGGATTACCAAACCCAATTCTTCAGAGTGTTGATGCTCAAAAGATCGCACAAAAAATGTGGGATCATATTCGCCTTCTTATGGAAGGATCTCAGACTCAATCGAGGATTTGGAATCCAAAATTTACTTGGCTTATGAACACTTCATGATTGAACCTCGAGAGACACTAGAGTCCTATCATCATAGATTTTCTGACATCATCAATGATTTGGATAAACACAACATCATCATGCCAAGAATTGCAGTGAATACTAAGTTCCCGAGTAGTCTTGGTCCTGAATGGGAGAAGTATGTCATTTTTCTCCGCCAAGCTTTAAGAACATGCATCAATCTACCTATGGATTGTTGTACGATTACTTGAAACCTCATGAAAAGGAAGTTGATCGAGAAAGGATTCTCCGTGCTCAAATTGCTCCACCAACACATCCGAAAAATTCACAACAACTTGCCTTATATGCTCAAAACCGTTATTCTCCTCAACCAAAGAACTCAACCAAATGCTACAAACACACCTTCACAACAACAACCTCAACAAAATCAATTGGTTCCATACAACAACAATGCTCAAGCATATGTCGCTGAAGCGACGAGGAATCCGATCCGATCGAAGCATTGCAACAAGGATTTGCTATGATTGCTAATGCCTTTAGCCGCTATACCAACAAATCCAACAATCGTGATTCGCTCCTCATCTAACACACGGACTCAAGCCGCTGTGAACAATGGACGGTTGAAGTTCGTAATCGTGGATTATGGTCGCCGATGGGCGGTGGTCAAGGATTTAATGCTGTGGGTAGGAATAACAACAGAGCTCAAGTGGTGGAACAGGAAATGCTCAAAATGGGTTGAATGGTCTTCGATGCTACAACTGCAATGAGAAGGGACACTGGCTAATGCATGCCCAAAGCCAAGGACTAAGGGCGCGCTTATTTCAAAGAGGCTCTTCTTTGGCTCTTAAGGATGAAGCGGTGGAACTCTCACGCACAAAGAACGAGCTTTATGGCAAATGCCGACTCGATGATGATATGGAGGACTTGCGTGCCAATGCAAATTGTTATGTTGATGGCTAATATGCAAGGCACACATGAGTGACACAGCCCAGTATGACACCGATGGCTTGTCTCGTGTATCCAACAAACCATATTTATCTCGATCTCATATCTCCGCCAACATCCTGATCCGCAAGGCTCGAATGTTCAAAATGAGTCATCCACATCTCATTCGAAGATTTTCAACTAGACCCCGTAGAGTTATATTTGACGCATCAAGATGACCAACCGGTTTCCCTTGATAATCAAATTGACTACGTGGTCATACTTGAGGATCTAAATAATGATCATGTTGTGACTCACGCTGAACAAGATGAACTTTTGCCCCATCCGCATCTTGTTCTCGCTACTTCAAGACCAACAATCCCAAATTGCTGCATGTGTTGCATTAAATCAGGACTTGAAAAAAAATGCACTGTTAACAAAGGATTTTGAATGTTTACAAAAGCAACTCAACTTTTTCAAAACTCAAGAAAAACGTGAAAACGGTTTTGAAGCGGCCTTTGCCAAATCTTATCAAAACGAAAAATATTTAGAACGACAGATGCGATCTAGCCGCTCAAGAATGCTTTGTTGTCCAAATAGAACAACTCACACATGAACATAAAAAGCAAATTAACGCTCTCACCTTGGAAAATCAAAAAGCTAAGGCCGAGTTGTTAACTTGTCAAAACAGCTCTCGCATACAAAAAGCATTCACCGAAACGAATAGATGATCATCTTGAAGAAATCATCGGCTTGCAAAACAAACTTAAAGAGTTTAAAACTCTTGTTTACAAACATGGCGAGTCGGTCACAACCATTGAAAAGTTTACTTTAAAACCAAATCCAAATGGATATGGACCTAATCTTGCCGACATAAACCTAAGCTTTCAACCAAAACATTCAAACCAAATCCTCAAGTTTCCAAAGGCAGTAATATAAAATTGATAATTCGTTATGAATGTTGTTGAATATCATCGCCAAGAGGAATTAGATGCGTAAGACGAGAGTCGATCAAAATTAACAACTGTTGTTTACAACAAACCTTTTAATTATTCTAAACCGGTCACTTTCGCCACACCAACGGATTCTTCCAACACACCAAGAGTTATCATCGTAACACCGAAGTCTTCTATTGTTAAACCCAAAACAGACTTTGCACAAACTTATGGTCCTTTACCTTCCATTAGTGAAGTAAATTCACAACCAGAAAATCGAAAAATTCTTCGATATTTTGACATTTTCATGGCCTCAAAATTTTACAACATGAGATAGAATATCGACCTGAAATCAAAATTGAACATTTTCAATCGCCTCTGGCGCGAGAACAAAGAGACATTTTTCATAAAAATCTTTTACCTAATGTTAAAAACTTGAAAAGTTGTGCAATTGCTCGAAAAGGATTTTCATAAGGAACTTGGGGTCATGAAAACGCTGAGAAAACGTAAACATCTATTTCAATCACTAAACGTAAAAAGAAAATGTTAAGAAAAGATGTTGATCGACTCTTGGAAGATGTTATCCGTGCGGATGTTCAAAATGTTGTGTTATTGAATTCGTTGTCATATGCATTTGATAATATCTCTGACATCAAGGCTCGTGGTAAATGTTGAGAACACCGATAATGTGCTTCAGACGAGTCCTTAATCGTTGAAAACAAACGATTGTCAAACTAACTTTCAAATGCAATACGCCGCCTTAATTGGTGTCAAAAGATATTCACGATCAACAAATTGTTTTTCAAAACAAAATCAACCAGCCATGCGCAAAACCTTCTCGATTCTAAAATTGAGCAACCGATGATCAAAACGCGGTCTTTCAAGTGTCAACTCTCAAAATATGAACAAGAACTTGTAAAAGTTAAAAAGGAATATGGTGTCATATTTGATTTACTTAAAAAGACTCGTGATGAAGCATCAAATGAACTTGATCATTATCTTGCACACACTAAAGAAGTTATGCATTTTGCCGAAATGTTCGGTCCGAAAATCAAGATCTGATTCACACTATCATCAAGTTAAGAGAAATGTTAGGAAAGTATGAACAACTTCCGCCAACAATCATTAAGAGATTAGCCCCCGTGACACTTAGTACTCATGCACCTAGAATCTCTACTGCCAAATCACAAGTAGCTAACGTGCTTCCTTCAATCAAACAGAATAGTTGAGCCTTTTTCCAAACGTCCGCGACTTCACAAAGCTAAGAGCACTCAATCGAAGAATAGGAAGTTGCTAACTAAGAAAAGATCAATCAAGAATGCTAAAGTAGAAGAACACCCTAGGACTCTGAATAAGACACACGCTGCTCCACTATAGATATTAAGGCCTAGCAAATGTAATAGAAATAGTGATGTAGCGAATGCTAAACCGTTAAGTACTTTTGATATTCAGTCCGATGCACCTTGTGTTATTTGTGGTAAAAGTATGAATTCCGATTGCCATGATAAATGTGTTGCTAAAGCTATAATCTCTCGTTTAAGGAATCCTAAGAACCGAAATACCTCTAGGCCCACTAATCTTTCTAAGTCTCTGCTTGGTAGACCGCCATCTTTAGATTCTAAGAAACGCATTGCTGTCCCCTCAGAGCTCCAGCCACCTCCTAGGAATGTCGTACCACCTAGTGCATTCACTAAGACTAAAGCAAAGAGTAGTTATAGATGGCGGAAATGGATATATAACACACTAGGATTTAAGTGGATACCTAAAGCTATTGATGTGTGTATATCTACTAAATCAAGCTATGGAACCCTCTAACATTTCGGTTCCACATCTACTTCTATTCCATCCGTGTCGCCTGGTGTAATGCGTGTGATACGATCATTCTCCGATTGTTGATAGCGGATGTTCCCGACACATGACAGAAATCTTAAATGTTATCAAACTTTATTGCAAAGTTCATTGGCACCGCCGTTCGAATGATCACTTCGCAGCCTATCATGGGCTACGGAGATTATGTCAATGGGAACATCGAATTAGCAAGTGGTTTACTATGTGGAAGGCCTCGTCACAACTGCTTTCAGAGGTCAATTTTGTGATGGAGATTTGGAGGTTGCTTTCATGGAGAAAACTTGTTTCATTCGTGATCTACAAGGAAATGACCTTATGTCCGCTCGTAATTCTAGTCTCTTCACTATCTCTATGCAAGACATGGTTGCTTCCTCTCCCATTTGCTTACTTTCTAAGGCAACATCAACAAAATCCCCGCTATGGCACCGCCGTTTCTCACATCTAAACTTTCAAACCATCACCAACCTTGCTCGACACAAACTAGTTGAAGGACTCCCACGATTCCGTTATTCAAAAGATCACCTTTGCTCACCTTGTGAACAAGGGAAAAGCACTCGTGCTCATTTTCCTTCAAAGGTGGAACACGCTCTCAAAGATGTGCTTCATCTTCTACACATGGATTTGTGTGGCCCGATGCGCGTGCAAACGATCAATGGCAAACGCTACATCTTAGTAATTGTTGATGACTACTCTCGATGGACTTGGGTCTACTTTCTTCGTAGCAAAGACCAAGCTCCACAAATGATCATCACCTTCTCACAAAAATACGTGTTCAAATTCCCGCAACACCGCCGTAATCATCGAATCGCATAAAGGAACTCAATTTGTTAACAAAACCCTTCGTGAATTCTATGAGAAAGTGGGAATTCAAAGATCAAACATCTATTGCACGCATAACCAACAAAACGGAGTTGTTGAAAGATCTAAACCTAACGCTAGTGGAAGCCGCAAGAACAATGTTAATAAATGCTAAACTTCCAGATTACTTATGGGCGTAAGTCGATTCATCGCATGCTATACTCAAAACCGATCTATGATCACCAAACGCCACAACAAAACACCTTTCGAGCTTGTCCATAATGTAAAACCGAATCTAAAACATTTTCATGTATTTGGATCTCTTTGCTATTCGAATAATGATCGTGATGATTTTGGAAAGCTCAAAGCCAAAGCCGACATTGGAGTCTTTATCTGATAATCGCGGATAATTCCAAAGGTTTCCGAACCGAATCGCCAGACAAAACAGGTGATGGAAACGATTCATGCTCATTTCGATGAACTTACCAAATGGCTTCGAGTATAACAGCCTAGAACCCGTCACAACCGCTTAAACTTCCTCAAACCCCATCATCACCAAGAAAGCCCTCACCTTACTCGCCACCAAATGGAAAGGTTATTTGCTCCTGCTCGCTGATCTATATTGATGAACGTGCTCCGTGTATCCGCCAAGCTTCCACCGCACAACCCGATAATATTCCTATACCCGATACACCGCTACAACAACTACCGTTGAAGAAGCACCTACACCAGCTTGACTCCAACACAACAGCTTGAACACACCGCTTCCAACAATGATGAACCAAATTGATGATATTCTCAATGAAGTACCCCACCCGCAGATTTTGATCCAAATGCGCTTCTTCAACCCGCTTGCTAATGAGATCGCCGCACTGCATGTCGCTGAATCTTCCACAAACCATTTGAATCCTCGACCGCACAATGTATACCAACATCAACCCTCCACACATAGATGGACGAAAGACCATCCTCTCGAAAACATTATTGGCAACCCGAATCAACCAACAGCCGTTACGAGACAACGCCTTCACTCGTGACGGTGAACATTGCATTTATGCACTCACCGTCCGCCAATCTCAACCTAAAACATCAAAGACGAATGACAAAAGACAACCGATTGAATCCATGCAAGAAGAACTCAACCAATTCAAACGCCTTGAAGTATGGGAACCGTTGAAAGACCAACAGAGTCTACGCCATTGGTCTAAAATGGATTTGGAAAACAAATTGATGTCAAGGGAACGCCATCCAAACAAGTCACGCCCGTCGCTAAGGGTTATCGCCGTGAAGAGGGATTAGACTTTGAAGAATCTTTTGCTCCGCTGCTCGCCTTGAGGTCGCTCGATATTTCTAGCATTCGCAGCTCATATGAATATAACGGTCTATCGATGGATGTCAAAACCGCTTCTCAATGGACAACTTAAAGAAACGGTTTATGTCACCAACCGATGGATTCGCTGATCCCGAAGTTCAATCATGTCTACAAACCAACAAAGCTCAGATGGTCTCAAACAAGCTCCTCGGCATGGTACGATAAGCTATCATCTTTCCTCATTGCTAATAATTTCACCAAAGGTTCGTTGACCCAACTCTTTTTATACAATATCACGGGAACATATCTTAATTGTTCAAATTTACGTGGATGACATCATTTTGGGTCTACACATAAAAAGTTTTCAATCGCTTTTGCAAAACTAATGAAGAAAAATTTTGAAATGTCCATGATGGGTGAACTTACATTCTTTCTGGACCGCAAGTTCATCAATCACCCCGTGGTATTTTCTTGAGTCAGTCCAATATGCCCTTGAATTGTTAAACAAATTTGGAATGAAAACCTGGGACACCTATGCCACACCAATGGCTCATACCAAGAAGTTAGACGCCGATTTACATGGGAAATTGGTGGACCCTACAAAATACCGTAGTATTATTGGGTCTCTCATGTATCTAACAAGCGCACTGATATTGTCTTTGCCGCTTATCTATGCTCCCGCTATCGCCGCGACCAACCAAACCCACCTCTCGAGGCTAAAAGAATCCTCCGATACATAAAGGGAACCATTAACTTGGGGATCCGTATCCGGCGATTCCGTTTTGAACTAATCGCTTTTCAGATGCCGACCACGCAGATGCTTAGACTCACGGAAAAGCACTTCGTGAGCTTTACAATTTCTTGGTGATAAACCGTGTCTTGGCAATCGAAGAAGCAGGATTGTACATCGCCGCCATCAACCGGCGTAATATGTAGCCATGTCACCATGTTGTGCTCAAGTCATATGGATGAGAACACAACTCAAAGACTATGGTTACGATTTGACGTAATCCCGATGTATTATGCACAATCGGAGTGCATTGCAATCTCGCAACTCGCCAAAGACTCGAAATCAAAGCACATCGATCTTCGATATCATTTCATCAAGGATCACGTGGAAGTGGTACCGTTGAATTATATTTTGTGGGTACAGAATACCAATTGGCAAACGTTCTCACCAAAGCCTTGCCTCCCGCTAGGTTTAATGAGTTGGTCCACCGGATTGGTATGAGGTGTTTGACTCAAGAGGAATTGATGACCTCCTAAAAAGCCTTTTAAAACTCACAAACACCAAAACATCTTTTGTAAATATTTTTCAAAACAAAATACAAAATTATAAAACCTGATAAAAACAACAAAAATATTCTTCTAATCTACTTTTCTTTCAACATTGCAAGTACATTTTTCCACAACACTTTAATCTTTCAAAATTCAAGATTTTTCCGATCAAGTGTTGAGGGGAGAAAATAAACTTACACCGCTTCAAATCACTGTACTTGCATGTTATCACATCTCGCTTGATTCTTTTACAAATGGTGGTACATTTTCGTTCAAAGACACTCTAACTTTAATTTATAACCTTTCATTATTTTCTCAAGTCGAGGGGAGTGTCGCAAGTTTCTTTCTTAAAATCTTCATTTGGTAACAAAATGGAAGTTAAAAGGCTTTGGATGAAAATGGAAAAGGTGGAGGGACCAAAACTGTCAAAACCTTAAAGTTATTTTTAATAACACCCCACCTAACTTTCACTTCTCATTTATTACTCAAAACCTAAAACCATCCTACGCATAAGAATTCACTCAAGTAAACTGTGCTTTTGATCATCATTTTGTAAGTTGTTTCTTGTGTAAAACATGTTTCTAAGCAAAGGTTTTAATTTCATTCAAATCCTACGGCTAAAACGTTTTACGCTGTGATTATGTGTTCTACGAATAAGCGTATGAACACACAATCATTGTGTGTATGTTTGTGGTAAAATGATTTGTGTCAAAACGTTCATAATACATCTATGATACCATTTTAACCATCAAAATCCACCCCAAACACTAATTGATGATTTCTGAAAATTAGGGTTTATGAGTCGAATTGGGTATTTTCAAATGTGAAGTGTTTTTGGTCAAAGATTGTTGGGTTATAGTCTTATGGTGATGAATTGATGATTTCCTTGCTTTATAACCACCCAGAAACTCTAAATAATCAATAATTTGGAATTAGGGTTTAAAGTTCATAAGTTTGGGTATTTTTGATTCACCATGAATTGTGTTATAACTGGTATATAGACTTCCTCAACTCTCTTAAGCTACCGTAAAAGTTTAGGTGCATAATCTATGGCTAGAATCCATACGCCAGAGATTTAGGGTTTAGGCTACGCTGTATGTATTCTACGCTGCAATCGCTTAAAATGAGCTAGTATGCTGTAATCTGTGATAAAATGATGTTTTGTGTTAACTTTGATGATTTGATAAACTTATTTCGTGCTTGTTACCGTGAAAATCGTAATCAAGGTCATTTGCACTCTACGATAAGGATTACCCTACGCCAGTAGTCATGTTACGCGAAGAATAATCCTACGCATAAGCCTACGCGTAAGGTTCTACAATGGACTACGCCAGATCCTCGTGAAGGATATGCGTAACAAGGACCTCTACGCGATAAGGTCAACTCTACGAGTAGCCTTACGCTGTAAGGTTAATATATGCCTACGCATAAGCTCTACGATAAGGTCTCCTTTTCCTACGCTGAACACTTTACGCCGTAGTTAGATTCTACGCGTAAGTCTACGCTTAAGCATATATCATTCCCGCTTCACGCATAACTTTGCCATAACTACGCTTAACCCTAGATTGACCTTCATGATGAATTGTTACTTGTTCAAACTTGTAAATAAACTAATCATATCATCACGTATCCTAAAATGTCACTAATAAACTGAAATCGCTTGATATGTTGTGAACAATAAGTGATAAAATAAACTTTAAAACTTAAAGTTAACTAACTCACTAAACATTTCACGACGTCATTGGACTATTGAATATACAAGTGACTTAGGACTCGAACAATCATTGACACTGTAAATTCAATAACTAGACAATAAGACCTTCTGTTGACTAACATTATGTCTTTCGATATGTTGGTTCTTTTGGCTAATGTTATTTCGCATCACGACATGGTCAACAAATGAATATGGATGCACCTGAAGTTCTCTCCATTGCCGATATCTATCCTCATGGCTATCCAATGAAGATAGGAAAGAATAATCTCCGTTTTGACTTTGACAACCTCACTTGCTCTGAATCTTCGTGTTTAATTGCTATTGACATTCGAGGACTCATCCGTACGTAACATGCTTTCACACTCGCAATCGCTCCTCGAGATCTACATCCAACAGCTTCCGAACACTATGGAAAGGGTCAAAGGACAAACCGCCGCGGACGGTGACTCAATCACAAACAAGTCACCATTACACCCGCACTTAAGGGTCGTTCTCCTAATTCCCGATGTCGATCCAACCAAACTATATGCCACACCGGCCAAGAGCTCACTCTCCAATTCTTAATCAATATCGTTATGACGAGGCTACTGTGAGTAATCACCAAGCACTCTCACGTAGAGCTTAAGAGTATTCCTCAACCCTCGAGAACACTCTACATGATCATCACCAAGTCTCTGCTTCGTCGCGGATACAAATGCTATGAGCACCCTAAGCTCATAGAACTCGCAAATATTCTCGGCATTGGTCAACAAGAAACACATCGCTATCGGCTCGATTTGGGATGACATGATGTCATTTCTCAACAAACTTGGCTCAAAGATTCCCTACATCGGATATACAAAATTGTTGATCCAGAGAGCACTTGGACTTCATCCCGACATTCCCAAGAGGCTCAATGACCCCAACAATCACGACATGTTGACGGAACCCATTCTATCCGTCAGAATCAAGGAAACGTCTACAAAGAAACAAGGTGTCGTCTACCGATTTCCTTCTAACTCAAGATGTCGAAAGCTCAAACGCATAAAAGGTATCCGAAGCGCTAGACAAGGCAAAGTTGGTCATCTCGACGAAAAATCTTCTCGAACACCTATAGGAGAACCAAAAGAGGAAGTGCAGGAAGTACGCCAAGTACGTGGAGTCAAAGGAAGTTCCCCAAGAGGAACCCTCCTTCAAAGAGGATTGTTCCATCTAAGGAAGCCGCTCCCATCCCAATTCCCAAACCCGAACCGCAAAGAAAGCTTGTGGACTAAAGCTCAAGGTACCGACACGATGAAGAGATTACCTTCTCGACCGCAACCGTATCCCTCCTCCAGCAGCCTAAATCTACAAGTCCAATAGCCGAACATGGAAAAGGAAAGACTCCTGACATTGAGTCTCATGATGAAAGCTCAAGATGAAGAAGAGCAACCGGATCAATCCTACAGAAGAAGTTTAAATTAGTTAGACAAATTCAAAAGTCAAGAATTTGCAAAAGATCAAATGGGTGGCCCCGAGGATCAAGTGGTGCCCACTCTTCACCGTGTCCCGATGCGTTAATCAACCCGATAAAGGATCCGTGCCACCACTCTTGTGCAGCAACAAACGCTTGTGAAGGAGTCTACCGATCTTAACATTGAGGAACCGTAAAAGAATATGACCGAGAAAGAGATAACTGATGAAGAAGCTAAGGAACAGACGGAAGAAAAGGCTAAAACCGGACATGATGACGAAGAAGATTATGATGACTTTCTTCTCAAGAAATTCAACTCGCTCCAAGGAGGATACTCTCGCACCTCCAAAGGACCCCGATCTCCTCATGTCCCTCCTCATCGATTCTTCATCTAACTCATCACCACCACCATCAAAAAGATCAACAAAATCATCATCCAAATCGGTGAAGAAACCACCTCGATCTTGGATTTCAAGCTCATAAACGATTCACAAAGCCGCCAAACAAGTCGAAGAAAAACGTGCTCTACAAAAGCTAAATTTCTTTGTCGATCACATACAAAGATATGTATGACGAGCATGACAAGATGGAGAAAGAAAGGAATTTGTTCGTAAGTTCATGAAGAGTCATCGAAAGAGGAACCGAACGAAATGATCGGTTGTTACACTAACAAGTACCTTCGTGATATCGCTCCTAAAATCCAAAAGGAACCGAAAAGACAAAGAAGAGATCATACTCACAAGTTTCTTCTTGACATCGCCCCTCGGTGACTAGAGAAATATTTTCCGCATAACTCACCCCTAACATCGTGAGCATTGGTTAAAAATACAATGGCCAAAGAAGCCGATCTCTCCGAACTGAAGTTAATCGCCAACTTGTGATACAAATGTCAAAGCGATCCGAACGCTTACTCGATGAAGCTAAATTTTTTCGAAAATCTACTTGATTTTCAACTCAGATCATCATGCAAGGAGTCACCCGATCAACCCAAACGACCAAGAGATGACGATGATAAGGATAAGGAATCTCGCACCTAAACGCCGTAGCAACCGTAAATCTACCTCTATGCCACCTCCTCCATCACGACCTTCTTCTCAACAAAAGTCTCCTCCACCTCGTCTTCTATCGATAAACCTCGACGATTCCGAAGTTACCACCCCCGACTCAAAAAACAGGTGATTACTTTGAGTATACGGGTGGTGACGATGAAGAGGTCCTTGAGCCCCAACAACAACCCACCTCACCCAAACAAGTGCGTAAACCAAGATCATCATCAAGGCCTTCCAAAAGAAGAAGAAGACGACTCACCGAGTTGTCTCATGGCTAGATGACGATAAAACCTAAGAGTTTGAATGGTTCTCCACACTTGTCAATCAAACTCCCTACCCTGATGAAGGTCAAGAATTGGTAGACGGTTCTACATTGAGCACGCAAAACTTTTGCAAGAAAAGTTCCATGTGAAGAAAATGACGAATCAATTGAAGCTTAATCAAGAATGAAGCATTCCAACTTCTTAAAGACAGCTCAAAGCTGCCGAGGTCGAATATCATCTTGAGAACATCGATCGAGCTATGTCTAACGACATGGATTGGCTCAATCCGGAAGCAAACATTGACTTCACACAAAGGAACAACCCTCCATACTACAACCGATTGACCAAACCTCTACCGATCATTGGCCAAACAGACGAACCACGGATTCCCTTCCGATACTTCTTTAACAGAGACTCGATTTTCTTACACGGTAGCGATGGTTCGCGAAAATACGCTACATCATTGACTCTTCCATTCCCAAATGCTATTTACTCAAACCGCATAGCTATCGAGGAACGCGTAAATCACTTGTTTTCTCGACAACGCAAGCATACCACCAAGATGCATTGTATGGGATTCATCATTGGCCCAACGCCAAGAATCTACTACGTACCGCCGTTCGTAAGTCTCAACATGCAGTGAATAGTTCTAAGGACATCGTGGCCATCAAACACATTGATCTCAAGTCTAAGTGGGACTATTCATTCTTAAAGAATATCATAGTCAAACGACAAGATGAACAGAACTATGGATTCTCCGAGGTCGACTTTGAGAACTTGTCCTCAACGACATCAAGACATGTACCTTGCCAAGGTACGTGGTCGATGAGACAATTCTCGACCAAGTTCAACGTGAATTTATCAAGTCAGGGCTCATCTTCATTAGACGATTGTGATCAAAGAACGGTTGAAGATATCCGATGGTCGTTGAATCTTATCGACGCTGTCAACCTCACTCCTCCAATGCTTACTCTTCCCGATCTCAATCGCCTACCTCAATATACGCCATCAAGAAACCTTTCGGAGTTGTTTACCGCAGTGAACTTCAAAGAAACCGCTTAATGGCGTAGTGATCTTCGTAAATTCGGGATCATACTTTGAAGCCGTTAGGGACGGATTAGCATACGTGTTGAAGGATATACCGAAAGTGGGATCTCGTGAACGCGGAATTCTCGTGAAAGGAGGGATGTGAGAAGGATCATCACCATGATTGATGAACGGTTGTTCGACGGATCAGCTCGACGCATTGAGAGCTATGTTGGTGGTCGCACCCAGTGAGAAACATCACCGCTTTCAACGCCTCGGCGCACTCGGGAACATCATCGCACTTCCCGTACCCCTTGAATTGTTCCCTTCATAATTTTGGATGTATGATATAATATGTCTATGGCTTGTGCACACATAACAAGCTGTACAACCCGAATTGTCAAGAAAGGACCCAGTGGTACGCCTCAGTGCCACAATCCTTATAAAAGGAGCGAAAGCTTCTTACTTTTGAGTAAAACCTATCAAACCTTTCATTTTTCAAGGTTTTGCTCAAAAGAACAAGTACTTTCCCTTAAGACTTTCAAAACCTCAACCGCTTATATCACTTGTTGAGGGGGAGTATTTGAAACTTTGTTCACAAATTGTTCACAAAGTGGTCATTCTTCCCGCAACACTCTAAATGGTCATATTTATTCTCAAACGTTTCAAAAAATAACACTTTAATATGCCATTTTGAGGGGGAGAAAATTGTGTGATAAGAAATATGTTGTACAAAATGCAAATGAATCGTGTACCTCGTGACTTAACCAACTAATTGACGATACTTAACTGTTAGTAACTCGAAAAGACTTGTCCGACGGGTAATAATTTCAAGCTAGTTCGCTAGTGATGTAAACGTGTCTCGCAAAGGACTTGTCTCAGTAGAATGTACCATTCGAGAAACTTTTGATAGACATGAACTCTGACGGGTTTGACAACCTTCCAAGGTTTGTCTACACCTTCAAGGTAGTTATTAGAGCTAGTTGTCACCTAAAAGCGGACAATGTAACTCTTTAACTATGCAACGTGAACCGTCTCGCTGGGATTGTCTATCTTCAGTGATCAATTCAAAAGTGCGCTTTTTCCTCACTGTGCATTTAACCATTAAAACTATTAAGCACATGTGGAGGGGGAGTATTTATGCAAAACATCATCTCTCAAAATGGTTCAAACATGTTTTTCATTAACAAACCCTTTGAGAGACATTTTTTCATACAAAGGGTTTTAATGGCAAACATAGGTTAGTCATGGAGTTATAAGGTGACTAAGGTTAGAATAACCGTCCTATGATCCGCCAGAGTCGGAGGGATCTACCCAAGGACACTACCATTAGTTAGTGTTAGAAGTCCTTAGGTATGATTGTAAAAAGGAGAAAATGAGAATCGGAGAAAGAAGGAGTTGAAGAATTAAAAAGAAATGCAAAGAAAAGGGTGAAAAGAAATAGCCCTCCGGATTATTCAACTTAGGCGCATAATCGGTTCAATTCATATGCTACCGGGTTGTCACTTAGTGACGCCGTATTGAAGATTAAAAGTCGCCATGGACCCAAAGGACGCATGCACTAAACCTTCTTATCCACTCAAGTTTCTCTCAAGAGAAGCTTGTTTCATTCTCACAGGGAACCCTACGTAAACTATCGGCTTTCTCTAGAGATTGCCGGTATTGAAGAAGGAGACCCTCTCCCTAGTCTCCGCTCCAGAAAACCAAAACGCACTATTGAGTCTAGAGCCACGAGATTCATCAAAAGATCTCTTAGGAACACTTGACATTTAATCACTTGATGATCAACTAATAAGATCATCGGTGGTTCATATCGAGTCCTTCACAGATCTTAGCAATCTGTCGAGAACATTTATGAGAGGTTCACATCCGTGATCCTCGCGATTGAATGGAAACTCCGCCAGGTCAACATCAAACGCCTTGTCACAGGTCACTTCGTAACTCCCCGTGGATTACGCGAGTGTGTCTCAAACGGTCTACGCCGTGAGGTGATGCTTCGTGTACCTCAATGACTATCTCGAATCGTAGATGTACTTCGTACATCGCGTTATCTCACTTGTGGGACTCCAGCTCAGAACGCCTTTGTAAGAATTAGAGTTGTGTCCTCACACTATGCCGTTGACACTCTCGAAGTTCAAACTTGTAAGTGCCGGAAACCGCTTATTACTAACCGCTTGAAATGTTTTCTTCTTATGGAAGCTCCGAGCGGGATGATCGCGGCCGATTCTTCTCATACTCACGGCAACATCATCACTAATGGAAGTTCTATTCAAAAGCAACACAACCGTAAGAATGATTCTTCGTCAAACCAAAGAATCTACAAAGTTAAAGACTTAAAGAACTTCATCAAGATTGAATTCCAACGCCAAAGAGCGGTGAGCATGTTGAAGAATGACGCGGAGACACCGGAGCAACGGCGCACTGAGGCACCGATGCGCATAACAACATACTATCACTTTCACCACAAAGAACAATGATCAAAGAACAAAGTTAAAGATGACGCCAAAGCATAACCGCTCAAAGATAACTATCTCTACACCGGGAGATTGTTCGATCAAGGCAATTCTTCTCACAAGAAAGAAGAATGTCGAAGACGCCATCGCTACTATTACATCAACGCTTTCACCGCTTTCATTCATATATACTTGAGGGGGAGATTGTTGGAATCACTCCTAAACAGGATTTCAAGTATTTATATTTCATATGTAATAGGTAGCTTTATTATGGCCTTTATGTTTGTTTAAGGTCAAGCTTATGTAGAAGGCCCATAAGCTTGACCCAAGCCCAATAAGGATAGGAAGGAACTAGGAGTGTTGCCCTAGCTTCCCTCCTATAAATACCCTTGTAAACCTTCATTTGAAGGTTGGTTGTTCAAGTTATTTTCTTTCACATACACTCTCTTCTTAACCGTATACTATATTGTGTGTGTATGTGTTTGATACTTGTTCAATCGCCTCATCTCCTTTCTTATAAGCTTGTGTTGTAAAACTAGTGACCTAACACTTTTAACTCTAAAAACCCATCTGGTGCCAATAACTCTCTTCCCATCCTAAGATCACATAAAACCCAAACTTCTGAAGTTTAAATTGAAGAAGTTCTTCCGCATAGCTCAACCCAAATTTTCTTTAGTCAAAGCTTAAGAATATTCTTGGTTCCTCTTGAGATGAAACAAGTAAATAAGCAGGTTTGATGGTCCTTATGATTCAAATTGCTTTTGTTTATACACAAAGCTAAGTAAAGCATTATGAGGTTTTGTGAACCCTAGCTTTGTGTCTTGTTATAACTCCATAGAAGGACCAATGATTTGATCTTCACTGGATGATTCTTATGAATCCGTGAAAATAGTATAACGTGAACCTATATGTATCATCCTGCATATTAGTATAATCAGCACTTTTCATTGAGTCTTTGAAAATACCTTCATCTTCGCTTCATCACAGCTTTCAAACCTTGCATGGTAGGATCATTCTAAACTATCAAAAGTAATCACAACAAAATGAAAGATTGGTTGAAATTACCGGCACCGTGAGAGTATATTCGTAGTCTTGTTCTTCTCTTTGCCTCTTCATGCTTTCCTTTGTTCATCAGCTGTAAGAATGTGCTAATACATCTTGAAGAAGCATCTCATTAAGTTCCTCTGAATAGATTGATCCTCTCGCCAGATAGTGAGGACCGTGGTGTAACAAGACTTTGTTTTGGAGAATCAGTACTTTGCTTAGGAACATCAGTACTTACAGGATCTTTATTAGGAACAGCATCAGGTCTAATATAAACTCCATGAACAACATATTGTATATCTTCTCCATTGTGCACTGGTTGATTTTCTTCTCTAACATGAACATAATTCATTGAAGGAGATAAAATCTCAAGATCAAACATCCAATCAGGACCTTTACCTTTCTCATTGTCCTGATCTTCTAAAACCTCAACATGAAGACAATCTTGAATCTTCTTAGTAACTCTATTGTAGAATCTAAATCCTTTACTGTTAGTGCAATAACCCAATAAGTATCCTTCTTCTGATTTGCCATCAAACTTCCCCAGATTATCAATGGTGTTTAAAATAGTAAGAGGACATCCAAAGGCTTCATAAACTAATGTTGGGTTTATTGCCCACGCAATTCATAGGGTGTCTTCATCTGGGTTTGGTGACGAGACTAAGTATACATAAAGCATGCAAGATTTCTACAGCTTTCTCACCAAAATTGAATAGGTAGATGGGAATCGCTAGCATTGTCCTTTGTCAGCTCAATCAAATTCCTATTCTTCCTCTCTCGCAACACCATTTTGTCGTGGTGTTCTCGCAATACTAAACTCCCTCTTAATGCCTTTATTTGCACAAAAGTCATCCATAGGCTTGTTCTTGAATTGGCCCATTATCACATCTAATAATTTAACCTTGAGTCTTAATTGGTTTTCAAGTGCTATAATCAATGTTTGAATAGCATCAAAGGTATCATCTTTAAGCCCAAAAAGAAAACCTAAATGAATCTACTACAATCACCGTGAATAACAAAATGAGACTTTTCTTATTTAAACCAGAGAGACAGTCCAAATAAATCCATATGTAACAGCTCCTATGGTTCTCTAATAGTTCTTTCCTCAAGCTTCTTGCAGGAAGCTTTGTGGTGTTTACCCTTCTTGCATGCCAAACATGATTGATCATTCTTGTAAGTCTTTGAAGGTAAACTTCTAACTAAATTGCCTTGGAAGGTTTGTTGATGTTCTTGAAATTAACATGGCCCAATCTTCTATGCCATTGATGTGCTTCTTCTGATGTTGCTTTAGCCACCAAACATGTGGCTCTTCCATAAGAATGTAGACTCTTCATGTCTAAACTATACACATCATTTGTCTTTGGTACTCTAAGTACTACCAAGTCATCATCAAAGTTTAAAGTCGAGGAAAGGATGAGACATTCTGTGTCGCTGAATAAACACAAGATGCTTTTTATCACAAATTTGAGAGACTGAGAGCAAATTGAATTTAAGCTCCTTCACATATCTAACATTCTCAAAGTCAATAAGCCCCGCTTGATAGTTCCCTTTGCCAAGAATCTTTCCTCCATTGGGATCATTCCCAAATGCAACTCTTCCTCCACTAATATTTCTAAAATCGGACAGAATCTCTTTGTCTCCTGTCATACTTCCAGAGCAACCACTATCCACTATAAGATGATCTTTAATCTCCTCTTCCGGGTTGCCTGCATACAAAGAAAGAGTTAGAACTTTTAGGAACCCAAGCCATTCGACTTGTGTTCCTCGTGGAGTTACAAACTCAAATTCCTTGAGTATGTAATTCCCACTATCTTTCAAATGATGATCCAAAATTATCTTATGATCTTTAACATGTGGATTTTCAAGACTTTCTGGTTTTTCAACATAAATCTTTACCGCATTATTAGCATTTTCTTGTATCACAAAAACAATCGATTCACTTTTTGTTGAACGTCATCGTTTGTCCCTCACAGCATTTCTCTTTAACCCATTCAGCCACAGTGGTTCTGTGATCTAGATCCCCTATGTGAATTGTAATATCTTCTAGGTTGATAGTGAGATCTCCTAGAATTTCTATTCCAAGTAGTGTGATCTGCATCTTTGTTTCTAAGCAAGACTTTGGAAAGTACCGTGTGGATAATCAAGGTCTTCTCTGTGGGTATCTATGATCCGGTGTGAAGTTTCTTGGATTAACCCTATTTGAATTATTCCAAACTTGTTTATGCTCTCTAGGTTTCAAGGTTGGTAGACTTATTCCGAAACTTGCTTAGATATTGAAAGTGTTTGTCACAATCTTTGATTAAGTGATGAGGATCTTAACACACAAAACACGCTTTGACCCATATGTCCAAAGTGATTTCTTCTATGTCTATGCCCAAAATTATTTTGCCTTCTTGGTGAATGATAAAATCTGTTTTGACCAAAGTTATCCCCAATAAAAGGTTAAAAGATTATTTTTGAAAAGGTTTTGCGAAGTGTATGCTTGTTGAGCAAGCTTTGTTTTAAAGCAAATGCTTGATTTTGAACATTATTTTCAATTCTTTGGGTCTCGCATCTAGATTGAGCTACAAGCTTCTTTCCTAAACTCTAGACTGTCTACCCAAAAACGAGAAACATCAAGCCTAGAGGGTTGATGACTAATGGGATGAGGAACAGCAGGATAACCATTGTCTTTCTTATATTCAGGAGGTGGTTCACTTATTGAGCCCTCATTACTAGATGTACATACATAGTTAATGAGTTCATCATCACTAGTGGTTATGTCCTCAAAAACACCATCATCCTGATCACTAGGTTGGTTTTCATCTATGTTACTAAAGTCCATTCCAAATCCTAAGCCTGTTTCTAATGTAAGCCCCTTTCTCTTTTCAACATAAGCAACATGGGATGTGCCGACTTCCCTAAGCAGAAAACTTAGCTAACAAATCATCTCTTTCCTTAGTTAATTTCTCTATTTCAGCAATTTTACAGTTTAGTTTCCATTCACTAAGTTTTAATTGATAATCCTGTTGTTCACATTTTTCATTAAGCCATTTCATTATTTTCATGAGTTATTATTTTGGCTTCCATTGACTCTAAAGTGATTTGATAAATCGCTACCCCACCAGCCCTAATACAATTATCTCTTTCAATCACATAATTGTTAAGCAATTTTAGATAAAACTCATAACAGTTTGAGCATACCTCGAGATAGGAGATCGAGTTGGGAAGTAGCCACCATAGCAAGAAGAATAGGATCATCTTCACTTTCTTTGCTCCAATCAAATCCTCCAAAGCCATCATGATTCCAAAGCGGATGTTGGATTCTTCATTAAAAGCGTTGCTCCAATTCAATGCTTCCACTGTCTTTATCCAGTATCTTCCATCGCTATCATACAAGAAGTCACCGGTTCATCATCGAACTCTTCACCCGGTCAACTTCCTCGATAATTCTCTTGAGCAACCAAAGCCTTTGTTTCAGTTATTGGAATTTCTTTGAGCTCAAGTTTTGGCTTCTCAGATGTTCTATTTGCTTGATACTTAGCAAACCCGCACTCCGTAAAGTGACCAGTCTTTTGACAATTGAAGCATTCAATTTGAGATTTGTCAAAAGTTATTCCTTGTTTTGGTTTGAAATCAATACTTTTGCTGCCTTCTTCATGTACTTTTGATCCTTGCGGTGATCATAGCAACTTGCCACCATATCAATTTCTTCATGCATCTTCTTCAACTGTGCTAGATCCTCTTCATAAGTGACATGTAAGCTTGCTTGTTGTGCAAAGAAGGAGCACACAACTTCATCTGAGTGCAAAGTGGTAGATGGTAGGGCCTGCTGAGCATATGAAGGGGGATTGAAATGTAGCATTTTGAGAAACGATTACTTGAGGAGAAGCAGTACTTTGGAAGTACCGCCTTCTTCTGATGATAGAAAAGCAATCGTGAGATTTTTGAATTTGGTTGACCATTCATCTCATGTTCATACACCTTCAGTTGATGATAGAGATCATCAAAGTCCATGACATCCAATCCTTGTTGTCCTCTGATCATAGTAGCAATCACATGCCATGTAGGACGCAAACTCCTTAGAAACTTCAAATTAACATCCTCAACTGATACTTCTACCTTGTATAACTCCAACATGTTGAGGAGATTTTGAAACCTATCATATGCAAAGATCAAGACTCTCTTTCTCCTATCAGGAGTTTCAAATGTTGCTTCAAGAAATTTCGTGCATCTTCTTAGATGCTTCATTCCCTCCAAATTGTCTTGAGAGTGTTCTGTGAGTCGCTAGCATCTTTAGCATCATGAAATTTGAGAAGATGACCATCCGGAATGGCGGATAAGAGAATGTTTAGTGCCTTCTCTTGATTCCTAAGGGGTTGTCACCAGTAGACCGCTTTGGTGTAGTTGGTTGTCCAGAATATTAATGCGCTCAGAATTTCATTCTCATTCACAATTACATTCCATGCATACAACTGTAATGGCAATATATGCCTCTCATCTTCATGCACCAGAGATCATATTCTTCCTTCTTGATTATTGGAATTCTGAGTGAGGTGATTGAGGGTGGTGGGAATGCACCTTCAAATACATCTTGAATATAGTTGAAGTAGGTTTCTTCCTAGTCGGAGTTTCCACACAAGCCCTATACCACTTGTGGATCAATATACTTTAATCAAACTAACTTAACTAGCTTGTTAAGGTTTAATAACCCCGGATAAATCCTAAGTTATTAACAAAGAAATGACCGAGCAATCTTTATTAAGTATCGGAATTTACTTAACAGCTAAGAAGAATAACTTTATTATAAACTCTAAATCGCTTATTATGCATACTCTAATACAACTCTAAGATAATTGAACTTTCTCTAAAATACTAATTGTAAACTCTAAAACTCTTTTCGGAATCGTGCCTCTAATACCAATCTAGGAGTCCTTTTATAGGCTCAAGGATATCCTAGTAGGTTTACAATTTGTAACCTTGTACGACAAGTAATCTAAACATAGAATACAATTCTTTCCATAAACAAATATAATTTTTTTGTTCTTTGCATTTTGACTTCATAGGCAGATTTTGACTTTGTTTTAGCAAAGACTTTGACTCTTTGACTTCTTCCAGATTTCTGCAGCTTACAAGATTTTCATGTCTTCAAGATTTCATATCTTGACACTTTCATATCCCAACACAAGATCATACTTCAAAATAAGCTTAAAACAAATCCCCCTAATATGTATAAAGATTAATAAATTGTGACAACCAATTAAAAAGAAAGAACGTACCATCATTTATCAAAAATAAAAGGTTGTTCAAAATTAACGGCAATTGGTCAAAGGCCATATAATATGACGGAAAAAAATAAATAAATTATGAACCAGGCCCCCAAAGTATGTAAATGTCAGAAAAATATCCTAAACTTTTGTTATTTATGATTTTTTTATATAACAAACTTTGTTTACCAAATATCTAACAAATATCTTGTTATTTCACACATTTTACTCAAAACGAAAACTAAGATACCGCGATTACATCCTTAGCTCAAACGCGACACGGAACATGCACAAATACACTTTTATAAATTTCAGACACCCTTTAATTATTTTAAGCCTTAGCTTAGTATCTACTTATTAGTTAATTGCATTTTGTCCTGTGGTATGGTTAAATTGCAGGTTTACTTAAAATTTAGTGCAATGATAGTCTCCATTTTGAAGTTTGGATTGCATTTTT